>BOPP01000339.1:448929-469581 GCA_017312745.1 Gryllus bimaculatus | reverse complement strand
TCCATCTGAGTTGCGCAAGATGATTTGAATCGAGAATAGAAAACCAGCTTAAACCTCCGTACCATGGATCATACTGCAGTTGCCTTACAGTTGCGCTCATGGCTCTTTTCCTCCGCTCTCATTTCTGGCCCGGCGCTGTCGCGATGCACGGGCGCCCCGCGCGGGGGACTGAATTCCAGCAAACGACACCGGAGTCGAGAACAACACAGGCGGGGGAGTGTTTTTTATGTCGCGTTGGTTCCCCACGTGGGGAGATGAGAGCACGACCGCGCGAGCGGCACGTGACAGGTCGGGCGAGCGGGGTAGTATTAAATGCAGTGCGGTGTAGCGCGGAGAAGGTGTAGCTGGGGCTGCGGGCGAGGGAGGGCGAGGTGGAACTGGTGGGGAGCCGCGAGAAGGGCGCGGAGGCAGGCAGGGAGGGATATGAGAGAATTGAGGGAGGGAGAGAGGACGGGAGAGAAGACGGCATGGGAGCGTGCGAGGAGGCAGGGAAGGAGAGGCGGGAGGAAGGGGGAGGGAGCAGAGGGGGAGGGAGGGAGGGAGGGGGAAATAAGGGAGGGAGCGGAAGCAAGAGGGGGAGGGGAGGGGGAGGAGTTGAGGGAGCGAGAGGGAGGCAGCGCGGACGAGGTCATGGCGTGTAGGGGACTGAGTACTAGATATCATACCCAGGGCAGCGTAGCACGGAGACAGGGGCAGGGGCGGCGTGCTGGCCTGGGCGAGCGTGTGCAGGCAAACGGACTATGGAGATACTCCGGCGTGTAAATAATCGATTTCGAACGGCGCCGAGCTGGATTGCGACGATCCGGCGCACGCGAAACCCTTGCGTCCGCATCCGGCGCCTCGTGCACAAGAAGGCCGTTTATGACGGGTGTGAGCGATCCGATTTGGCCCGCTGCATTGATGTTTACGGATGCGGTTTACGGATGGAGTTTACATCGCGCGCGAGGGGGAGGCGCAGCTCGGCGAATTGCTTTTCGCTTTTCTCCCCCCACGAACGTGGGGTTATTTTTGCGAGTGCTTCGTATTGAAGGGAGGTAGAAAACCGCGCCGTGCGGCGGTTTAGCTAAGTAATTAAAATGCGTTTGCATGCTGATCTTGTATACAAGAAGGTCGTGTTCCCAATGTGTCAGTAAATACAATTTCAGATGAGAAATTGTCATTTCTTCAGTTATTTTAGTGTATTTTCACACTCGAATATAATGTTGTGATTTAATCCTTTGGAAACGAAGAACGTTTGTGGAAGTGTTATGTGCAAACAGAGGTGTTGAAAAGCATATTTCACAGAAATGATGTGATTCTTGAATGGATGAATAAAACCTATCTTTTGTTTCAGGTGAGTTAACGAGCCACGTCTAGCGAATGCACATACATAGCAGTCGAGTGAGTTATGGTAAGACTAAAAAACTTTATTTTACGTTATAATTCGCTCTTTGAAGTGTTCTTTTCTCTTCTAGTATTTTCACTTAGTTTTTGATTGCTGTATTTTGGTAGTAAACTTTGTTTTGTCACGTATTTTCTCTCTTTGTAGTGCTTCTCTTTCCAATAGCAATATTGGAACATTCCATGATGCAACCACAAGGCACATTCTAAACTAGTATGGCTAGTATTGAATTATCAATCGCTTTATCATAGATAGTTCGTATTTTTGGAAATATATTTTATTAATCGTGTTAATTAAAAAAATCTTTATCCGTTAATCGTGGATTCTGATGGCCTATGGTGGACAGTATTATATCGGTAGTGTAGCTATTGCTTTTTTTAATTAATTTATTTTTGAAATATTAAGAACCCCTTCAGGCGTGGAAGTTTTGTTTTATTGTTCGCAACAAATTCTTGAGCAATTTAAAACATTTTGTGTGTTTTCAATGTAAAATAAAGTAATTCAAGTTCCAATATTTTTAGATAAAAGAAACTCACCGTAAAGACTGAAGTGTGACAAGAAAACATTGCTTTAAACGTCTCTCGATTGAGTGTTCTATTCATTTTTCATCTTGCTCTCATTTGTAGATATTTGTGAAGACAGGGTTTGACTGAAGTTTTTTATATTGTTGTATCTTGTGCTTCTTCTTTCATTTCTTTATACCTTCTTCCATTTCATTAATAGTAAAGTATCCCGATCTTTATTTTCCCAACAATTTTGCCTTCTGTGCAGGTTATTTGCGTATTGTTTTAATTTTATTCACAGAAACACGTTTCCTTGTAAATTGTGATGCATTTTGTTACCCAGATGGCGAATATAATCGTAACTTATCCAACGTTTTGGCACGTTTTCTTTTACTTTATTGTAATGATGTTTATTTCTTAGTATTCATATTTTTTCTTCTAATAATCTTCTTAAATTGCCAGTACTTTTATTTTCCTCCCACAACCTTTGCATCTTGTATCAATTTCTAGAAGTTCATTGAACTACAAACGTTGCATGTTTTATTTCTTTCTCATTAATTAATCGTTTCATTCGTTTAGTCTTTTCACTTTCCGGCAACTTGTCGCGCTCTGTATTATTATCACGAAGTGAATTTCTTCTTGGCGATCGTGACGATAATTGATACCGTTGGGGTAACTCTCCGCTTGGCGTCGCTCGATAGCCGGTCGACAGCGGCTGATGCGCGCCAGCGGGGCAAGAACGCCCATTAGCTGCGTGTGAGCTGCGCCGCGCCGCGACGGGCAGTGGCGGCGGAGGCGGAGGCCGAGGGGTGGGGGAGAGGCGGTGGGAAAGGTGTGGACAGAGGTCGGAGAGGGGCGAGAGGAAGAGGGAAGAGAGGAGGAAGGGGATTGGGAGACGAAGTACAGAGGCGGTGTTGGGTGGAAGAGAAGGGGGGAAATTGAGGAGAGGGTTCGAGAAGTGGAAGTAGAGTTCAGGTGCTGTTTGATGGCCGGCTGCTCTGCCGCTTATATTCGTTGAGACGAATGCCGGAGCAACACATTTATAAACGTGCCATGAACCGCACGCGATCGTTCCTTCTTCTTCCTTATTATATTTTCTCATTTACGTGCACTAAGACTCACGACGTGGGAACATAGAGCCTGTCCCGGCCAGGGGGATACCTGGAGGGGGAAATTTCCCACAAGCCGACGTCCAGGTCGGCGACAAATCTTACCAGCCAAAGGGAAGGGAACACCGCCACTTCCAGGCCCAAAAAGGCACAGTACTACAGCGACTAATCACCATAGCAGTTGACGCGCCTAGACATATGAATCGAGGAGGGGTGTGTGAGGAAGGAGGATGTGTGTGTCTGACGAGAAGAGGAAGGGGTGGAAGGATGAGGGGAGAAGGGGTGGTAGGAGTGGGGGGGACGAAGGGGAAGGGGTTCGCAGGCGATTGAGATTGTTGCTAAACTCCGGAGCCGACGGCGGTGCCGGAGGCTGCTCCTCGGCGACAATTAGCGACGCCTTAATACCCTCCGCCTCGCTCCTCCCTTCCCGCGGAAGTTGCGGCGTCCGAGGTGCCTGTGGGGCCTCCGGTTCGAAGAAGCGGGACGTCGGGCGGGGGAGGGGGAGAGGCGGCGCTCCAGGACCGGGCGACACGCCGTTTCTTCGTAGCGTCCCAGTGCTACTACATGAAATATCGTTCATGTGAAGACAAGGCCCAAAAGCAGTGTGCAAATATTCAATAGATGCATACTTGGTGTACTGTGGAGAGAAAGTGTATTATTTCAAATGTTCTAAGCAGTAGTAACCCCAGCCAGGGATCGAACCTGTCTCCTACTTTACGCCCAGTTAGTCAGACAAGGTGACAGTCGAGGAAAAAATGAATATTATTGGTTGTTAAGACTTAATTTTGTATTTCATAAATGGTATTACGTTAGCGGTCTGCCAATTTAAAACAAATATATTTGTACCTCATTAGCTGTATGTTGTATCATTATATTAACTCTAAAGTCATCGCGATAGTCATAGTTGAGACATCTTTCCCATTTAATGTAATCGATTTTGTATGAGCATAGCAAGGGTACTCCTACTAAGTGGGTAATGTGTTCTGAGAGGATTTTAGTGCTGTTCGGGGTGATGTTTAAAGTGATTTGAGAAGTATTGATTTTAGCGTTTTTATTGTTGGCGGTGTTTTTGATTATATATCATCCAGTGTGTGAGCGTGTTTAGTTATATCACCATCGCGGGGATGGCCTGTTTGTACAGTCAGTCTACTCAGTTCTTGGCACCATCTCTCCTACGATTCCCCTTCTTTTTTCGGTCTCCAGGACTTGATTTTCGTTTCCTTGGGCGGAATAATTGGATATTACACGAATATATGGATATTGTACGTGAACAAATGGGCTTTATGAATCTCAGCCTCTTAATGTTTTTTGGAGCGAAGAAAACTGAGAAAGAAGTTGGTAAAAAGAGCTGGACGTACATTTTATACGAAATTACATTCTCTCGCTCGTGGTAGTAACTATGGCGAGTTAGGGTAGCGATGCAAAAAGTGTGGTGGAGAGGAAAACGAGAAAAATAACTTTATGAATAGACTGGGAAGGAAGTATTTTATCAGTCTGCTTGTTCTCTTCTTCGTACTTGAAAGGTTTTGTTCACAACTATGTTTCATTGCTATCACTTCGTATCTCATTTTTTCGTTAGTGCAAGTTAAAATGCATCACGCGGCTGGGAGTTTGAGTTTCGGCGAGCGCGGCACTTTAACGCATGTTCCAATTCTTTCTCTTTGTCGCGGTTCGTGACACTAAGGTATCAAGTGAACGTGGTAGAGAATAGGAACTTTCGAATTTCACGCTCTACGAAGTCGAATTCCGTTTGGCAATGTTCGCACAGTCGAATAAAATATTCACTTCTCATTCTTCTCTTTAGGCTTCAGCAATTCATTACGCCATGAAAAAGAAGAATCACGTCTGGGAAGATTCTGGCGACCTGCCCATCTCTCGACATCGTAATATCAACGCACTAACAATTCAACCGATTTAACGACATTTTATGTAGGAGTTTCTTAGGCGAAGTTGGCGACCGAGTGGCAGTTTCTTCTACCAACGCCCTAAAAACCCTGCGCCACTCCGCAGCCGTTATCGATTGGTGTAAATTTCTGGTCGAGGCAACTTGCGATCGACGGAGAGTGAAAGGAAAATGGCGGTGCTCATTGGCTGAATCAGTGTCAAGCAAGGCATTTATCATTCCGTACAGTAGGAATATTCGTTTGGGTGAAATGCAGGTTTCTTATTCTAAAGTCCTCTTCTTCAGGGAACTTGGGCAGTTGTGGTGAAACTAACAAGACTCTCTTAAACGTAAAATATGTGTGTTTTAATATGGAAATAGTTTTGATATTTTAAATAGTATGAAAAAGAAGTGTTCTTGGTTTGAAGAATGTATTGTGAAAAACATTGTTACATTATTGCTCACTTTATTACTTGTCAACTAATTCTGTTTAGTTTTATTATGTAATAATACAGTAACATTCATTTTATTGAAAACAATCAAATCGGTTTCTACGGGATTTAATCTAAAATTGTTTATTTTGAAAAAAGATCATAACATGGGAAACGTGACTAGATCAACCTGCATTTATTTTTCTCTACATCAGTGACAATATTTCCCATGTACGCACTTTCTCTAGTTCCATTTTAGTCACTCCGCTAGTACCATTTTATTTGTTCGTAGTTGTTCTGTAGAACAAAAGGAACGCGGGAGGCGCCGCAACGCGCATGCTGTCGTCCGGGCTTCGATCCTCGTTTCGGGCGGCCCGCTGCCCGTGTTTTCCATGGGCGCTCCGGAACTCATCTTCTGGGAAACGACACAGTCGCCTCGGGTTGCGCTGTGAATGCGGCGGAGAACTGCGGGAACCGGCGAGCCATGGATTTCCATTTGCACGTTCATCTACGCCCCCCCCCCGACACACACACACACACGCACGAGCTCCACGCTCAGTCCCGGAGCCAATCCTCGATTTCAGCAGAGGCAGGGTACATTTTAGGAGGGACGCCAAATTGGTCGATCACATGAGTACTAATCAATAAAATATAACCAGACGCTTTTTTTTGGAAATGTATAATTGACAGTAAGTACAATAGAAATGTGAATAATACAATAATAATAATAATAATAATAATAATAATGTAATAATTATTATTATTGTTATTATTATTACAATAACAAAGGGTGGAAACAATGTAATGTAGGTATACCATCGGTAAAAAAAGATACTCCTCCTTTTAATTATCCTCTTAATTATTATTTTTATTTTTATAAACCTGCTTACAAACCCACACATGTACATTTTTGTGTACATTTTTTACTGTCAAAATGCAACACTAGTGAATCTCCAGCACCTCTCGCAACATTTGGCAAAATCTTGAACAATCATAACAATTGCGCATCGCCATTCATCCGTCCTTAGCTGTATCTCCGGGAACAACACCTTTTCTCGGCCCATACTTTCGATTTGCTTCCTTTGAAAAGCTATGAATACAAGATATACCCCTCTGTGGTGGGTCATTTCAAGACTTCGTTGCCGATTGATTGTTGTTAACGTAGATAAAGTTGATTTACATGGGCCTATGCTGGATCCAAATGTATCTGCCATGTTGGATTATCAAATATTCGCGTAGGCTGTGCCATTCATGCTATGACGTCGAATGTAAACATGTCGGACAGTAATATTAGTCGAATCAGTCAGACTATTCAGACAATGGGTGGTAACAAAGAAACACAGGTACACCATCAGTAAAAACATTCCCCTCCTCTTTGCTTTGCTCAGTAATAAAAATAAGCCACGTACGAGTAATGTCTGTACTACCACTCTCGTTACTGGTGCCCACGCTGTCGCGCCATTCTGAAGCCCCCTGGCCCACCCACCCACGCTCGTGCTGCTTCGGGCATCGACGCGCCGCCCTGTTCACGCTATCGCTTTGTATGCGTTTCGTCAGGTTTGTCGTTCTCATTGACTTTCTGGCGCAGCCAGTTCTGCTGCTTTTGTTGTCGGCACTGTTTTTGTTACATCCCACCCTTTCGACTGCCCTCTGTCCCACCTTGTCAGTGCTCATATCTACCTCTACTGTTTCTGCGGAATTCATTTTAACGCTCTTCATATTTCGTCACTTAAGTTACCATTTATTTTATTTCCTTCTGATCAATTACCTCTCATTCGTGCATTTGGTCAATTCTGTATCGTTCATCTCCAAAATCTCAGTTTTGGAGGTAAAGCAGGATTAAATTGAACTCAAAGCAATCTGTAACTCCATTGTCTCAGTTGTCTATCCTTGAAGCCCTTGCTAATCTTTGCTGCAGCGTACTCGCTTACCCCTTGCTCGCTAACAGCCTTTGTTCGTCTCGTGCTTCCCGTGAACCCTCGATGGTGTGGCGATCCGAATCCTTAACTATACTATACCCCTAATCACCACCGCTTTTGTCATCTCTCCTGCTATTACGCTCTTATACCCGGATTTGCACTCCATCAGAACATTTGAGTTATCCCACTTCTCGGACACCCCTATTGTTCTCCTTTTGTTAGAAGATGGTGCCGAACCCACCTCTGTATGGAAATTCTAAATTTTCTCGAATGTTGGTCCAATTTCGAATGGTTTCAACTGGTATTTCGAAGAACACATTTCACAGTCTCTCAAGTTTCAATACGTGTCCAAACTGAAGCTGATTCTTCTCTCCGATGTTCCACAGGACTGAAATTCTAGATGTTTCTTCTCCATTTGTTGTGGATATAACGGATTCGCTGCAGATATTTAGGAAATATTCCAGTTCACCCCAGGTACTGAAGTTTACCATATCTATATCATCATTTTGGTTACAGGAGGGAATATTTCGCCTAATAGGAGACTCGAGATCTTTTGTCTTCTTTCTTTTTATCAAGTATATGACTTTCAGAACCCAAGATGAACATTAAATATTCCTTATCCCTCCTATAGCCTATCCCATTCCCCTCCTAAATTCATTCCTCTCCTTTTCCCCCACCCTCAAGCCTCCTAACAATACTACCAGTCACTTCACTACCCAGACTCCCAATCCCCGTCCCTGTACGGGGGAGAGGGGTCGCAACACACCAGAAGAGAACCCGACATAGGAAATATGGACGAAGAGTCTCATTAGAAACAGGCGGACCACAAAAATACCCCCTAGATTCAGAGGCAATGCTTCAACTTATCTTTGTTTCGTCTTGTTTTGTTCTTGTTTTATATCGCCGCCTCCAATGAATACGCATCAACTGAGATTTCTCTCTTTCGCGATGCCGAAATTCTGTATCTGCTTCTGCCGGCTCCTCTTCCTCCCGGTGCTCACCTTGCAGAGGCCCTGCTTGGGAGCGAGTCCCTCATTTCCACCTGCAGCGTCCCTCCCCGCCCCGCTCCACTCCGCGCCCGCCCGCTAATGAGCGACCCATTGTCCCGCCGGCGCCTGCGGAGCGGTCAGATGCAACCCGCGCAGCGGCGCGTTTCCCCGCCCCTTCCTCTTCACGCTAGGCATTCGGGCCAAGCCCTGTCCGGTTGCCCCCTTCTATCCGATTCGCCCCTCTCTCCCCCTCCCTCTTCTACCCCTCGCAACGCGCCGTGCTCTCGGGCGGGCGCGTGGAGATCTGCAGCAGACAGCCGGCGCGCAACTTTCGAACTCGCCGGAACTGATGGCGAGGCGCGGCCGTGGGAGTGGGCGTCAGCGGGAGAAGTCGCGTTTGGAAGCACTGCAACTTTGGTACGCAGCTCAGTCTTACGGCAGATGTTCTCAACTTCTATTCATGAAAGTAGTTCTTAGGCGGGAGAGGAGGCCATGTGGAACATCATGTTTTCACAGGTTCTCGAGGTAAAATGAGTTAAATTCCACCGTGATTCCCAGGTATTACAAAGATGTTTCTTACATCTTCTTGTACGCTAGAAAGTGTTGGACATTATAGTTTCTGAGAAAATCTCGATTTTGGTACTATGAAGTCCATGGTTGCTCTGTTGAATTTAGGATGTGCAATAGAATGGGTTCAAGGTAAAGGAGTATTGTGATAGGGAAGGATTCTCTGACCATTGGTTTTGTGGAAATCTCATTGTGGAATATTTACGACAGTAATATTTTGACTAACGCGACCAAGTTCACAAAATTAATTACTTTGCTGTTAATACAGGTTTCTTTTAATGTTACTGCTATATTACCTGAGAGAATCCTTATCAATTATTAATCATTATATATGTAAATTTGTATCAGTTTATATAGTTAATTCATTCTAATTATCTAGTCCCGTCTGTCATTGTATGTTGGAAACTTATTTAGTATTCATAAACTCATAACATTTAAGAATTATTTCAAAACAGAGGTCGCTGATGTTAATTAGTATCTCCCTCATTAATGCTTCATCATCCACAAATGAATATGTTCCATTACACATTCTAGTGTATCTGTTTGATATATTACGCGTTTAGATAGAATAATGAGAGGACGTGTAAAGAAGGCGTTTTCTGTTTGGCCGATCGAATCAAGCAGTTTTTTTAGTTCATTTTTTAATTTGAATTGGTATATAGGGCCTATGTTTGATAGTTTTGCAGACATAACAAACGGTTTTAACGAAAGGGTAATATACATTTAAATATTTTGTTCGTATTTTACCAAATAAACATTAATCTTATCACGGTTTTAAGGGCACAAAGCAATTTACTTATTGAATCGTTGAGAATCACGAATTTTCCTATGCGTGGTATTACTGGTATACTTTTTAATAAAGTAAAACACCCAATATTTTTATTTTTTGGGTGATTTTTCGAGGTATGTACGCCAAACTATGCCTAGCACTGCAGTTATTGGAACGCCTCGTGCAGTAAAGTAGACGGTTATCGATAGTTCGGGGCTGCAGCTGTAATACCTTTGCCAATGCGCGCTGTTCGGGGGCGTCGCTTAGGAAGCGCTTAGCCCAGCGGCAAAGGCCACCGAACCGCAGACTCTCTGCGCGTCCTTCTGGTCGCGAGTTCGGAGCTCCGCCATCGATTGCGCGACTTGTCGCTGGTGTCTTCCAGGTGACGTTTAACGTATGGTCCCTGCAGCAGGTGAAACGTAGCTCGCTGCTTTGCCTCGCCTGTTGTGGACAATCCATAATTTTCTTAACATGAGAGTTCCTGGCTCTGGATGTTACAACGGGATTTTAATTCCGTTAGCATTTTTCTCATTTTTAATTGGATTGTTGGTGAAGTAGATACCTTTTTTATTTTGATAAATAAATAGAGATATTGTCAGGTATCAATATTTTAATTCCACTAATATCATATTTCGATCGTGTAGCGATCATCCTCAGAGCTTGGCAGCTTCTGGGCCTAAAAAAGTTCTTCTTCAATTTTCTCATTTGTTGTAGTTTTATATTGTGAAGAAATTACTGGTCAGATTGGACTGTCTCAGAATGTGGGCTTTCAGGCAGTCCTTCACCCACTTACAGGCAGCTAATTGTAATCTCATCCATCTTAATTCTTGACGTTCATTCAGGACAAATGTAAATTATATTATTAATTATTATTAATTATTATTAATTATTATTAATTATTATTATTAATTATTATTAATTATTATTATTAATTATTATTAATTATTATTATTAATTATATTATTAATTATTATTAATTATTATTATTAATTATATATTAATTATTATTATTATTATTATTATTAATTATTATTATTAATTAATTTTATTATTAATTATTATTATTAATTATTATTATTAATTATTATTATTAATTATTATTATTAATTATTATTAATATTTATATTATTATTATTAATTATTATTACTATTACTAGGTTGAAGCAGACGTTGGTTACTGAACATTTTCGAAGGAATGTTGACCGATTCCTCAGACTATACCACGACAGTCTTACAAATTCTTCGCTTAAGGAGAACACGAGTCATCATTTGGTTTTCCTTTCGAATCGAGACACTCTTTATGCCCGCTTTCTGCTCGTTTGAATCGTGCAGACTGGCAAATAAGGAAATCGGTGTACAATCTTGCTGATCTCTCTGTGGGTGTTGGGACATTACATTGGGTGTCACTGCTTTTGGATATTTTGTTTTTGACACCGGGTTTTATTAAATATATGATCTACTGTTTCCTTGGACTTGTAATTGAATTGTAAGGTACTAAGTAAACTGTTAACCCGTCAGTGGAGTAAACTGGGTGATTTGTTCTTGCTGTGGAGCAGTTTTCCCCCTTGATTAAAAATAATATTGGCGATTTACCTGATTGAATGCTGATGATTTGTTCCAAAAAGTTCTTCTCAGTGTAATGAAACAACACAACCGCAAAAAAGCAGAACACGAAGACATTTACTGAAAAAGAAACAAAAAACAACTAAACACGTAACAATAAAAAACTATATTATAAAAATACATCCTCTTGAGATTTTTCTTCGAAAAGAGAGAGACTACATAAGACAGAGGGAAGAAATGGGTAATAATAATAATAATAATAATAATAATAATAATAATGCACTTGATTGATTTGATAAATCATACTTCCCGATTATTGAAATGCTAATTTGACCATAGAGAACATTAAGCAGAAATTTTGCATAGATTTCATTTTCTTTTACTTCTCAATAGGAAATGAGCAGTAGAGAAAAAGATATCCGTCGTATATTTGTTGCATCTAGGGTATCTGGGAATGACTTTGTTTGAAACTGATTACAATACTCGAGTATGCTTCGTTGCATAGTCATACAATAGGAGCGGCTCATGTTTTACCTCTTATTTTATGTTCTTCACAGTCGCTGCGGCTGGTGCCGCTTAGAAGACCTCACATGTGCGAGGTTTCTTGTTATCCTTCTTTTATGTTCGTAATCTAGCTGAGAGCCGAGGGTTTGAGAATTCGTATGAGCTTATTCGTTCATGTACCTGCATGATGTTGATCTTCGTATTGTATAAAATGTTATAAAGATAGAAATATCATAGTGTTCGCTTATTACAAATATTTCTTTTTAAAGTAGTTAAAGAGTAGATGAAGAAAAAACATTTGATTTATGGATCGTTATTTCTGCATCGGAACAGCGTGGTATTATAATTTTGACTTCTTGCTTTGTCTTCGTGTTGTAGTTTTTTGCTTTAGTTAAACTATCAGATTTTAAATATTGGTATGTGGCTAGGGAACTCTTCCAACATTTCACTAATTTTAAAAATATAATTACCAAAGTACGCCTGGATCATTAAACCTCTCTGTTGAGTACCCACCTATTTTATTTTTATTTTCCTGTGTGCTTGCAGCCAGTTTCCCTCCTCTTCGCTAATGAATCCAAGAAAATATCATTTCTTATTATCCACAAAAGTTTTGTGGAACAGTTGTGTGCCTACTAAACCGACGATATTAAAAGAGAAGACGGAAAGAATTTAATGAAAACACGAAATAAGGTACCTAAGTAGGTAAGTGACAAAACGTGGAATGTATTCGCTTTATGGCGGGCTTCTTGCGTGCGTGGTCGTAATCATCTCAGCTCGAAATCCCTTCTCTCGCAGTGTGAACGCGCGCCCCGTAGTTGTAGTGATTCCCAGCGAGGAAGTACGACGTAGCTTGTTAAATGCGATTATTGCCACCCCGTGGAGATGAAAGAGAGCTGCGGCCACCGAGGGCGAGTCCGCGATTCTCGCAATGGGTTTGCTAATTACTAGGAAACTGCTCCGGAACTGCAGAGCCATCGCGTTGAAGAGCAGGCCACGGACTAGAGAGGAGTGCTGTTGGCAGAACTAGAATAGGATGGCGATTTTCAGTAAGGGTTGACTATTGACACAACGGTTTTCGGGAATGTAATTGTAATGATGGTATTTAGAAAACATTTATCTTTTGATACTAATTACGTTAATGTAGAAATTGTTAATGATGCATTTAATTATTGCACAAACTTTGAAAATCGTTGAAATCTTAATTGTTTTGTTGTGTTTACAGTATTTTACCCTTGGTTCCAATTTCCCTGAATGTACTTTAGTTTTTGAAAAAAAAACTATACATGTGCCAACTAACTAGCTTAGATCGTTTTATTTAAAAAAAAAATACAATATGTTGGACCAAATTCATGTGAATATGGAATCTGATGTTTTATTGCATACAAAATCACAATTCAAGGGTGATAGAGTGTAAAAGTATGGAAATTAAGCGAACTAACATGCTATCCTCTTAACATCAGCAGAATTTTAGAGCCTTCTTTTCTCTTCGCGTTTTAGAAAAGGGCTGGAGACATGACTGGAAAGAAAATGATTTCAGAAACACAGTTGTTTTTAGTTTCGTATAGAAATGTCCTATTTGTGTCTTAGTAGTTCTGTAGTAAAGCACCTCCAAGGTCATGACCGAATGATTTGCTATGCGTTTGCATGCATCGGTATACCCATTGCAAAGGTACCCGCATTGTATGAGCTTGTAAACCCCTTATCCTGCTGTACCTTACTCAGAATGCATATCGTTATATTGAAATTATATCCAGATTGAACTTAAATTTAGCTTTAAATGAATTGTGTTATAATTATACATTCGATGTCATGTTACAAGAATGTGCAATTAAAAATAGATTTAGGGAAAAATGAAAAAATATGGACATATAATTTTTTCAAAGCCTGCATTTGTGCTCTTATTAAAGTATAATCAGAAAACATATTTGTATCAATGTTATTAATATATATATATATATATATATATATATATATTGTATATATATGTATATAAGAAAAGTATAAATGCCAAATGGTATAGTGAGTAATAATAAACGTATTTGTTATAAGAGCGCGATCACTGGACATGACGTTACTTTATTGAAGTTAATTTCTAAGATTTTATATATCTTGTTTATTGAAATTATTTCTATAAATTAGAAATATATTTGTTCTATCTTTACATCGCTTGTACTTTAACTGTGAGCATTATTCGAACATCAGAAGTGGCACAATCTCCGTTTAATTAGGGTAATTGAAGTTCTATTGTTGTCTGCAAAACTCTTGTTTTAAACATGTGGAAGTAGATAGGGATCGCATTAAGCTATGAAGTTATAGGGACAGCATCGGTATTAGCGTTAGGGAAAAAGCTTGTTTCTGCCATTAACGACTGCAAGAAGCAAAGGCAATTAGCAGCGGGGGCCATCACGTCAGCTGCTCACGGGTGAAAGAGGATTTGAGGAGGACGGCGATCCGCCAGTGTTGGATGTACACGAGCTGTCATTGGGACAAGCTATGCATATGATTGCTGCGGTCTTCGCCGGCAGATCTTCTGACCTATGTTTAAAAATACCATATCTATTATTTGATCGCGCTCATTTTACCGCAGAAATGTCAATCCTTCGGTAGGATCGCTTACTTTCTCTACTATGACACCGTAACCTTTTAATGTTTCACACCTAAACCTTCCTCACTGTTCCTTTCTATTCCTTCGGTATCTCCTCTTTTCACCATGACTCGTCTTTCCGCTTTTCCATGTGCCCTGTCATCTCAATCACGTAATCGCATATTCCCTCCTATACCGCCGTTTCCTTGCCATCCAGCCTATAAGTAAACGGTACACCCTAAGCCACTGTGTCCGTGTACTTTCGCCAACTCGTGTCGTCGCCATATCCACTTTCCTGCCTGTTTAACAGCGTCTTCGCCTTCTCCATCTCTCTCGTCCTTCCATTCCAGCAGATTCAACCTCCTCTCGTGCTACCTTGTCACCCATCATATACCCACACCGTTCAGCGTGTTACGGCATCCGTCCCCTTTGTAAGCATACATAGTCTCGTGATCTCGCCATGTCCGCCTCCCCTCAAGTTCATCAGTGTCTCCGCGTTCGTCTTCTCTCTCGTCCTTCCATTCTGGTGGCTTCAACCTCCTTCCCCGTAATTTTCGTAATCGCATACCTTCTCTCAGACGTCACCGTATCATTCGTCCTATACTCAAACCGCACAGACTATTCCGGTGCCCGCTTCCCTTGTGTGCCTGCACCACCTCGTGATCTCGCCGTATCCACCTTCCCTCTTGTTCCACCTTCACCGTGTCTCTCCACCGGCCATTCCGCCAGCTCCAACCTCCGCCAGCCGGTGCTGGCTCCTTCGTCCAGGCATTCAGCGCCCCCTTCCGCCCGGCCGCGCTTCGCCGCCAGCTACGTTACGTCCTGCGTCGCTCACGGCCGCGCAAACAGCGCAGGCGGCGGCGGCGGCGGCGGGGTCGGCGCGCCCCGGGCCTGCGTGACTAACTCGGCGCGAATTAAACCAATTGTCGTGGTGTTTGCTGGACCCCGGCGCTTCAGCTGCAGTTCGCACGCCCCCTCCTCCCCGTCTGCGCCGCGGACGCCGCCCCTCGCCCCTCCTGGAGCCTGTGCGCCGCGACGACCCCTGTTGACTCGGCCCGCCCCGCTGGCGGAGATAGGGGGAGAGGCGAGATGGGAGGCCGACCAGGTCGGTGTAAATTCGGGAACGGCGCAGCCCGCCCCAGCCCCAATTGATTTATTTTTGAAACTCCGCGCCTTATGACGTTGCAGTAGCATTTCCTCACAGTTCGTTTGGGATCAGGCCTTTGATTTGTTAGAGGCGCTTCGTAGTGTTTCGTCATGTGAAGGAAGGCCTTTGAACGTGCTAAACATGTCTTGGGATGCCCGGAAAAGCCGTTCTCGCCATTGTTTCTGGTTCTCCACCACCTTAGTGTTGATGCAACCTTTGCCAGTATGGATTTCAAATCGTTAATTTTTTTAAAAATAAATTGACATCAAGGTCTACAAATTCTTGGACAAGAAGATTACAACACTATTTTCAGGCTCGTAAGAAGTCGTTTGAATACTGGGCGACTTACGTCCTTTTAGGAAATGTTATAAAAATTTTGATAAACTACATTTACCTTTTCTCTTTTTTTTAATTTTTTAGCATTCGCTATTGTAATACTTATGCGATAGTGTGATATTGTGATCATGGACGAGATTTATGTCATTTTACTCGGTACAATGAAAGAATCCCTTTCTTACAAACTTTGTATACTTCTTGTAAGTTCCAATCTTGGAATTAGGCATTCCTTGCACGAGAGAGTTTTTGAAAAACGAAGTTAATGTAAATATTCTATCAGACTACTTAATCATTCTTGATTTTCGTCAGAGAAGAAAAAGAATGTCTGAACTTGCTCAAAAACCTTTTCCCTTCTGGAGTCGTATTCAACAGTTCACAAATACTTGAGCATCGCGTGGTCGACAGAAATGGCATCTTTCTAATTTTGAACGAGGTCTGCGGCCGGCAGCCGCACGCCGAAACGCGACATTGCGAGTTACCAGAGGACGCTGCCATCGCGAGACTGCGAACACCGACTCCGCATCCACCTTCGCCGTCTTCATTGTCTCCCCTTCCTTGTTTCCGCCGTCCATGTCTCCGCCTTCAACGTCTCCCCAACCCCGACTTCGCCTCTCCCCGACTTCGCCGGCTACAATATCATTGGTTGATTTGAAACACACAATAGTAATTATTTATATTGTAGTATCGCTTACTATTGATTGCAATGGCAAAAATAGTTGCTGTTGTTTCATAATTAGTCATGAGAGTAACTTCCATTTCAAGAATGTTAGCATTCTCATTTCTTTTTCTACAAATTATGTATTCTGGTATTTTTTGCAATCGAAGATTTCACTTTTTTTTATCTCACTTTTATCTAGATCACACTTTTCATCTATTATTTAAATTAGTGGTGTAGAAAAATAAGATTTTTAACTCATGAAAATTTAATATTTTCTATTTCCTCATATTCATTCTACTTCTACACATGTTTCTCTCTTTATTCTTCATCCTCGTCTCTCTTCATTCTTTCACATCTTACTCTAGTGACTTGTTAGTTTGGCCCTCCGCCTTAAGCTCCACCATCGCCTTCCTTCTGCGTCTATCGGGCGGCGTGCTTGGGCCTGGGTCGCCGTTGCATTCGAAGAGGCCCGGCCCGGGCCGCCGGAGCACGCGCGCTGCCCGTGACTGCGCCCTCTCCCCGCCTCTCCTCGCGGCAGGACGGACCTTCTTACGAAACAAGCCTATTGCCTGCTTGCTTGCCGCCCGTGGCCGCCCGCCCACTCGCTCAGGCCCGCCCGCTCAGGCCCCGCCCGCTCTGCCCCCGCCCGCTCAGGCCCGCCCGCTCAGACCCGCCCGCTCAGGCCCCGCCCGCTCAGGCCCGCCCGCTCAGGCCCGCCCGCTCAGGCCCGCCCGCCATTCCCGCCCATTTCCCGCCCGCCGCCCTATTGCATGCCCGCTCCGCTCATACCCCACCCGCTCATGCCCGCTCGGCAAGACGATCTAGTTTCGAGTGGTCCGTCGAAGACGTCCTATGCCCGTCGTATGGTAGCTGATGGGCCACCTCGAACAAAAAGAAAACGCGGAGCGTGTTTAAAGTCTTGTTTCAGTGTGCGGTGTTTTGAAGCCTGTTTGTTACAATTTCTTTGTAGCTCTGTCAAGTGCTTGTGGAAATAGTTGAGACATACTAACTAGTGTATCGCAATTGGGATTTCATTGAATGTGTTGAAATTACATTTTTATGTTCAGTGTGTTTTCTGCCTTCAGCCAGTCTCTTCATCCCGTAATTATTTTCTAAACGTACTTTTGTTATTATTATTTAAAATCTTTCTACATTCCCTGTATTAATCGTCTTTTTCACATTGGTATTTTCCTTTGTCTTTGAAGAATCCATTATTTTATATTGGACGATATAAAATCATTTCGTGTAATCTCACGTTGCTGATAATTACCTTTTTGTTTTGAATCTGGTTTTAATGAGCGTTTAAAATGTTCGCAAATAGCTGCATCAGTATCTCTATTTTCGTTTGTAGAGATGAAAGAAACCTCTGATTAGTGAAAAAAACTGCTCGTTCCGAGAATGAAGCTATTAACTTCTGTAAATATTTCGTTCCAAGCACAGACAAAGCAAGGGCTTTTGTGCGTTCAGTATTATTTACATTTATCAATGCGTTGAGTTGCGCTTGAATATTTGTGGTACTGTGTAATGTGTTCGTGAATTTCAGATACATCAATCATATCGAATTTATAAAATTCAAACTCTAGGAAATGGACGATTAAATGTAAGCCAGTATGTCGATTACTTCTTTGACTGCTACAGATGTGGTTTTCCGAACAGTTACATTCATAATTTAACATTATTAATCGCCTGTATTGTGTAGAATTAATATTTAACATCACATAAATTGACTTATTATTTATACATAGATTTAAATTTCAAATCGTTGGTTAGAATGTTTCAAAATAAGGTTTTATACTTTTGTGATTCCGCAGGTTAGGACTTGCAGTTGGCTGTAGAATAGAAATGTGAAAAAAATATTCTATGTAATATCACGAGTGCTTTGGAAATTGTCGATAAATTCCCAAATCGCGAAGCGAGGAAGAAATTTATCTGAGAATTTCCAAAGCACGAGTGGTATTTAATAGGATTGTTCCACGAGTGAAATTATGTCCAAGAGTTCCAAAATGCGCCAAATATTGGAAATAACTGAAAGGGTATGTTAAAATCAGAGATTATGCTATAGCAAATACGCTGTTTATTGGACATCGACATAGCGATCCTCCTATAGCGCCTCCTAAGATAGATGTGTCACAGTTAATGATTAGCCAGTAGGTAGAAGCGGTAAGAAAAAATCTGATAAAAAAAGCGATTACCGTTTTGAGATACACCGCCCTAATTGGGGTATTTTGTATGAATAGTTACACACTATTGGTTTTAATTTCACGAATGGAATAGTGTATGTAATTGGCTTGACTATAATTTATGGTTTGTTACCAATACATTTGAATCAACCATTCATGACTGAGAAGTGTTCAATTCACGCTCAGATAAAGCACCATTCCGTCTATTCTTAGCAAACGCATTTATTAAATAACCCAGTAAAATGACATATTTACTCGGACGTTTAATCCTAGAACCCCGCCGTAGAACGCCGTTGCCATCACCAGCGTCGGCGGAATCGCGGTTTTCCTTCTTCCAAACGACGTCCGCGAGGGTCGTGAAACAAAAATTATCGAGCGACGCCTTTTTTATTTCGCTTTCCGTTTAGTGACTGGCGGGTGAGGTTGTTCGCGTGCGTTCATATCTCGATTATCTCGCGAGACGCGGATGTAGGTCGAGTATCGATCCTCACGATAAGCGCGTGCGGGTCCGAGATATCGCCATCGTAGGCATCTTCCAGATCCTGCTCTCTCCCCTCCCCTCCCTTCCCCGTCTTTTCGCTTCTCCCCGACGACGCTGCCAATTCTCGGTTCTCCCTTGCGCGACTCTGAGCAAAGGAGAGGTTTATTATTTCGTGTATCTGGGAGCGACTACAGGAATATCTTCCCAGCAGGGCACCCCAGCCAGGACAAGCTCCAAGCACCCGACTGGCTCCCTACTCGAGTGTGGGAGCCAGGTGTTGATCGGAGAAACGAAGAAAAACTATCAGAGCAACTGTTCGCAATAATTCCCTTCTAGTCAGCGACTGAATTCGACCTAGGTTGTGTCGAAAATACTGCCTTTGTCGGGACTCGAATTCCAGAACCTCTAGGTCAGAGGCACCAGAATTCCAGACCCTCAGATGATGTCCTGAGCCACCTTAGCCGGTACTGGACAGGTGCGAGTTGTATCAGGCACCTTCTCAAGTCTCTTGAGCCGTGAACGAGACAGCGATCGCGTTCTGTCCAGTTTTCCTGCTTCTTTTACCGGTTCCCTTCTCGCTTACCACCTGCTTGCCTTGCTTCTTCCCGAAGAGATTTTCTGATTCGTCATTCCATCGTCCTCTAGCCAACCTTCCCGTTTACGTTCCTTTGTCGGAGATCCGTGCGTTACGTGTAAGATAGGCGTAGACCTCTTCTGTACTTTATCTGATGCAGAGATTTTGGAGCGTGGTGCTGATTATTGGCGTTTCTATTATATCTTCTGTTCTCCTTTACCACTCTCCACCGCTTTAAATTCGTTTGACATTTTTTTAGGGTTCTTTGTTGTCTGATGTCTCCTCGTGCAGATTTACTGTGCTCTTTTTCCAATCTTTCGTTAGTTCGTGTTGTCGTTAACGTTATCAACATTGCTGCAACTGCATCTTCAGTGTTTTTTGCACCGTATTGCAAGAAGAATTAATCACACTAGGTGTCTCACACGCACAAAATTGATCGAGTTTGAACATATCTACTTTGCGTCGTTTTATGACCATGTTATGCCTAGTATAGCATTCTGAATTTCGATCCTCTTTTCTAATTGATTGACTTCTAATCTTAAATTCATTTAGTAATTCTCCTTCATCCTTACCCATTCTATCTTCACTTCCCTTTTCTCCTCTTAGTAAAGATTTTGCTTTCTTTCGCGTCCTAATTTTCGCGTCGCCTGTGCTTCTTGTGTCCCGCCCCCTGCTCGTTCTACCTTGGTCCCCTGTGTGCTCGCTCCCCTGCCCTGCCCCGCCCCGCCCACCCCGCCTCTTCGCCCCGTGCATTATTAAGTCCCCGGCTGCAAGCCGCTGTCCCTGCAATTTATGCCCGCCGGCGGGCGCTCCCAGCCCCTGCTTATCGGATCGCCACTGCGTTGGCGTCACGGCCGTGGCCCCGCCCGGCCCGTTCCCGTCCCGTGGAGGCGGGGCGAGGCATGGCGGGCTGGAGCGGGGTGGCTAGGGAGGCGCAGGGTGGCTCAAGGCGGAACGCAGTGACATGGAACGCAGTGGCAGGGAGGGCGGGAGAAGGCCGGAAGAGGGACGGGTAGTGTAAGAGAGACGTGAAGTGTAGTGGGAAAATGTAAGTGCGTGAAGAACGAGTGGATAT
>BOPP01000339.1:431438-446012 GCA_017312745.1 Gryllus bimaculatus | reverse complement strand
GCAACGTTGCATTTAACATTTATTTTCGTTTTAGATAGTAAAGGGGTAAAATATTGCGTTTCCTTAAATAAATATTGGCTTCTCTGGTATTTGTGTTTACCGTGATAGTCGTTTTTGGAATCTACGGATGAAAAGGAGAGTTATGTGATTTATTAGGGGTAGGAGATTGTTTTGGTTATACTTTCAAATAACTGTAGTGTTGACCAGTATTAATATTGAAATTAGGGGGTGAGTTTGGCAAAACAAAGACATTTTTCATTTTTGCCGATTTGAATTAAGTTCTCTATATAGGTTATAATCCTAAATGAAAAATATAAATTTGCCATTGAATGTAAATTGCTGGATAGCCGTATAGAAGAAGAATGACATACTATTCTGAATTATGAGGAATCTAGAAAATTGTGAAATATTGATGGTGAATACATAATAGTTCCTTTACATTTTTGGTACCATTTCTTTCATCATCTGTTAACGACAAATGGTGTTGTATCTGTTGTATGTGACAACTTCGCATTTTTATTATCGTTTTCATTCACTGATTTTATTTATTTTCTTTCACATTTACTTTTTATAGTATTCTCATCCATTTTTAGTTGATCTTCCATGTATGCTTTCCAGCTTCTTGTCTTCATTTGTGACATGTAATTACCCTCAGTCCAGTGATCGAAACTGTAATCTTTCCATTAGCTTTGGACAATCATGTCCTCTTCTGCCATTCAACGGCATCGCCTCCTGCCCCTGGCGACTCGAGCGCTGTGCGCACGGTTCCTCGGTGCACATAGGCCACGAGACCGTCGCCCGTCTGCCGGATTGAATCGTCCGCCCATCCGCCCCTCGTCCTCCCGCCGTGCGCCTGGTGGGCGCGTGGAGCCGCAAGCGCCTGCTGGATGTGCGTGCGATCGGGACGGAGCTCCCCCTTATGCGCGCGTACAGGGCGACCGCGGGGGCGGAGACGGGGGTTGCGTTGGGGGCGGTCGTGTTCGTGTTGATAACGAACGACACGGCTCCACGCGGGTAATGAATCATTTTGTACGCGTGCGTGGTAACATCTATTCTTTGTATTTTTTTTATTAAATCCTTTCTCCATTACGGCTGTCGTGTGCGTGTGCCATCGACTCGTGCAAGAGGCGCAGTGATACGCGTTGCATTGTTAGCACAGATAGAGATATACCGTCGTATTTACAGCGTATTACTAAGCAGTTTTCTAAATCGATTCCGCATTAGTTAATGTTATTCTTTTTTATTCGATGCTCACTGACATTTTTCACTACATCACTTCGTTGGCGCTAATTTGATGATCAAGTAGGCGCAAATCGATGAAATTTTGCTGAATTAATCGTAGGTGTAGGTGAGTGAAGTAATCACGAGCAATTTTGATAATGAAATACGTCGAGAACAAAAAATGTGTATTTTTCTCTTAATTACTTAAAGCAAGCATGTTGAACTCCGGTATTTAAATGTCATTAGTCAATATCAGGACTGTTCGTAACCAATATTTGCACATAAATTGAACACGCAGTGGTATACGTAAGAGCACGTATATAAATAAAATATACTTTTTTTTACGTAAATACTTGAAAAAAGATTCGAAGAACTTGTGCAATGGTGCCGAAGCAATTGCGCCGTCCCTTAATGAACGGGAATTTCCCTCGTAATTTAGCCCGCGGCCATAAGCCGCGGGGACTGTGCGCCTGAAAAGGGAGCAATCCGCGGCGCGGGCGCGCCTTCGCGGGTCCATATTCGTATATCAGGATCGGCAGGCGCGCTGCGGCTTCTCGCCCGAAGTTGTTCGTTTTAACAGACTCTCCGGGCGGCGATAAGGAAAGCGGCGGCGGCGGCGGCGGCGCCGCCGCCGCCGCTCTCAACGCGTGCGCGTAATGCCTTCCACTCCCACTTGCCCCCTCCCCCTCGCGTCTCCTGGCCCCGCAGTTGCTGAGCGCCATACCTTTTCTCTGCTGCACCGCCGTCTTTGCTAGGCGATGTCTCTCCCCTGGCAGGATTTTCTCTTCCTCGTTGTTCCTACTCCTACTCTTTCTGCTCCTCTTCATTCTTTTCCACCTCCTCTCCATCTTCTTTTTTCTCCACCTCCTTTTTCCTTCTCCACCTCCTTTTTCCTTCTCCGGCTCCTCTTTTTCTTCCTTCTCCACCTGCTGCTCTTCTTCTTCCTTCTCCTCGCCGTATTTCGTCGCGGATGCTATTGCTCATCTCCTTAGCTTTCTGCCTTCTATTATTCTCCTCTCTACACGGCCTATTCTTTTCACATGTTTCAGCTTCTGTTTTGTGCTCTTCAACGTTATCTTCAAGGTTTCCTTATATATATATATATATATATATATATATATATATATAATATATATATATCTTTCCTGTGCCCTCATTCTTGTTAATTCCTGCCTCTTATCACTTTTGGACTCCCCTTAATTTTTTTCCTTAGCCGTTCTTGTCCTCTGTTTTTTACTTCCCGTAATTTGTAATACCTTATACCTTTTTGGACTCTTCTGTAAATGTAGGTCGCTAGCTCTTCGCAAGTCTTATTTAATCTTTCCTAACTTTTTCCCCTTCGTTTAGTCGCATCGCCACCGCCATCTTTGCGCCTCCTGCACTTCCACCGCACACACCGAGTCCCTCACCCCACGGGTCCGTCGGCACGTATCGGGCCGCCTCTTGGTCGCGCTTCTTCCCCGCTCTGCTCGGGGCGGGGGCGGGCCGAGGGCGGGGCGTCGTATCTCCGCCCTCACTCGCGCTCCGCGCCCGTGCCCGCCTGCCGGCTCCTGCTCAAGCGCTGTGGCGTGCCCTATCTCGTGCCTGCGGGCGCGGGTTGTCGCTTTGCGAACCTACAACTCGCCCGCCCCCTTTCGCCATTCAATTTATTGTGCCCTTGCGTTCGGCGGCTGCTGTTCATTCTATATTCTTGGGAATTATTCGTTCAGTGGAAGTCGTCCTATCCTGCGTTCGGTGTGCACAGAGAGAGGCTGAAAGTTGCCCCGTGTTTTATTATGTCTGTCATGTTGTTGTGTTCTGACTCACATCACACTACTACAATTGCTCTTTCAATTACGTGTGAGCTTTTTGTATCTTGAGATTAAGTTCAGCGTTTTGTTTATATATTTCCTTTGGAACACGTGTCTCTGAATTTCCTTGTCTCCGTCTTGCTCGTGTCTTAATGTTCAATATATTAATTCCTACTGTATTTATATATGTTGTATTGTGTCTCTTCTGTAAGGCGCTCTAAATTGATTCTTAATTTATATGAAATAGTTACTTATTATACCAATCTCATAATTTAAAATCCTACTCATAACAATTTGCAACAGTGGCTTAGCACTGGCTGCTCTGTGAATGTAATGATTAGAAATAAAAACAATGAGTTGAAAAATTGATGGTTTTGGTTTTAATATTTTTAATTTCGGTCGTAGAGATGAAACCGACAAATTGGAAATTTGGGCCTTGTGTTTTGTCTCGTGCGTTTGAATTTTTTTCTATTTTATTTCGAGGTTACCAGAACGCCGTTCGTCGCGTACCGCGAGACAAGTTCCTAGAATACCTAATACATGGCCTGATTCACAGTTTTAGACCAAAATGCTGCCACATCTTTTACTGCTACTGTCATGGAATGAATGTTTTTCCTGTAGCCGTGCACTTATAATAATATCGTTTTTTATTATTGTCGGGCACTCAAATTTCACGTCAAATACAGTTTCTTGAAGCATTTCTTATAAAATAATTATTATCGGCGACAACTATATTAAGAATGTGTCTTACAATCCCGCAATGGCAGCAAATTTAATCAGAATCCCAGCCAACACGTTTGGCCATGCGTTTCCTTACGCTGTGTGGTGACCATTGGTTTGCTTGCTGCCCAGCGCCACCGCTCGCCCCGCTGCGCCCTGGGCGTTTGCAAACTCGGGGCGCGGGCGTCGCCCGCCGCCTCTTCAGCGCCGCCGCCGTATCTCCGCCTGCCGGCTTTTGTGCCGCTTTGTGATGGTACGGGGGCTCGCCGTTATCTCCATCGACAGCCGGTCGACACCGATCCGAACGCCCCCACCCGCCCGCGCCCTTTCATATTCCTGCTGGCCGTTCCGTGCCGCTCGAGTGCGGGCGGGCGGCGCGCAACGCAACGGCGCGCGGCGGAGGCGCGGGCGAAACCCGCGCCCCCCCCCTCTCTCTTGCTGCCCCGGTGCCGCCGTTTTCACCGTTCGCTCCGTCCCCCTGGCCTCCGGCATCCTGCCTCGCACCGCCCTGGCTCCAAACCCTGCCTATCCGTCCCTCTGGCTTCGCGCCCCCTGCCTCCTTCCCATCCGCCGTGTTTCCCCAACCGCCCGTGTTTTCCCATCCGTCCCCTGGCAATCGTTATCTCTGTCTCTCGTTCCTTCTGCCTCCCGTCTTTCGGGGCGCCAACGCCTCTCTGGTTCCTCTGTCTCTCTCTGGGCTTCCCCGTTATTGTCTCTTCTCTCTTGGCCTTCTCCCCCCCTGTCCTTGTGTCCGGCAGACACTGTCCCTGCCTCATCATTCCTCCTCCTCCGTCAACACTTGGTCCTCGTATTTCCAAAGCCCTGTTTCGACTCTCACTGTCATTTCCCATTCCCCCTCACCACGCTGGGCCAAAGTGAATCCTCGCTTATCATGTCATATTATCCTGTGTTTCAGCCGCCCCCCCCCCGTTTTTTTACTTTCTATCTATTTCTCTCTTACTTAGAAATCCTGAGGGAAGAAACATTCCACGCATTAATTTTTTTCAATATGCTCATATATCCGCCTTCGCTGCTGTCTCTTACGCACGTCCGCTCTACTCCGTTTCCCCGTCCTTCCAGTTGTCCTTGTAAATCTGTACTCACCTCTGGACCCATTTGGTCCTCGGGTATAATTCAATGATTCACAGGAGAATATCGGAAATATCTGGCCGTTTTGATATTGTTTAAGATATATGATATTGTTTAAATCGTGCTATTATCAAAAGACATTTTTTAATTTTTTTTTATATTCGGGGTAACGTTATGGAAAGAGGTTATGGATACTCTTCTGTATTGTTTATTATTGTTGTTCTTGGTTAATCCTCCGTCCGGTTCGCTGCTTCCGTCGTGCGCTCGCCCATCACTCTTCCTCGTCCGCCGATGCTCCGCGGGTTCATTTGGATTAGCGTCTTATTTTCGCATTCGAGCGCCTGCCGCCGCGCTGCGGTTTGCATTTTTATTATCTGTTCTTGTGTTCTGTCTGCCGAGTGCGCCGCGTCCATACGGAAATGATGGGTTTCTTCAAATGCCCTGCGGTTTGTGGCGCTCGGGAGGGCCATTCGCGGTATTGCGGTCTGCGACGTTGCGGTAGGGGAGGCGCGGGGCGGCTGGTGGGTGGGTGCGGCGATGCGGTGCGGGGCGGGGCGTGTTAGCGGGGGTGGGTACGGAGGCACGGGGCGGCTTGGTGACTTGTTTGTGTTTGTTGTGTTGTTTCTTGGTGCAGGCGTGGAGGGCCATGGCGGTGCAGGCGGGGCGGAGTGGCACGGGGGCGGCCTTGGTGGCGGGGGTGGGGTGACGGCAGGAGGCCGGAGCGGGGAAGTGTGGCGGACGGCTGGTGGCGGAGGTGGCGGCGCGTGCGACCTGAGTAAACGCGGTGCTGAATCGTCGGCGGTGGCATGGCGGGCAGGGTAGCCGCAGATGGGTGGGTGGTAGTGGCGAATGCGGGGCGGGCGGGGCGGTTTGGCTGAGTGAGCGAGGCAGTTGAGCCTTCCACGACCACCCTGCATATTTATGCGGCCTAACCATCACCCGGACGGGTCTTTTCGTCTTTTTTGCACTTTTCTCTCTTTTGATGTATGACTGCAATGTTTATAGCTGTAAATATGCGTCTTGTTTTAGATGGCTTTAGTCAAGATCTTTTCGTGTACTTTTACAAATCCATGCTCACTAATTTTTTGTTTAAGTCTTCAATTTATTCAAAATGTTTATGTTCGTGTTTATTATTATTATTATTATTATTATTATTATTATTATTATTATTATTATTTCGTGTGGTAGTCAAGATGAAACTTCATACTTCATCGTGCATATGGAGATGTATAGATAATTAAAAATATGGTAATCGTAGAATAAGCGGGGAAAGTGATAATGCCCAAACCACATTTTCATAGTGACTGATAATAATAAAGAATTATTTCGAAAGATAAAGCTTGCTTGATAAAATACTTGACTATGGTATTGTTCTAAAAAATGCACAAATCACATATTCCTTTGAATAAATAATTTATTAACGAATTTGAAGTAATACATTATTAATTTATCGTATATACTTTTTAAATAGATTTCAATTTAATGGTGAAAATATTAGTTTCAAAATTTTCATGATTGTATTAATACTAAATAGTATATGAATATTACTCGTGAATAGGCCTACTTGGACCACGCCTACTTGCATCCGGCGTCTACCGGGGCTCAGTAACATTAACTCGGAGGCAGACGCATGTAATGTTTTTTACATGGGAGCCGCATTTAGCTAGATTCGATTTGTATCCCCCAGGGTTGTTAGCCCTGAGAGAGTGGAACATGAAATGACGGTAGTGAAGGGCGAAAGGACGAGACACACATACTGACCCACCCATGTCCGGGGCGGGGCTGGAACCCACGATCTCTGCTCCGAGACTGCTAAAGTACTACTTAGCGATATCCGCCATGTGATCGGCTTGTGTGTAGATTAATGTTGTTACAAAAATGTTCTATGCAATAACCGATGTAACGTTCCAGCATTTTATCAGGTATTGATATTCTTCCCCAAATATTCACTCATTCGTTCTTCCATTTCAAATCGCTTCAAAGAACGATATTTTTCTGAAAGCCGCATTACGGATTTGTCCTCTTTGGGTCGATGCCAGTAATATGCATTTCAAGCAACAGTCTGTCAGCTTTTGAAATATACGCGCAGTCCCAAGAAATGGATTGCGAGGCTTTGATTAAATGTGTTTTATTTACGCCGAAAGTATTTGCGTAATGCGTGTATTTATTGAGACGTGTCAAAAGGATTTTATACTTTCCAAGTGCGATTACTTTTACGCTCAAATTTACACTCGCGCAAATGCAAATTGTTCATTTCTAAAATTTCCAGCGCATTGCGTCCATGCGCAAGTATATTCATGCATGAATATTTGAGAGAAAATTGTTTTTAGCTGGCGTTCATTATTCACTAGACACAAATGGCTTTTACCAGAGAATTTACAAAACAAATGGGCTATTCTGGATTAACAACAAATTGTAGAGCTTTTGCATTTTGTTAGATCGGTAGAAGTGATTTATATTCAAGGTATCAAACCGTTTCAAATAACTTAACGGTTTCGGTTAATATAATATTTAGATTTCGATTTTAGATAACATTACTGTTGCGGTATTGGTTTTTGTTTTGAAAGGGACTCTCAATTTTTTTTAAAGTCCTTTTTCTTACTTTTATGTAAGTCCTACCAACAGTGCGTTACTAAACTTTGCACACTTTTTGTAGGTGTCCTTGGATATAATATTGAAGACTAAAGGGAATTGTTCACTTTCTGTTTCTTGCTTTCGAAAGAACAAAAGATAATTGTAATCGTTTCGAGGTTATTCAAAAATGCCCGGAAACTCTGAAGTGTGCTGTTTAGGCTATTTTCGTTCCGTTACAATTCCAGCTACAAGTTTAAATTCGAAATAACGGTTTCGGTTTAATGCTTTACAGTATGTGTGTGTGTGTGTGTGTGTGTAAGGAAAAATGAAGGAAAGAGTGAGTGGGGATAGCGATTTGTAAAGAATAACCAAGAGATTTGATTGGGAAAAAGTATTTCTGAAGATTTTCGCTGAAATTTATTACGATTTGTATTTTTGGAAATGTTTAAAAATAGTTAATAATAAATATAAACCTGTCGAACTTTCTCTTTGTAGACATTTTATTTTGATTTAAAGTTAAAGAAAATACTTGTCATTTTTTTATCTGTTCCCTAACTTTTCTGCATATAGCGAAATATCCTCCAACATAGTGTTTTCTATTAAACCCAAATTCGATAACGTAACGGAATTCATTCTTATTTTTCATGCAATTATAATTATTTTAGTCTGCATCGTGAGGACTCAGACGAATTCAGAAAACAAGTATAAAATAACGCTTGTATAGTATAACATACGTCTTTAGCGTATATTACGTATACGATGCAAAAAGACGTTTCTTACATATTCTAAATAATAAATCTGCTGTGTACGGACACTTCACTTATGCGTTCACTCGGCACAAGTTACACAGCGAAGAAAATTGAGTGTAAGGATGGGAGAAAATATATAAAGTTATAACTCCTCGGGCCGTGTTGGTACCAATCCAAATAGGGCGTTGCCCGTTGTGCGTTCATCGGAGTCGGTCTTCCTAGAACACCAGGCATTCCCGTTCACCCTCAACTGTCGCAGCCATCTTCATTGCTGTGGCAGTCGCTGCCAACAGCGCAACCCCCTCCGGCGGAATCTCCGACGCTTCTGGCAAATAACAGCGACATGCCGCCAGCTCTCTCTCTCCCTCTCCTCCCTTTCCCTCTCCTCCCTTTCCCTCTCCTCCCTTTACCTCTCCTCCCTTTACCTCTCCCTCTCTTCACACTGCCTGCAGTAGAGTATTCGTCTCGCACCAGATTAACCTGCAGATGTATTGGAAGATGGAAATTCGAACACCTCCAATTCTTAGCATGTCATCCCTCCAGTTGCAACGCTTATCTATTAATTGCATTTTCTATGGTAATCTCTATATACAGTCGGTTGCAACGCGTGTAACCCCTTAGGTACGGTAGTATATTTGTTCAATAGACCACGGTGATGTACATATAATTAGTTTTCAATAAAGTAAAATATCGTTATAAATAAGTTTAACTTAGTACAGAAATTTATGGTGAAACTTTCTTGAGCTACTATTTTTAAGGGATATTGGAGAATATATACTATCAAAATAATTTATTTTATTCAATATGTAGTAGAAAATTGGAGGAATCAGATCATATTAAGTGTAACATACTTCCTTCATTCTGAATAGTAGTACGTAAAAAACCTACTGCAAAATTCGTCATAAGTGGAAGTACATGGGGTCAAATCATGCTATCTACGTTCTGCACAGCTTCTCTTTCGATATGATTGCCGACCAAGCCAACTTAAAGATTTTCATCACCTACACCACAAACTACGAGCATTGGACAATCGTTCCCTTTCCATTCAACTAATGCAGTTTAATAGAAAAGAAAGTAATGTGTAGGAGCAGAAGTCAACGAAATTTAAATTTGTATTGCCAACTATTAAGTAAATGAAAATCATGAGATAGAAAATTTAATATTAAACATAGATTTTCAAGAGAAACAATTTAATACTTTTCTATTAAACACATACAGAAGATTATTTGAATGGTTAATTCACGTTTAATATCAGCTATTATTTACCTATAGATGTAATAATTTGTTGAGTATCTTACGAGCGTCTGGCATAAACACTCTACTTTAAGCGCTCATTTATTATCCCTCCCTGCCCCCTGAAGGGAACCCGCGGTTCTCTTTTTCTCCTGCTGCCTCTATTCCCACTACCGTCGGGTTTACTGTCGTTCGTGCATTCAAGTACGCCTTTGTTGGACAACAGGTTCATTGCATTTGTTCCTAACCTCGCCGAGGTTGCCTGCCCTTCACCCTCCTGGTTTTCCTATAGGTCCCCGACGTTCCATTGCGGTCATTTCCGCTTTGTAATTTGCGTTCGCGTCTTCATTGCGCCCCAACTGCTGTCATTGCCCGCACGGTCCGTCCCAGCGGACCCTCGTTCCAAATCCTCTTTGAGCAATAATCGCCAACTCTGTGCGGACCGCACGGGGTGAGTATCGCCTCTGCCTGGACGGGCTTCCCTTGCTGGACCTCCGCTATCGACGCGCAGTTCCGCTCGGTCGACCGGTTATTTAGCGCTCTCTCCGCCAACATTGATACATTTCTTTAAGATAAAATATTAAACAGTGCACATTAAATTTTAATTAAGTTCCATTGGATGTCAAACAATAAGTTCACAAAATATTTTAAGAAAAGTGATAATAGTAACTTTTTATTTTTTTGTTGTTTTAAATCAAAACTTGGTGCGCTTTTTATTTCACGTTTTATTGCACTTATTGTCTTAAGATTGAGAATCCATACTTCCGCATGTATGGAACTTATAAAATGAAGGAATACGTGTCGCCGGTAACATTGTGGATTGTAAAAATGTCGTAAGTTTGAGATTCCAAAAACTGCGTTCACCACTTATCTTAATTATTGGTGTGCGAGGTGGATTCTCAAAGCAGTGATAACCTATGATACCGAATCCTGTAGGCATAAAACTAAAAATGCAATACTTCGCAGACAGATACGTATATCATTGTGTGCGACCTTGTCTGGTAGCAACGGGGCGTATAGAGTTAAAATTATGTAGCAAAACAACAGCGGGATAAACTTTTATCACAATTCTAGACTCCAAGCTGTAAATACGTTTTTGGATAAATACGCTGAATGTACTTGGTGTATCGAACTGCAATTTCTTTAAGTTACAGCCCACTCAACCCTAATGCTATTTGTGTTTTAAACTATTTTACATTTAGCAAATGCAAGCATTGCGCCTCTTTGAGGTTAGTGTGCTAGGCGGTTGCTTAGTTCTCCAATATCGTAGGTGGCAAGTAAACGCAGTGGCGCCCGGGAACAACAGGGCCTGGGGCAATAGATCCACGAGGCCCCTTATTTTAAATGAAAATCCCTCTCCCCTGATTCATCCACAGAGTTCGTGTCTCCCTGCAAGAGAAATAACGTAGAGCGGATACATTTTACGTCTTGAATAAAAAAAGAAATGGGGATCCCAATAAGTCGGGGCCTGGGGCAAGTTGCCCCAGCTGTCCCCCGCCTTCTTGGCGCCCGCTGGGTCGGCGTGGCACGCGCGGGGCCGCCGGCGGCGGCGGCGGCGGCAGGTGTCCGCGTGGCGGCCCGGACCTCGGCCAGCGCCGCGCCGCGCCGCGCCGCGCTGCGCCGCTCCGCCAGCCGGAAGAGGCGGTGCGCAGGCGGCGCGTGACTTCCGCCCTGGCCTCTCCTCCTCCGCCCCACCCCTTCCACCCTCGCGCCGCGCCGCGAAGTGAGCCCAAGTGACGCCAGGAGCGCGCAGGACATACTTCTCTCTAACTCCGAAGTGAGGATTCGACCGCCGAACAAGAAGTTGTCAATGGAAACCTTTTTTTAGCGTTAAAGAGTTAGCGATATCCTAGTAATTTCGCATTATTTTAGTCCGAAAATATATTTTTTTATATATTTTACTTAAAATATAAAAGGATAGATGTATAAAATATAAATAAACGACAAACAACGTCGAATATCGAATATTGCAGCAAATGTACGCAGCTGCTCTTCGGAAAGACGGGAATCGGCGAGGCGGTGTTAATGTACTCTGGAGTAATAGTTGTTCCTGATAATCAAACACTCACTATTCTTCCTCTTTTCTGCTAAGCAGAGGGACGTAGATACCAATTTCTTATCGGATTTCGTAAGCATTGTGCGTTAATATGGAAAATGCGCAAATTTCGCTTTAAAAGCACTGTCGAGAAAATTTTGCGATACAATATTGACTGTGAGTCCCAAGGATTCAATTTGTCAAGAGAAAACAAACTCCCTTCAATTTTTTTTTGTTAATACAGATTACTCGGGAAATTAAATGTAAATAGTGAATTTAATTAGCCCATACCTGACGGGCATTATAAGTCTGTGAACCCCCAAAGCCTCCCAGAATTACCAATTGAAATTGACTCACACTCGGCACCAACGGCGACACAATGAATTCAGTGCTATTTAAACTCTACCCACAAGGATCTTTCCCAAGCTGAGTATACATAGGATCTGATTAAAGACTTTTTTTAAATTTATATTTGTCGAGCATCTATCCAAGTTTTTTGTACGTGGAAAATGTCTAATGAAAATAAAAGACCATAACATTTTCCATCATAAAACATTACATTTTCACTAGCGTTTCTCATGGTTTCTGTTTATTTTTGAACATCCGGGAGGGATTGAATTTTAAAAGTAGAAAAATGCAAACACTTCAATTCAAATTTCCACTGCTTTCTCACCATCAAAACTGCTAATATAATAGCTACATTTCTAAAACACATGCGATTATAATGTGGACAATATCTTTAAAAAGTGCCTATGATCAGATGTATAGAGGTTATGCGTCCGTTGTGGTCAAGGCGGACGCGAGTGCAGCGCCCAGTCGCTGCAAGCGCTGTTGCCAAACCGGTCGCTGGAGGCGCCGTGTGGAGCGTGCTCCTAAGTAGTGGGTGTGGGATGGGATCGGTCTGCCGGCCTGTAATAGGCCCCCTGGCTTCTTAGTCATGCACTTCCTGCGAGCGCTGAGTGAGAAGAACAATCGGCCACCCTGTTGAATATTAATAGTGCAACGGATGCCTTGGCCCTGGTATTTGGTTCCTGTTATGTTTAGGAAGGAACTACTCTATATGACCTTCCCTGACACCTTTATCTCGACTCTTAATATGAATATTTGAAACATCAACGCTAATTGTTATTGTTCTGTTTTTATTTCAATTGTATGCATGCATACGCTCCTTGTAGTGCTCCCAAATGGTATGTTTCATTTTCTTTTGATAAGGAATAACGGCTCATATTTATGAGGCTTACGGAAGATTGTTGCTGTTTTAAATACCTACTCAGAGGAATAACTGACACAAAATTTGAAGTCAGTTTTGTAGATGATGTAGAAATAAATTTCGGTTTGCAACACGTATATATATTTTGGTTAATTGTGCCGGATTGATATAATACGATGAATAGAGATGAGAGATCTGTAAATTTGCAAAAGAAAAACTTCATTCTCAGTTTTCCCTTCAATAATATTTTATACGACAATTACCAACTGATACACGGCGTTTCACGTATATTTATTTATAGCATCACAGTTATCACATGTATACATTTTTAGTTTTAAAATGAACTCTCAAATTTTCGACTTACACGATAAAGTATGGTTCTTGAAGCAGGAGTAGTCATATCTTCTTCATTGTTTAAAAAAAATCATGGTACTTAGTTATTTGGGGATGGATAAAAGGCTTTTATAACTGATTGGACCTCTGAAATTGATTTATTTTACTTTTGAGTTTTAGTTTCAGGTTTTGTGGTAAAATTCATAAAGAAAATGTTAGTCTTGCTTTAATAACTAGAACTTGGCAATATGTATTCAAAAAATTTGGGAAACTTCAACATCCTTTTTATGAATCTTCTACCACTGCTTCCTTGAAATCTTCCTGCAGCTCTAGCAATGTTCATCCATTAGAGCGTATGCGACTAGCTGTTTCTGTATATTTAAGCGCGTCTTTTATTCTCGTGTAGCGCTGACGACTACTAACCCTAACTCGATTTTCGTGGAGGTGAGTAACAAGAACCGCGCCAAACACACGATGGGAGCGCTCGATGTCTCATGAAGGGGTGGAGGCGAGGATATTGTCTTGGTTAACAGTCAGCGCCGACGGTAGGCGCAGGCCAAACCGATGACCACCCTCGGCGTTGACCCAGGAACGTGTTACGTGAAAAAATAATAAGTAAAATTCTAAACATTTGTCATTTGTCATTTGTCAAACGTTTTTGAAATTATTGTACTGTTATTTTGACTTAACACGTCCAGAGGAAAGAAAAGCCACTGTTAGGCGACACCTGTAAATAATTTTAATTGTTCGCCATCCGTTAAGACAAGTCGTAAATCATCAGTCGCAGGTAAAAATGGTGTATGAGGACGTTTATTCAAAGCCAAAGTATTTCTTATTTATTTGAGTTTTTGTTAAATAACGGTGGTTTAACGAAGAGTATTGAACAACACCCAGCAGATAGCACTTTTTACATTCGTGTTAGGTTATAAACCTCAGTTAGCTCCCAGCTAACTAACCTTAGCTCCTAAACTTAACGCGTCGGCTATACGCCGGTTATACCGCCTCATAACGGTATAAGTTGCAGCAAAGAATGGATTCCAATGTATTGCGTTAAATCTTGAATTAATTTGAGACGTAACAAATCAGGAGAGGACACCGGCGTTAGAATAGGCCCCAAAGAAGAGGACCTGAACGAAGAAGAGGAAGTTCCGACGTAGATCTTCGGCTTCGACATGGCGAGACTGTCCTCGAAAGGGTAGGTGGAACTCTGATCCCAGCAAAGGCAATCCGCCTAGGGTCGGTGGCCCAATATACAACCCAGCTTGTTTGGAAGCTGTGAGGTGGCAGCCCCATTACCAAACTTAACCTGCGCAGCGCTCGTAACGCGGCCAGGGGATTCAATAACTACTGGCTCTCTTCACAATGCACAACTGGATGGATCATGGAAACGACTTAAGCATGCAAAGGATAAACGATTCGGTATTACGGGATGACTGAAACTAGCTATCTGGAATGTCAGAGGGCTAGGTAATAAAGAAGAAGAACTAGATAAGAAACTAAACGAAAAAGGAATAGATATAGCTGTGATAACGGAAAAAAGCTGAAAGGTACTAAAGATATGAAACATTATACGATGATCTACTGTGGAGTAACTCGAAATAGACGGGCAAGTAGTGGGGT
>BOPP01000339.1:381891-403091 GCA_017312745.1 Gryllus bimaculatus | reverse complement strand
ACATGGAAAAGGACAATGATGTCCATGAATATAATAGAGATTCAGCTAAAATTCGGAGATGGTAAATTTATTTTCTTTTTCTCAGATCATCCATTAATGTTGAAGTTCGACGACCTTACGTATCTGGGATTCCCTCAAGGCACGTGACATGCATTCATTTAAAAAGCGAACAATATGGTACAAGTAATCCAAATCAATTTTATTTGTAATAAAAATGGTCTAGCGTTTTTATTGCTCTAGAATTTGTTGTAATGGTAAATTCAGTAATATAAAAAATAATAATATGAAACAACTTTTAGAAAACCATATTTATCGTTTTACGTATCCATAAATCTTCACAATACATTTTACTTCTCTTTTTGATTAAGCTTGGCGTATACGAGTACACATTTCAGTAATCAGAACTGTCAACGACCAGCCGTTAAGTTTATTGACTTTTTTAAATTTTCTTCTTGGACAGTTTTCTGGATCGGATTAACAAGCCAATAATTTTGTTCTCATATAGTTTGAGTATATATTTTCATATTTTACGAAAATTATTAAGACATTTCAACCGGAAAAAAGTGAATTTAACCGCAAAATGTACAGGTATGAATTAAGGGAACGCAAATGGCGTTTATGGTAGAATATTGCGGTTGAAGGCTTACGTATGCAGCAAGTGAGAAACCTTTGAACGCTGTGCATACTCGCTACGCGTCACCCTTACGGTAATCCACGGCCAACATGACATTGAGTTCTCTGGGTTTACAGCGCCATCGTAATAATGAGGCAATAAAGGCGCGATCGAACCGGACAGTCGCACGCCGTTGGCGCCCCGCGCGCGTGATGAAGATGGCAGCATTGCGGCGAGCCGGCGATCACGTGACCGCGGAATACGGGTGTTCGTACAGAACGTGGCGGGGAGGCGGGCAGGCCTTCGGTCAGTATGAATGATGGTGACTTAAGTGAAGTTGACGCAGGAGTTGGCTTTCTAATGAATGGGAGTTCTTGAACTGTAAACCTTGGTAAGGAGCAATTGAAGATTTCATTCGTAATGTGACAAGTGCGACGAAGTACAACGAAATATGACTCGTGATTGCCTAACACCGTAGGAATTATCTTTTAATACTACTTTATATTACTTTTATATAATTTTTATAATACTACTTATATACTTTTAATACTACAGTATGTTGTTGTCGTTATTATTATTATTATTATTATTGTTATTATTATTTTGTACCAAGAAACATTCGATTGAAAGTTATACGTGGAAAAGAGCTGAAAAGAACGAAAACATCTATTAAGGAAGAAAAATGCAAACGTAAATGAAATATAAAAGGGTAGCACTGTTATAAATACACTCAGGAGTGAATCATGAGAAAGTTTGGTGTGAAGTGCATCCTTCCCTCTCCTCTGACAACTGAAAGTATATAGTACCCTCTCTCCAAATCTATGGAGTAATAATGAAAAATAACCGTAGACAATACGTGTCTAGCTCGGAGATGAATTAATGGCTGTGATCCATATTACGCACGAGTACTGCAGCGTAACCAGCGCTTGGGCGCGTTATGAAGCACGCCGAGAAGTTTCAGCCACGCGTCCGACCAAGTCCGCGATGCTCCTGGCGGTGGCGTCTGCGCTGGCGGCGGAGGAGTTGGAGCTGCGCGGGCGGCTTCGAGCCGGACGAAGCGCGGGGGCTCCCTCGAAGGAGCGAGGGGGCGGGGCGGAGCGGGGGCGCGGCTCTGGGATCAAAGGTCAAGTGGAGGGCCGGAGACAGGGCGGAGACAGCCGCCGAGAGCAGACGGGCGGATCGCTTGCCCTCGTACATGTGGCCTGAGGGCCTCAAGCGGAACAGAGAGCCCAGCAATAATAATAATAATAATAATAATAATAATAATAATAATAATTGTCGGCCGCTCTTCTCCGTGGTGGGGGGTTTCGCAGACTGGTGCGGTAGCCGTCGTCTGTGCTCGAGGAGGCTGCATGGTGTCGAGTACCTGCATCAGATATGGTTATAGACATGGTTGATTGTCTATAACCATATCTTCACTCTATCATCATACATGGTGATGTAACTATAGACATCATCATTCTAATCATCTCATGAATTCATCACTTCAAAGTACAACTTGTTGTTTAATCCATATGATACAGCTGAAAAGCTGATCCTGGAAGAATTACACAGTTTAAATCGTGGTTTGCGTGGTCAGTATGGCCTTATTCCGAATAATAATAATAATAATAATGAATAATAATAATAATAATAATAAAATAATGAATAGTCTTATGAACATTTTAAGAACAAGTGTTGGAAAGGCGAGATTTAGCCGAATGGGGCGTAAGAAGACACGATATCGTACCAGAGAGTCTTTTGATGCTCTTGGATTTGTATACCGAACAAGATTGTGATAATAGATCATGGTGGATAAATTCTTGGGCTATAGTGTTATCATAAGGCGATTAGGGAGAATATTGGACAATTGAGTGTTGACAACAGCTATCATTTAGCGCAAAGTATTAGATAGAGGCTTTGGCAGTGGCTACCTTCTTCTAGAGTTGTGCTCCTCTAGGTAGCAACCTAGAAAGATTTTATATTACAGACCGACTTCTATGAACACTCCTTAGGATCGTAAAATGTACAATAATAATAATTAATGAATAATAGCAATATAATATAATCAAATACACCTAATAATATACTAATAATAATTATGTACTAAGTCTAAATAAAGTATTTAGAATGAAATAAATTTCGTCGTGTTTTTATGTTTTAAAGCCCTATTATCTAAGTTAAAATATGAAGTATTTTCATGAGTAATCTTTAATTCTAAAGTTGGAATTGCTGTTGAAAAGATCCTATACACTCAAAGGGTTCGATATGATAATAGTCATAACGGTAAACACGTAATAGTGTTTAACAGAGGCTCATGTCAGCTGGGCTGTGATTAGTGACACTCCGTACGTGTAGTGCTTTTTATTCTAATTGCAAATGATCAGAATGTTATTCCTATTCTGGTGATGATGTTTCAGTGCCGTATAATGACGATCTGCATAGAGTCAGGGAAGGTTCTCAATTCTCAGCTGTCTCTCACATAGCTGGACAATTATTTAGAAAACTGACACATCTATTAGTCTGGCGAAAGAAGTAACCAAGATAAGCAGTGCAAGCTCCGGAATATCGGGTATCATGAATTTCTGCGGTGAAACACCTTCTTATATGGAATGAGTTTGTTGTGTCTAGGATAAATCCTGTCACCACCAGGACTGACTCTGTTACCGGAGAGACGCTCTTCGTGTCGGGTATACTCTTGGTCACAGAGCACACTAGAGACTAGCTCATACCACGCTTCTGAGATAGGGAGGCTAACACCTTCGAGCGATTTGATTTGAAGCATCGGTTAAGACGAGTTTAATAAGTGTGATGGTTCTATCTCCGCTAAATCTGATATTGGGTTCCTATTTTTCGCTGGCATGTTACAGCTTATGTGATAGGATGGATGAACATACGTTACGCGTTCATTATTAAAGTGACGTTATTATTAGGTACTAAAGTAAATGGCAAGAACAGTGCCAAGGAAATAGCTGTCATGAATTGAACGATTACATTTACGTAAGCGGTTACTATTAATTCTCTAACTTTTACTGAAGGTGTGAGTGGACCTGTTGCAGTATAGAAATGGACTTCATACGCCGTATTCTCTATCTCGGTGCCTCCGGAAAAAGCATGGACGCTTAGTGCTCTGATTAAAAGCACTCTTGCCTGTTCGTGTTCTATTTAGCTTTGTTATTTTTCGGTTGTCATACTAATATCTAGGTGCCAAAAAGGGACTGCAGACGCGCGAACAACGACTAGTTTCGACACTCACGTTACAAGCCTCTAGGCGTTCTCTGCACCTCTGCCAGTTCAAGGCACGCGCTTGATCTATATATACACATATATAGCGCCACCTACATCAGCATACTTCGCATCAATCTGAGTAGCAACAGCAAGCCTAGAAATAGACGGATACTCAGACGGGGCACTCTTCAGCCTTCAATGCGCGCACGACTCGCCAACGTTATTAGTCCACATAAACAACCTTTACATTCGTGCTGAATATCACACGACATTCTCGTCAGTTCAGCCTCACAGTCTTCGTCAGTCTCCATGTGCTTTCAAATCCACCCCACATCTCCCGTGCCCTGAGCGGCCGGCTGAGCTTTGGGTACGCCCGCCCGGGCGCAGCACGCGCGCTGCCGGGGCGCACGTTTCGAATTAGCGTGTTTCCTGGCGACGACGCCAAGCATTATCCCAGCGCTCCCAGCTCCCGCCCCGCCCCGCCCGCCGCGCCCCGCCCGCCCCGCCCGCCGCCCGTGCCGCCCTGCCGCGGCTGCCCCGCTCGTGTGCCCCGCTCGCGTTCTCGCCCCGCTCCGCCCGCGTCTCTGCTCGCTCGCTCGTGCCGCCCCTCCCCGGCTGCCTGGCACCCGCCCCCCCTCCCGGCCCCGCCCTCCCGGCCCACCTCCGCCGCCCGACGCGGCCCCGACCGCGGGGGCCCCGACCGGCCCCGCCCCGCGCCGCCAGCCCGTGCCGCCCCGCGCCGAGCCCGGCCGGCCCGCCCCTCCCGCCCCGGCGCGCGAACGTGCCCGCAATGTTTGCATGCTGCGCGCGCGCGCTTGCGAGCCGCGCGAGCAGCGGGAGCGAGAATCTCGCAGATGATGCGGGTTTCCGCTCCGCGCCGCCTGCGAAGGGCAAGAAGTTTGAAGGAGAAGAAGAAACGGGGAAGGGACGCGGAGAAAGGGAGGAGGAAGGGCAGAGGTTACGAGATGGCGCGTGTGCGGTAGTCGCTCGAGGAAAATCGTGTTGGATGGAAGGCTGCGGATGCGAAATGGTATTGTGAGTGTGTAATGAGTTTTGTAATTGATTTGGTGTTTTGAATTGGGTGGTGGGTGCGTGGGTGGGAAGCCTCATTGTGCAGTTCAATTAGTGGATTGTGGTGATGCGAATTCTTCATAGGATTACGTGATGAGAATGAAGACTCATTATCTAGGTCTATGCAAAAAATCGGAGAATTATTAAACTATTTTATCTTCTTGTGTTGTAAAATTTTTATCGCTTTCTCACGAGAATACATCCAATACCAAATAGAGTGTTGCTATTGGTAATTTAAGGAAACTTTTCTTTATAATTCTGTTCATAATTTGAATAATTCGGTTGCATTTTATTGCGTTCCAGACAAATATAATGAACGTATAAAAATACATAATGACAAGATAAATAGATCCATCTTGCCAACTGCGATAAAAGATAATGCATTGGGCTGAAGCTTTGAGAAAAAAAACATGTGACGAGCACCCATTGGTATTTTAATTTTTGCTTCAATGAGGAGAGCAGTTGCTTGTTATGATGGGAACCATGTTACAGGAAAAACAATAAGGGGCATTTAAATTGTTAATAAAGGATCGCATAACAGTGATGTGGATGTACACTTCAGGATGGCTAATAGTAGAGCCAGATAAGCATACATACACTGTGCGGAATTCGTTGAAGGATTTAAGGAAAAACATATTCATATATAACAAATCGTATTTACGTTATGTGGAAATTAAACTAATGGCTATAATAGTCTCTACAGACTATCTTTCGGAGGTAGCTGCTGTTAGTCTGACGAAACGTCTTGTTGATGCGTAGCCAATATATGCCATGAGAAAATAAGACACATTACACATCTCACGCCCGAAGCTATTCACAAACTTGCGTATCCATCATGTCGTGTGAATCTCATTCTCGAAAGTTGCCAGGGTTTGATTCCGTAGTTACTCCCACATAGTTTCCGTGTTTAGTCGATAGTTTCTGTTTCGGCGCCGAAGTTCCGCTCCGTACGCTTCGTCGGCAGAGCTGCCAAGTCGCTCCGTTTGCGTCCGCCCCCGCGTTCTCTCTTCCATCGCGCGCTCCGCCTATACGGAGCCCTCGAAACGGCGTCGTCCCTACTTATCGCCGCTGCCATTGTCTCTCGGCGGCTATCTGCTGCGGCTTTGTTGTGCGCCTCTTGAGGTGGTCTCTTGAGGACGCAACTCCGCCTTACCTCGCAGCACTTGCCTTGTGCTCTCGCTTCTTACAGACTATTTTTTTTCTTGTCCTCTTCGCCAATGTCGCTTCGGCGTGTGTGGCTTCAGGGCCAGCGGACAGGTGTTTTATTCTGCTAAATGCAACACCAGGCTCTATTATCTGCGATCGTCCGCTATACATTGCCGTGTACAAGGTAGCATGTCGCTTTGTTCCCATGACCCGTAATCACCGACTTTGCGAGGTATATCACTTATACCGTGTTTCTCCTACAACGTCTCCAATCTGTCACATCAAAATCGTATTATCCCCACCCTATCTATCGGTGCTTTTCTTGCTTACCATTTGTCTTTTTAATGTGTTTTCAAAATACTTTCCATCGTCGCACACGTATTGCGCGACCGTTTTATCTTCCGACTATATAGTGTCCTCCGATTGATAGTTTTTTATCTTCAGGCTGACCCTTCCTTCGTCTTCGCCCGCCAACGCTGAATACAGCTCCCATGATCCGCTTTCTTATCGCTTGGCCTCCGTCCCCTGTCCTCCGCGTACCTTCGCCCCCACTCCAGCCTTGCCCGCGCCTCGCGGCCGCGGTCGGTCGTCCGCCGCCTAATGCACGGCCTGCCGCGACGTCCCGCAGCGCCGTGCCGCACCATTGGGCGCCGGCGCTTTCGCGCCAGCAAGGTCGCCCGCGCCGGGCCTGGTGCAGTAGCGCGACGTACGCGCCGTGGCCAGCGGCGCCCGATCCCGTCGGCCCCGTCGCCCGCCGGGATGCGCGCCGGCCGGGGCGGTCACCGCGGGCGCGGACAGCCGCGCCGAGCACGGCGCTAAGCGCCCCCTCGTCTCACTCGCACGGCAGAGTGGCAGCTCTTTTGGCGCCTCATGTTTCAGATGGCGGTGAGGCGCGTTATTGCCACGTGCGGAGCAAGATAAGCGCTGCCGGCTGAGCGCGCGATAAAAAAATGTAATCCTTAGAAAAGGCGCTCATTAGAATCTGCATAACTCGCAACGTGCAGAAAGGCGACGTCGGCGGCTGCGATAGGAAGGCACACGCGGGGCGACAGCAGCGCGTTGGGCGCGAATGGAATGGGCTCGAGGCGATGGCAGAAGGCGGATGAAAGCGGCGAGAAGGGACCGAAGAGAAGTCGCCAATAGCCGACGAAGGGGCGGGGGATTTGTGAGGCTGGCTGGTGTTTCTGTCGAAATGCAGGTTAGGAAGCATGATTGTCGGAGTGAGCGTGAGCGGTGATGGTGCATGACAGAAAGAGGCGGAAGTCATGGATATAGTAGGAGCGAGAAGTGGTGGAGGCTGTATAGACAGCGGAGAGGTCAAGGGGTTGTTGGGTGAAGGAGAATAGACGGGTGGTGGTAATGGAGACGATAATGACTGGCTCGATGGTCGCAGAGGTGAAGCATGGGATGGAGTCGAGAGGAATGGTAGCTACAAGATGGAGCTATACGTGGGTGTTGAAGCGCATGAAAAAGCTTTAATGTCCGATGATGTATTCAAAGCTGACGAAGCTCAGAGAAGCAAGAGATGAGTAAGATGTCGGACATGAGCTATGGGACGTGAAAGCCGTTCATCGTGTGCAATAGTAACGTTAGTTAGCAGATGAAACTAAAAACACAGTAAATCCCGGTCTCTTCACACAGCTAGCAAGAGTATAAATTAAACAAACAGCACGTAGACAAATAATTGTAAGCGGGAAGACAAGACATTCAAAAGTTCGGAAGTGAAAGGCCTGTAGATGTTATTAGAGGGTAAGTTTGGAGGGATACTTAATCTTATTGTATTGTGAAATTTGTTATAACTCGTAAATATAATCTCGTCTTTTTATACTGCTCTTTTTAAGTTTTCTTTTTTTGGCTTAGTCTTTGTTTCTCACATGGTGGGTAGATACTAGAAAGCGGTCTCAGTCTATTAAGATATTTCAGTCAAAATACTATTATACAGCCAAGACAAGAGTCAATTTCAGATATTTGGACACAAATATATATTAATACACTTAATTGAATCATATCTCTCACAATGAATCTGAAAATCACTGGAAGCATTGTGCGTCGCCGTTAAGTCCCAAAAATGCAAAGCAGTTAAGCAAAGCACTCCTTCTGCAACCTACCCACCCACTTCCTCATTGCTAGCCCATTTCGTCTTTCTTCCTTGCCTAGTTCAGATCTTCCCGATGGTTTTATCCCGACATGTACGAACGCGCGGGCAGAGCCCCTTCGCGGCGGCCAATCAGTTACCTTCACACCACGGGGCCGCTCCTGGCTAGTGACGTCTATGGCGTGTTAGTACGATCGCCCCCGCCCCGCCTGCCCGCCACGCTCCCGCGGGAGCCCCGCCGCCCCGCCCGCCAGACGCCCCGCGCCGTCGCCGCGCGCCCGCCCCGCGCAGCGCGCCCGGCGCGCGGGCCCCGGGCAGCCACGCCGCGCCGGCCGTGCCCCGCAGCGCCCGCGCCGCCCGGCGCGCCGGCGCCGCCACGGCACGCCCGACGCCCGGCACGGCCAGCGCCGGCACCGCGGCCGCGCGAGCCGCCCCGCCGTTCGGCCCGCGCGTACGGGAGGCCGGGCTACGCCGGTCGCGCGGACCGCGCCGGACGGGCGCGCGCGTGCCGCGTCCGCCCGCACCCGCGTCGCGCCGCGGTGCGATCGCTCGGCGTGGTGGCTCCGACGCCCGACTTGTACGCCGTCGCATTGTCGGGGCCGGCGTCGCGGCGCGCCGCGCGCAGTGGTGGAAGCGAACTTCCCTGACGCGAGAGCCGCGCCGAGCGCAGCGCGCCCAAAGTGGGAAGCCGTGTGCCATTATTGGGCGCCGGGCGGCGCACATGGGATACCGAGGGGGGTGGTAGCCGCCCCAGCGCGACCGCGCAGCAGCGTGTGAGGGACCGCCGGGGGGGGGAGCGAGATTGGAGATAGCGCGAGAGATGGCGGGCGCCGTCCGCACGGCAGAAAGAGTCTTGTAACGACGGATGCGGGAAGGGGCCGGGCACGTATTCGGAGGAATGTGTGCGACGGAGAGGCGTGGGAGGAGAAGCGGATTGAAATAATAGGGGATGGACGCAGACAAAGAGACGACCCTCGATCTTCATTCAAGCATTTTTTCTTTTAATTTATGACATGTAGGACGCTTATTAAAAAAAATAATATACTGCTAATTTACTATCTTTTCACTTGAAACAATTAGTAAATGGTACAAGATACAAATCAAGAATATGCTCACGCTTCAGTCTATACACATGTTCACTGTTGTCCAACTTGTTCACTGATTGTTGATTCGGGTGGTAGCTCAGACGTCCCTTACTTCGCTCAGTGATAATCTCTACCTCCGTTGAGACGTTCAAATCTTTGTACCACGTATTGTTAGATACGAATCACAGCGCGTTGCATAAATATCTCAATGTTTTTGTGTTGAACCTTCTCAGGATCTCCAGGTTTGACTTGTTGGCTGTGTCCCATAGCTCTATGCCTACGTAAGTCAATGTTGGCTTGATTATTCTTCTAAAAATGTCTGTATTTTGTTAGTTCGTAAGCAGTGTGATGTATTAAGTATAGAACTTGAAATTTTTAACCGCTCATTGTATTCACGTAATGTTGAAAAAAATTATTTCAATATTGAAAACATTATTGAAAACAATTTTTAAAAATTTTAAAAACAAAATCTCTTAAATCAAGTGCACTTTTTAAGCGAATACTTTCTCTTTCATAAATAATTGTTCTCAGTTAGTGTAAGTAGAAGGTACTCTTTGGATCAATGAACATTAAATGGACGCGTGTCATGCCATTTTTAATTTTCTTGCGCGTGCGTTGATTTCGTCGCAAATGCTCTCCGCTCGAGAAAACGTCCGCCGCCGCCACCGCCTGTGTTATCCGTCGCACCAGAACTTGCGTCTTCGTCGCCGCCACGCGCCACCGTCGTCAGGGTCGGGAGGGGGACGAGGAGAGGGAGGGGGCACGAAAGTTGTAAATTCGAGGAGTTGAGTGAGAGTCGCTCGCCCGCGCTTGAGCGCTTGACACGCGAACGCGGGTGGCGCGGCCAGGCGCCGCCGCGACGTGCCGCGCGGGCAGTGTGGCGCGGGGCCCTCAGATTAGCGCCGCGCGCGGCTCTTCCCTGATTATCAGGCGCACCTCGCGGCGGCGCGCGAACACCTGACCTTGGCCCTGTTCTCAACCCCGCCACGCCACTCGTCTCGCTCGCTCGTCTCGTCCTTGCCTCCTCAGCCCGTCCGCCTCCGCCACGCCCCGCTCCGCCTCAAACCCACTACGCCGCCATCCCACAACTCGCCCCGGCCCGGACAACCCGGCTCGCCACGCCCGGCCCCGTCCCCACTCCAACCCACCTGCCCACCCATCCCAACGCTCCCCGCCTCACAATCCGCGCCGGCCCCAACGCCACCCCGCCCCATCCAGACCACCCCGCCCCACTCCAGACCACCCCGCCCTAGGTCCCAGACCACCCCCGCCCTAGCTCCAGACCACCCGCCCCAGTCCCAGACCACCCCGCCCCCACTCCAAACCACCCCACCCCACTCCAGACCCAACGTTGCCATCGCATCAGTACGCATTCTTCTTCCCTGAACTAGTGCATCGCTTCTTTCACAGTTCATATGACCAAGCCGTCTCTCCCCTTCTCACTTAACCCCCATCGCTCGCTCGCTCCCACACGCGTGCTGCGTTTTCCACCCATCGCGAAAGCGTTGTTTCAGTAGCGGGGCGTTTGTGCGACTTTTCGTAGAATTTGCCCCCGTCGGGCGGTTGCTGATGCGGCGCCGTGCACGCGCGCCGCCCGAAGCCATCTCGACGAGTGTTGGAACTGCGGGTCGCAGTGGGGAAACTTCCTTTTAAGCAAAAGCATTGCGCTCTGTATACCGAACATGCGTTACAGTTTGCTGTGATGTAATGCATCGCTTGCGAGCTGCATAGAGTTCTGTATTCTGGTCAAGGCATTGCGTTTTGAACACATGTTGAGGCAAATGTTGTGAATCGAGCGCGTTTCACGCCGAACATTCTAATTGATTTCGAACAAATTTCACGAGGATGCCGCTTGTGATGCATTAGGGGGAAAGACTAAGAAATATACTTGAGTAAAAAAAATGTTCCTATCCACCTATTTTAAGAACAAGCATTTTCTGCAATCCACCGTTGATAACCGAAAAGCCATCTAAATTTACCTCCTTATATCATTTATCTACTGAAATAGTATGATTATTATAAATATTTTGATAAATATAACACTATTTTTCCTAAAACATGCCATTTTCAATAAACATTACGTTAACTAATGAAGTGTGGACAGTGTGTAAATTATGACACACGACCAAAATCTAATGGAATAAATTCTTTTGAACGAAATGTATTTGAATACAATGAATCGGCATAAATAAATATTTGACTATCTTTCAAATACTATATATATTTTCAATAAATTCAGCATTGGCTGTCATAAAGAAATTCTTATGTCTGTATAACAAGTAGAAAATATTTTATTCTCGAACAAATTGGTCCATTCAGTTTTTTTTCTAAATCAAATAGTATCGTCGATTTATTTGCAGGAACATCTTTTTAAACCAATAACTATCGTAATACTTTGAGACAATTTTGGGCTCATTTGAAGTTATCGAATGACTTGCACTACACATATGCCGAAAGAAAAGGTTTGGGCTGACTAACCGCACTTTTTTTCTGGTGAACTCTGTTTATATGCACCGCAGAGCAGGGCAAATGCGGATACAAATCCATGCCAGGAAACCCCGAACGTGCCTACTATGGGAGACGGGTAAACGGGATACAATGGAATCTTTGTATTCGAATCCGGCCTTGTTATCCCGTGTTTATATTGAACCTATTGTATTTGCTCTGCATTCATTTGAAACGAAACCCGAAGGTGGTGAGATATAAATACACTGGATGGTTTTTATATTCGTTTTTGTGTTATTTTGCATTACAAAATTGAAACGAGGCTTTCTTATCTATCCATTAATAACACAGTATACATTTTTCGATTTGCAAGCTACTGTATACACCTTACAGTAACTTGCAATGTCAGATTAGAAATAGAGTCTTTTTCATCTTCTTAATACGTTTCGTTGTGACTTGTTGTAAGTAGTCAAATATCAGAACCTGAATTCTGAAAAAAACAAATTCAAAAGTGGAAGTAATTATAAAACAAGCAGTAAGAAGAGATTCGTCTGTTTGACCTTGTGCCTCGATGACAGCGGTAAAACATTCGTTGTACAGCGAGGCCCAAACACATTGCTGTTGCCGCAGCCTACTACGCTACTTCGTGTATGCATTCCTCTGCACCTATTTTGTTTAAACATTTACTAAAGCTAGGCAGCTAGGTAACCAGCTGTGATAGCTCAACTGTACCACCCGTTGTTCAAACAGCATTGTTGACCGGAGGGTCTTAAGGTTTAGTCACTGCAAGGGTCTGCCAAATTTGAGGAGCTACATAGGCGGATCGAATTCAAACCACTGTCTAGAGAATTCGGTTGGCCGGATTTCTCCAATTAATAACTAGCGAATGCGGGGGCAGTACGGGCCCCAGCACCTCACGCAAACAGTGCTTCCTCAACCTCGCTCTCTTCCTTCCCATTACATATCACACATGCACACTTACGTGTACTTCCACTACCAAAGACACGTCGGGAGCTTAGCCGACGTGTAGGTCGTTTTCCAGAGTGTTCGTTCCATTAGGAACAGGACAACCGGGCACTTTCGGATGGAACCTGCGTTGCACATATGGGGGCAATGACCTCAGTAATATGCGCGTCCGGAAAGATAAGTTGTAGTTGTGTAAGACAAAAATTTTAATAAATTATTGTTTAATTTAGTTTACACAGTTTAAATTCTTCTAAATGTTGATAAAAACGCTACTAGAACCAACGGGGATACCGCGAGACGGTTTCAGACGCATTATGCGACCTGGGCCTTTACTGCACGTCCGTGGTAGCCCGCCGTAGCAGCTTTTTTGTCGGCCACTCGCCGGGATCTGGTATCGAGATGCATTTGGGGCGCAAATGGCCGCTCCCGACAGCCCGCGCATAAACCAATAGCGCCGCCGCGTGCGCCCCGGCGCGTCACGCCTGCACTCGTTCTGCCGTCGCGCGATCAGAATAATCACGTTGTCGCCCTGGCTGGCAGGTTGCTGCTAGGCGCTGGGTTGGTGGTTGCACGTCGGGCGCAAAGTTACCAGGAGCTCTTTGATCAAAAGTTGCATTCACTCTGTTGATCTTAAGGTGGGGTTGTGGGAAAAAAATCGGACTGTCCTGCTCCGGTGACAACTGCTGTGCGTGCATGGAAACAAGCAAGAGATTTTGTTCAAAAGTATGAGAGCGCGCTTGTAATTTAATTTTGAATGTTTCAAAAAAATGAATTTTGAATTAACGTGCAACGTTGCCGGTTTATATATTTAAATACATATTAATATCTATGCTTTCTGTGCGCTGTTGGTGGCTCTTTGGTGAAATCCGTGAAAAAAGGCAATGATTTCCTTGGAGATAATAGGGATTTGTGCCTGAAATTCGGAGATTTATTTATTTTCTTATTTAAATATAATCATTTAAGACATCATGTTATTTTCTTAACAAATATCATACTCATGTTGAAGTTCGACAACATTCCATATGTGATTCCCATCTATGCGAGTGAAATAAAAATGCATTCATTTAAAAAAGGGGAGCAATATGGTACAAAGTAAACCAAATCAATTTTATTTGTAATAGAAACATGTAGCGTTTTTTATTACTCTAGAATTCAGTAGTAATGGTAAATTCAGTAATATAAAAAATAATAATATGAAAAAAACCGTCTTGAAAATCATTTTTATCGTTTTGCGAATCCATAAATCTTCACAATACATTTTACTTCTCTTTTTGCTTAAGTTTTGGCGTATACGAGTACAACATTCACAGTAATCAGAACTGTCAACGACCAGCCGTTAAGTTTATTGACTTTTTTTAAATTTTCTTCTTGAACAGTTTTCTGGATCGGATTAATAAGCCAATAATTTTGTCTTATATAGTTTGAGTATATATTTTTCATATTTTACGAAAATTATTAAGTCATTTCAACCGGAAAAAAAGTGATTTTAACCGCAAAAATGTACAGGTAGGAATTAAAGGAAGCGAAATGGGCGTTTATGGTTAGAATATTGCGGTTGAGGGCTTACGTATGCAGCAAGTGAGAAACCTTTGAACGCTGTGCACACTCGCTACGCGTCACCGCCTTACGGTAATGCACGGCCAGCATGACATTGAGTGCTCTGGGGTTTACAGCCGCATCGTAATAATGAGGCAATAAAGGCGCGATCGAACCGGACAGTCCGCACGCCGTTGGCGGCCCGCGCGCTCTCGAGGCGCGTGATGAAGATGGCAGCATTGCGGCGCGTCGGCGATCACGTGACCGCGGAGTACGGGTATTCGTACAGAACGTGGCGGGGAGGCGGGCAGGCCTTCGGTCAGTGTGAATGATGGTGACTTAAGTGAAGTTGACGCAGGAGATTGGCTTTCTAAATGAATGGGAGTTTCTTGAACTGTAAACCTGTAAGGAGCAATTGAAGATTTCATTCGTAATGTGACAAGTGCGACGAAGTACAGGCGAAATATGACTCGTGATTGCCTAACACCGTAGGAAATTATCTTTTAAAATACTACTTTATATTACTTTTATAATAATTTTTATAATACTACTTATATACTTTTTAATACTACAGTATGTTGTTTGTCGTTATTATTATTATTATTATTATTATTATATTATTATATTATTTTGTACCAAGAAACATTCGATTGGAAAGTTATACGTGGAAAAGGCTGAAAAGAACGAAAACATCTATTAAGGAAGAAAATGCAAACGTAAAATGAAATATAAAAGGGTAGCACTGTTATAAATATACTCAGGAGTGATCATGAGAAAGTTTGGTGTGAAGTGCCATCATCCTCTCCTCTGACAACTGAAAGTATATAGTACCCTCTCTCCAATCTATGGAGTAATAATGAAAATAACGTAGACCAATACGTGTCTAGCTCGGAGATGAATTAATGGCTGTGATCCATATACGCACTGAGTACTGCAGCGTAACCAGCGCTTGGGCGCGTTATGAGCACGCCGAGAAGTTTCAGCCACGCGTCCGACAGTCCGCGATTCTCCTGGCCGGTGGCGTCCTGGCGCTGGCGGCGTGCGTCTGCGCTGGCGGCGGAGGAGTTGAGCTGCGCGGGGCGGCTTCGGGCCCGGACGAAGCGCGGGGGCTCCCTCGAAGAAGCGAGGGGGCGGGGCGGAGCGGGGGCGCGGCTCTGGGATCAAAGGTCAAGTGGAGGGCCGGAGACAGGGCGGAGACCAGCCGCCCGAGTGAGCCAGACTGAGCCGGCTGAGAGCTTTTGGCCAACGCCCCCCGCGCGCCGAGCATGCGCGCTGCCGGGGCGCACGTTTTCGAATTAGCGTGTTTCCTGGCGACCGCGCCAAAGCATTAAATCCCTAGTCGCTCTCCAGCTCCCCGCCCCGCCCGCCCCGGCCCCGCCCGCCCCGCCCCGCCCGTGCCGCCCTGCCACCGCGTGGGCCCCGCTCTGCCGCGCTCCGTCCCGTTCTCCCCCGCTCCGCCCGTACCGCTCTGCCTCGCCCCGCCCCTCCTCTCCTGGCCCCGCCCCACCCTCCCGGCCCCGCCCACCCCTCCCGGCCCCGCCCTCCCGGCCCCGCCTCTCCCGGCCCGCCCCTCCCGGCCGCCCTCCCGGCCCGCCCCGCCCCCGGACCGGCCCCCGCCCCGCCCCGACCCGGAACCCGCCCCGCCCCGACCGGCGCCCGCCCGCGCCCCGACCGCCCCCGCCCCGCGCCGCCAGCCCCGTGCCGCCCCCGCCCGCCGAGCCCGGCCCGCGCCCGCCCCGCCCCGCCCGGCGGCGGCGGAAACGTGCCCCGCAATGTTTGCATGCTGCGCGCGCGCGCTTGCGAAGCCGCGCGGAGCAGCGGAGCGAGATCTCGCAGATGATGCGGGTTTCTCGCGCTGCGCTGCTGCGAAAGGCAAGAAGTTTGAAGGAGAAGAAGAAACGGGGAAGGGTTCGCGGAGAAAGGAGGGGAAGGGCAGAGGTTACCGAAGTGGCGCGTGTGCGGTAAGTCGCTCGATGGAAGAATCGTGTTGGATGGAAGGCTGCGGAATGCGAAGATGGATTTGTGAGTGTGTAATGAGTTTTGTTAATTGATTTTGGTGTTTTGAATATTGGGTGGGTGCGTGGGGTGGGAAGCCTCATTGTGCATTCAATTAGTGGATTGTGGTGATGCCGAATATCTTCAGAGGCATACGTGATTGAGATGAGAGCCATCATGTATCTATGTCTATGCAAAACAATCGGAGAATTTTAAACTAATTTTATCTTCGCTGTGTTAAAATTTTATACGCTTTCTTCACCGGAATACCAATACCAATAGAGGTGGCTTGGCCAACCAACCAATGAGTGCTGCTATGTGGTAATTTAGGAAACTTTTCTTTATAATTCTTGTTCATAATTTGAATGAAATTCGGTTGCATTTATTGCGTTCCAGACAATATAATGAAACGTATAAAAATTACATAATGGACAAGATAAATAGTTCCATCTTGCCAAACTGCGATAAAAATAATGCATTGGGCTTTGAGCTTGGAAGAAACAAACATGTGACGAGCACGCCATTTGGTATTTAATTTTTGCTTCAATGAGGAGAGCAGTTGCTTGTTATGATGGGAACCATGTTACAGGAGAACAATAAGGGGCATTTAAATTGTTAATAAAAGGATCGCATAACATGATGTGATGTAATTTCAGGATGGCTAATAGGTAGACCAATAAGCCATACTTACACTGTGCGGAATGCGTTGAACGATTTTAAGGAAAAAACAATATTCATATAAACAAATCGTTTTACGTATGTGGAAATTAAAACTAATGGCTATAATAGTCTCTACAGACTATCTTTCGAGAGGGTAGCTGCTGTTAGTCTGACGATAACGTTTCTTGTTGAATGCTGTAGCGCAATATATGGCCATGAAGAAATAAGACACATTACACACTTCACGCCGAGCTATTCACAAACTTGCGTATCCATCCATGTCGTGTGAATTACCATTCTTCGAAAGTTGCCAGGGTTTGATTCCCGTAGTTATCCCACATAAGTTTTCCGTGTTTAGTCGAATAGTTCTTGTTCGAGCGCCGAAAGTTTCGTCCGTACGCTTCGTCCCGGCAGAGCTGCCAAGTTCGCTCCGTTTGCGCGCCCCGCGCTTTTCCATCGCCGCCGTCCGGCCTCCCAACACGGCGCGTGTTCGTCCCTACTTCCATCGCCGCCCTCGGCATTGTCTCCTCGGCTTATTCGCTGCGGCTTTGTTGTGCGCCTCATTGAGGTGGTCTCTTGACCGGACGCACACTCCGCCGTACTCGCAGCACATGCCTTGTAGCTCCTCGCTTTCTTACAGACGATCTTTTTTCTTGTCTCTATGCCAATGTCGCTTCGGCGTTGTGTGCTTTCAGGGCCAGCGGACAGGTGTTTTTAATTCTGCTAAATGCACACCAGTGCTCATTATCTCGCATCGTCCGCTTACATGCCGTGTAAAGGTAGCATGTCGCTTTGTTCCCAATGAACCCGTAATCACACGACTTTTTGCTGAGGTTATTACTTATACCGTGTTTTCCTACACAAACGCCTATCCAAATCTGTCACATCAAAATCGTATTAATCCCCACCCTATTCATCGTGGCTTTCTTGCTTACTCATTTGCTTTTTATGTGTTTTCAAAATACTTTCAGCATCGTCGCCACACGTATTGCGCGACCGTTTATTCCGACTAGTATAGTGTCTCGATTGATAGTTTTTATCTTACTGCTGACCCTTCCTTCTGCCTTCGCCCGGCCTAACCGCTGAATACAGCTCCCTATGATCCGCTTTCTTATCGCCTTGGCCATCCGTCCCCTTGTCCCTGCGTACCTTCGCCCCCACCTCGCAGCCTTGCCCGCCTCGCCCGGGTCTGTCGCCGCCAGCCCCCCAGTCGCTCCAATGCCGCTTTCGCCCCGCAGCGGCCCGCCCGGGGTAAGCACGTCCCGACGCGCGCGTCCCGCGCCGCCGTCCCGCGCCCGCCCGCCGCCCGTCCGCCCGTCCCGCGACCGCGGGTCACCACGCCCGCCCGGCGCCGCCGTGCCGCCGCGCGCCGTCGCACGCCGCCTCAGGCCGCTCGCCCGCCTCGCCATCGCCGTGGCAGAGCGCATCTATTTGGCGCCCTGAATGGCCGTCGGTGCCGTTATTGCCGCACGGCGCAGATAGCGTGCCGGCCGGCGGATAAAAAATGTAATCTGGAGCGCTCATTACTCGCCGGCCACAAAGGGCGATCGCGGCGGCTGCGACAGCGCCAGGGCCGAGGCGGCTGGTAGGGGCGACAACAGCCAGCGCCGTTGGGCGCGAATGGAAGCGCTCGAGGCGAGGCGGCGCAAGGCGGAGACTAAGCGGCGAAGGACTGAAGAGAAGTCGCCAATGCCGACGAAGGGCGGGGGATTTGCGCAGCGGCTGGGGCGATGATGTTGAGGTTGTGTGCGTTGAGCGTGAGCGGTGTGATGGTGACAGACCAGAGAGGCGAAGTCGAGGCGAGAGTGGTGGAGCTGTATAGCAGCGGAGAGGGTCAAGGGGTTTGTTGGGTGAAGGAAGAATGAAGCGGCGTGGTAATGGAGACGAAATGACTGCGGCTCGATAGGTCGCAGAGGTGAAGCATGGATGGAGTCGAGGAGGGGACACAAAATGGAGCTAACGCTGGTGTTTGGGGGGAAAGCCGGAAAAGGGGAGAAAAAGCTTTTAATGTCCATGATGACGAATGGACGAAGCTCAAGAAGCAAGATGGAGAAGTGTCGGAAGGAGCAGGGAGTGAAAGCCGTTCATCTTCTTACAGTTTAAGCTAAAAAACACGATTCACACGGTTTTCCCAAATACGATCGAATGTAACAAACGCGTAGAAACAAAAATTGTACGGGAAACAAAGATTCAAATTTCGAAGTTGAAGGGTTAATGTTTTAGAGAATTGGAGGGATACTTAATCTTTATTTATTGTGAAAATGTTGATATACGTAAATTTATATTCGTCTTGTATAGACGCCTTTACGTTTCTTTTTTGGCTTAGTCTTTGTTCTCATGTGAGTATACTAGAAAGCGCTCGGTCTAATAATTAACATATTTCAGAACAAAATACGTATTTGGAAGCAACAAGACAAGGTCAATTTCAATTTCATTTCAATATTAATACACGTAAATATGAATCCATTTTCACGTCTGAAAACCCTTTCGCGTCGCCGTTAATCCCCAAAAATCAAAGCAGTTACCAGCAACTCCCTTCTCGAACCTACCCCAACCCACCCTTCCTCATTGCTAGCCCATTTCGTTCTTTTCTCCTTGCTATCAAAGATCTCCCCGTGGTTTTATCCCGGACATGTACGGACCCGCGCGGCAAACCCCTTCGCGGGCGGCCATCATTTACCTTCACACCACGCCCTCCTGCTAGTGACGTCTATGGCGCTTCATTAACACGATCGCCCCCGCCCGCGCCTGCCCCGCCCCGCTACGCGCCGCGCCGCCCCGCCCCGCCCGCCCGCCCCGCCGCCGCCCGCGCCGCCCCGCGCCGCCCGCCCCGCCGGCGCCGCCCCGTGCGCGCGCCGGCCCGCGCCCCCGCCCGCGCGCGTGCGTCGCTGCGTGTGGCCCGCTGCGCTTTGTCCGCCGTCGCATTGTCCGGGCCGCGCCGCCGCGCCGCGCCGCCGAATTCCTGACCGCGCCGCGCGCGCGCCCCGTTCCATTTCGGCGGGCGTCACGGCGCATCGAACGAGGGGTTTGGTAGCGCGCCGCGCAGCGCTGTGAGGGACGCGGGGCGGGGGGGGGAGAGGAGATCGGCAGAGAGTGGCGGCGCCGCCGGCAGGAGAGCTTTCGACGTGCGGGCTAAGGGGCTGGGCACGTAATTCGGAGGAATCGTAGGGGGTGTCGATGGAGAGGCGTGGGCATGGCAGAAGAGGATTGAATGTAGGGGATGGACGCAGGCAAAGAGACGCACCCCGATCTGGAAAGTTCAAGCACTGTTCTTGTTATTTATGACATGTCCGCCGCTAATTTAAAACAAAAAATATAGCTGCCTAATATTACCTATTCTTCTCTACTTGGAAACAATTAGGTAAATTAATGGGTACGCCAACACGTAAGTAAGGCAATTAAAATAATCAAAGAGAAGTACGCAGACATATGCAAGCATGGCTTTTAGTCTTACACATGTGGACTGTTGTCCAACATGTTTCACTGTTTGATCACTGTTGATTGAAAAAAACAGACTCCTCTATTGTTCTTACTTCGCACGCGTGATAATTCTTGCCAAACGGATAAGAACTTCAATCTTTGTACAACTCATTGTTGCGTTACGAATCACCGGGCGTTATCCTAAATAATCCAAAGATTGGTTTCGAACCTCCTTGCAGGATCCTCCAGTCGACTAGTGTGGCTGTGCCCCATTGCTCTATGCCTTACGTAAGCTATGTTTGGCTGATTTATTCTTCTAAAAGTGTCTGTGTTTGTTAGTTCGTAAGCAAGTGTGAGTGTATTTAAGTATAGAAACTTTGAAATTTTAACCGCTTCAATCGTATTCACGTAATGTTGAAAAAATTATTTCATTTTGAAAATGCAAAACAATTTTTTAACAATTTAAAAAACAAAACCTGCTTAAAAAGCAAGTGCACTTTTTAAGCGAATACTTTCTCTTCCATTAAAATAATTGGTTCTCCAGTTAGTGTAAGTAGAAGGTTAACTCTTTGCGATCATGAACATTAAACGGACGCGTGTCATGCCATTTTTAAGTATTCTGCGCTTGCGTTGATTTTTTGATCGCAAATGCTCTCCGCTCGGAGAAACGTCCGCGCGCCGCCGCCGGCCGCCGCCTGTGTTCTCCGTCGCACCAGAACTTGCATTCTTCGTCGCCCGCCACGCGCCAACCGTCGTCCAGGGTCGGGAGGAGGAGGGGGACAGGACGGGGAGGGGCACCAACAAGTTGTAGATTCGAGGAGTTTGAGTGAGAGTCGTCGCCCGCCGCTTGAGCGCTTGACACGGCGAACGCGGTGGCGCGCCGGGTGGCAGAGTCGCGCGGGGCGAAGTGCGTAATGGGCCAGGCAAGGAAAGAGGGGACTGACGAGGTGATGAGACGCAG
>BOPP01000339.1:359189-370064 GCA_017312745.1 Gryllus bimaculatus | reverse complement strand
AGCGGCCGCTCGCTCGCGGAGGCTCAGTGTACGTCGCATCCCAAGCCCAAGCCCATCCGAAGTCCGCGCGCGAGCAGACCCTTTGGCGGGCTAATACGCGCGCGATGTAGGCGCGAGCGAGGGGGCGACCGCGCCGGCGCGTCTCCCCGCGTCTCCCGCGTCCTCCCGGGTCTCCCCGCGTTCCCCGCGTCTCCCCGCGTCTCCCCGCGTGCGTCCCCGCGTCTCCCGGCGTCTCCTCCGCGTCTCCCGCGTCTCCGCCGCGTCGTCCCCGCTGTCTCCCCGCGTCTCGCCGCGTCTTCCCCGCGGCGTCTGCCCCGCCGCCCCGCGTCGCCCGCGTCGCCCCGGTCTCCCCAGCGCGCGCGCGGCGCGGTCGTCGCGCCGCGTCGCCCCGCGTCTCCCGCGGGTCGGCCCGCGTCGGCCCGACGGCGCCCCGTCGTCTCCCCGCGTCGCCCGCGTCGCCCCGCGTCGCCCCGTGCGTCTCCCCGCGTGCGCCCGCGTCGCCCGCGTCTGCCCGCGTCGCCCCGCGTCGCCCGCGTCGCTCCCGCGTCGCCGCCGGCGTGTCCCGCTCGCCCGCGTCGCCCGCGGTCGCCCCGCGAGCGCCCCGCGAGCGCCCGCGCCTAACCTGGGGCCTCGCGCGCCCCCGCCCCAGCTTCCCCGGGCCCCGCCCAGCCGCCGCGCGTATTTTTCTCGTTCCGGGCGCGGCGCGCGGTTAAGCGCCCGTGGCTTAGCGGCGCGTGAGCCGGCGCCGCCCGCCGGGATATGCTCCCGCATCTCCCACCTCCCCTCGACGCGCCCTCGGGCCGCCGCCGTCCACGCCCTAGGCGTGCACCCGCGTAGGCCTCCTCGCCTCGCCCTCGCCAGCGTCGCACAGTGCCCCCGAGAGGCACCGGCATCGCTCGATCGCGTAGCTCGGATTTCCAAAGACTCTCTCGAGCCACTAAAATAAAAATAACTTTAACGCCTAGAAATATAAATCGTATATAAAGAATATGAGGATGCGCGTGTATAGGATTTTTTTGTAGTTCATCATTTTTTCCCAAACGAAAAGAGAACGCCGTATTAATTGATGTACACGACACATATCCCTACATCACAGCAGGTAAAAAATATCTTAAAATTAATAAGTTATAATTTAATTTAATAATATATAATATTTACATACTCTTCCTGTTTTTCAGAATAAGACACAGCCAGTTTTCTGATGCAATTCAATGGGTAAAAATTGCTCAATTCAAAATTGCATTGTTGTATCCCAAATTATTAACGTCTCCTTTTCATTTCTTCATATTAGTAACCCCTGAAATTCCAGGAAAATAACGCAATTTGAGGTACTTCTTATTTCATTTTAATGTTCCACGAGCATCTGTGGCTTTATTAATCTCCCTAAGAGTTTCCCCTTTGAGGATACTTTTTCTTCTTTTGAGTCTGTTGCTTCTTCTTCTTCTTCTTCTTCTTCTTTCTCTTCTTCTTCTTTCTTCTTCGTTTCCCATGTCTTTTGGGCCGCGCGCGCTCGTCCCCCGCATTTCGGGCACAGTGTGCGTGCCCGCCGCGCCTGCGCCGCGCCGCCGCGCGTACAAGGCGTTCCGCATCGCAGCTCCCGCCCCCTCCACCCCCGCCCGCCCCCGGCGCCGCGACGCGTGCTACCGTTTTATCAGCGCCCGATTCGATGGGCGCTGCGGGCTGGCGCCTGCGGAAAGTCGCGCCGCCGCCGCCGCCAGTGGAAGTTCTGGCGCGGGGCGCCGCGTCTACGCGCGGTGGGGTGGGTGGGAGCGCATTGCAGGTGCTGTATTAGCAGCCGGGTGTAGTAGCCTGAATGTGTGAGCACAGCGATGGAGAGTGGGGGTAGCGATTGTGTGATGTGAGTGTGAGTAGCGTCGGGGTGGGAATACATTCATATTACTGAGTTTGGTGTTTAATATGCAGAAATATGTGTCTGAAGGGATGTGTGGTGTAGATTTAGCGAAGCGACATGGTTGGCGTGTTGCACACGAATGTGCCGCCATGTACTTAGTGGATGAAGGGCATGTTTTAATTATTTTGGAGGGTTTTGTTTTGGAGGGTTGGGGTAAATTTGAAATAGTGTTTACGGCGCCGGCGACCGTTTGCGCTATATGAAGTCGCCCACCCCAGGGGGTGCAGTTGCCGCCGGCCAGTTCGCGGAGCCGAGGGTGCCTCACGGCGTCAAGGAGGGGGAGAGATACGAATAGGCTGGGAAGTGAGCAGGAGAGGTGAGGGATGGTGAGAGTGACGTTGAGGAGTGATGGAAACGAATGGGTGGTTCGGCGAACGTGTACTGATTGAGATGAAGCGATTGGTTGGGGTGGTGGTTGCGAAGATTAACAGCTTGGTTCAGAGGGTGATGCAGTTGTGGAAATTTGGAGAAGTGGAAATGGTTGGCGCGGCAAAGAAGTGGGAACAGCAGTGAGTACGTAGTTTGGAATCGATGAATAATGGCCTAGCTGACCCTTCCCGATTACTGAATACTTTAAATAAATATGTTATTTTGATCTGAATATGGGTAAAATGTTAGTAAATTTGGTACGTAATATAGCCAATTCCACAGCGAGTGAGCTAAGGGCTTTACTAAGTCAGGCGTCGGCAGAGGAACTTCAGCCTGGGAGGCGACCGGTGCCACCCCCCTACCGTGGAGAGTCGCTATTGAGGGATGATGTAGCAGTCGCTCCTGGTGCTTGAGTCAAGCGATGGAGTGGTGAGGACTGTAGAGAAGACAGGTGTGGGTCGAGAGGCGTCGAGAAATAGCGTGAACAACTGAGCGATGTTTTGAAATTACGGAGTTGTGAGGAGAGGGTGATTGAAATGGTGGGTTGCGAAATATGAAAGTACGGTGTCCACAAGTTGATGTGAGAAAAGAAGCCATTGCTAGAATTTGCAGTGCCTCGAATTTGCTTTCGTGCTCGGAGAGCATTCGACTGATTTGGCGCGTGTTTTTTTTTTGGGGGTAGAAACGTTAATAGTTATGGAATGGTAATTGTGTACTTAAAGACTAGATACTAGTAAGTAGCATGCCGATGATTTATGTTTAAACTGATACTATATGTTATAACAAAAATAAAGATAGCATAATTAAATTTTTACAAACGATTAATTACTTCATGTAGGAAGGTTCTGCAAAATGAAATAGTAGTAAGGTGAATGTCCTATCGGCAAAAATAAATACGTATTTTGAATAAATATTAAAAACCTTTCACGTTTGTGTTACTTTTAACAATAAACTACTTAATGTGATCGGACATTTTGATTATTGTAAGAGAATACAATGGCGTCATTCTGAGGTGGTGGGAGCTGATTTGTGTGATGGTAGAGTGGTGGAAGTAGGTGGGTGGTTGGGAATGCATTCATATGACTGAGTTTGTGGTGTAATATGCACAAATATGGTAGCTGAGTGCAGATGTAGATGCTGTGGTAGATTTAAAGAAGCAACATGGTTGGGGGTGTTGCACAAGAATGGGAGGCTTTCTGTGCGTAGTCTGTCCAATTTTTGGACCGAGGAAGTGCCCCGATGTATTTTAGGTTATGAATGGCATGTTTTATTATTTTGGGCTTTTTGATGTGAGTTGGGGTAAAATTTGAAAGTAGTGTTTACGGGCGGGGCGAGTTTGCGCTACGTGAAGTCGCCGCCACCACCAGAGGGTGCAGTTGTCAGCGCCAGTTCCGCGGAATCGAGGGTGCCTCAACGCGTCAGACGATGGGGAGAGTACGAATAGGCTTGCGAAGTTGCAAGAGATGTGGGGGATGGTGAGAGTGACGTGTAGTGAGGGTGGGAGAGTGACGTGGGAGTGATGGAAACGAATGGGTGGTTGGGAATGTAGTACTGATGAGATGAAGGGATTGGTTGGCGGTGGTGGTATGCAAGATTAACAGCTGGGCTCAGAGGGTGATGCAGTTGTGGGAAATGTGGAGAAGTGAAATGGTTGGGGCGCGGGAAAATAATGGGAAACTTTCAGTACGTAATCGATGAAATGGCCTAGTTGCCCCTTCCCGATACTGAATACTTATAAATAAATAGGGTTATTTGGTCTGAATATGGGTAAATGTAGTAAATTTGTACATAATATACCATTTCCACAGCGTGCGATCGATGTGCTCTGCCTAACGTCAGGCCGTCGGCAGAGGAACTTCAGCCTGGGGCGACGGTGCCACCCCCTCACCGTGGGAGAGTCGCGTTGGCAGGAGATGGTGCAGCCGCTGCTGGTGCTGTGTCAAGCGATGGAGTGGTGATGACTGTTGAGGGAAAATAGTGGGCGAGGGGTGAGAATAGGTGAACAATTGAGGATGTATTGAAATTACGGAGTTGTGGGGAGAGGGTGATTGAATATGTGGGGTTGGAATTATGAAAGTACGGTTCACAAGTTGGTGTTGAGACAGAAGCCATGGCTAGAATTGCAGTGCCTCGAATTTTTCCTTTCGGTGCTGGAAACATACGACTTGGCGCGTGGCTTTTTTAATTTGGGTAAACGTTAATAAATTAATGGAAGTGGTAATTAGATATGTAGCATGCGATGATCTTGTAAATGACACTTTAGAATATTTAATACAATATTAATTGCTTAAATGTAGGTAAGTTCTACAAAAAAGTGAATATCGCGAAAAAATATATTTTGATAATATAATACCACACGTTTTTGTTAAACTTATGTAAAATACTACTTAATTGTAATGACATTTTTATTATTGTGAAGAGAAACTATTTTGTCATGGCCATCTAAAATGCAAAGGTTTCTGAATACATCTCTAGCAGACCACCTTCACGTGCATAGGAGTCGCGAGGCGATGTTTCGCTGGGAGGGAAGCGGTAACGCAGTTCAACAGAGGGGCCGAGCGCGCCCGCTCCGGGTGAGGGAGGGCGTTAAGGGATGATGCAAAGTGGAAATCGGAATGGAATGAGGGAGTGCGGTGAGCGACGAGTGGTCCCGATTCCGCGAAGCGCATTGCGATCAGCTGAAGTCAGCGCTTTTAATAGGGCATAAATTAGCGTTTTATGCACGTCATAAATTGGTTTTTAATACCTTTCGGGCCAGGCTCTCACTGACATGCCGTCGGGTTAATTTCGAGAGTTGTCTCGATGATTAGGCGGCTGTGTTTTGCAATTGAAGATTTCTGTGTTCTTTTTCTCTAATAATAACCTTAATCTGAGTTTAAGGAAACGATCTTGAACTTTCTTTTTTTCTAAACTTCACTTTCTATCACCGTGATTATAAGGTCATGAATTTTTTCTGCGGTGTATGATGATAGAAATGGATAAAGTAGTGCTTCGTAATTAATGGATAAAGTAGTGCTTCGTAAGTAATGGATTAGTGCTTCGTAAATAATGATGGTAATTTAAAGAGTGTTAAACAAGGTAAAGATTAGTTTCTTTCAAGTCTGTCAAAGACTTTTAGGCAGAAATGTGTTATATAATAACTGCAAACAAAAACGATTATTTATACAATTAGTGAATTATCTCAATAATATTAATTATCAGAATAACCACAAGACTTGTACGAAATAACTTGAAGGAATGCCAGTTCAATATTTGCCACATTCGTAAGGTTATTTAGTTTACTTCATTTTACATTCCGCCTCAATTAAAAAATTGATGTTACAGCCAAGAACTTGATTACAGGCGAAAGCAATAGAAAGTTATTTATTGTTCATGGAAACTATTCGGCTGACTTCGTTATTACGAAAGGAAATTCTTCAAACCAAGATTGCGTAGCAGAGAAGCAAAATATGCTTTCCGGACCCCGCCATGTTCCTAATTCCGCGATGCAAAAGCCTGCCCTATATTCCTTCACCCGGAAGAATTTGGCGACCCCCGGCTTGCGAGCTTCCGAACAAAGCGCTTCCACGAGCAAGATTCGTGTTGTTCGCCGCTGTTTTTTCCTTCTGCGGGCGAGGGGCGGGGGTGAGCGCGGCGGGGGCGGCGGCCGCGTGGTTCCCCCTCTCCCTTCGGCTGCGATTTATGGCGGCGAAGTTTTGCGATTAACTGGCGTTCGGTGGCGCTCGGCGCGGGAGATAAAGGGGCGCAATGGCCGAAGCCGCTCGCCCCACGCACCGGAGCGAGGACCACTATCGGCGCCCCCGCCCCCCCTCCTTTCGCCCTCCGGCGCCTCCGCCCTGCCAGCCTCGCGTCTTTATTTTGCGTTTCCGCCTCGCGCCGTCTTCGAGGGTCTGGGGTTTGGAGAACGGGCTCGCGGCTCCCGTGGTCGCGTGTTCGAGGTAGAATTATTGAAGCGGATTTGCGTTTAAATGCCTGCCTTCCGAGGGGGAAATAGTGCCTCGGCGATGGCTTCTTCTATGGAAGAATACTATTATCGATTGTGGCCAACAGTTTTTCTCTCATTGAGCAGGAAATTTCAATTGATGTATTTGGACGGAAAAGAAGGTTTCTTGTTCGTCCGCCATTACAAAAGCAGTCGAATTAATTACGTATTTCATGCAAATGTTTTGCTTATAAATGCATTGATGCTTCAAACTTCATTCTGAAATTTACCTTATCTTTTGGTTCCTATGTAATCATATATATCTTTGCATTGTTCTGTTTTCGCTATTTTTGTTACGCCTCAATGTACTTGAGGAAATTCTATACAGGTTTCATTTTACTTTAATTCACAGTAAAATTCTCACATTTTTATTTGCTCTTCGCAAATTTTCTTCCGTCACATCCTTTCCGATTCTCTCTTTTCTTCGTTCCCTGTCTCTTCCCATGCTTTTTGCACAAATCCTATTTGCATATATTATACCGGTGTACAGTTTATTCTTCAACGCATTGCTCATTTGTGTCCTATTTTCACTACGTTCGCTAGTTAGTGTCTTTATAAAATAAAGAAATTCTCGTTTTTCTTTTTTCATTCCAGAATCTATTATTTCCTGCGCTCTGTGAAACAAGAGATTCTTGCTTCCACTACTTCATTATCCTCTTCACAATGCTCCAGATGTTTATTGTTTCGTCTTTCAGTTGGCAATTGCGTCCTCTAAATGTGTCTCTGCATTTGCGCGCTGCGGTTTCTCCCTGCGTTTATTCAGCGCCTCTGAACTTCAGCCTCTGCCGCAGCCTTCTGCATTTCGCTTCGTCCGGATTCTTTTCCCTCCCTTCTGGGAACTTTGCGCCTGCGATCACTTTTCCCGGCCCAAGTCTCTCCTTCGTGCCCCGCCCCCACTTCCCATTAACCCCCTCTCGCGGCGCGCGGGGCGATGCTGCGCGGGGAGGGGGGAGGTTAAGATCCCTAGGGATCCCCTCTGTGGGGCTGCGTTAATGTTTCAATTTCGATTCTAATTTCTAATCAAAAATTCAATCGATTTTTCCCTCTGTAACGAGGAAACTCGTAACTGGATGTAGGCGCTAAGCGAAGTAATTGCGGGTTAAGGCTTTTAGGAAGCGGTCTGGTGGGCGGGGCCGGGCGGGACCGGCGAGCTGCACTGCGCGAATGCAAGGGGGCGAGGGCGTTAAAAGGGTAATGCCCTGCAAAATAAGAGGGGGACCGGGAAGGGGAAGGGGAAGGGGAGGGGAGGGACTCAAGAAGTTCCCTCGATTGCTCCTTAATCGTTTCGGGCAATGACGTCGGATTTTACGTCTGTTTCCTTGACAGTTGATTGAGCTTATGCCCTCTGTTCTCGCTGACACCCTATGGTCTGGTTGGTAATTGCATGCGCCGGAAATAGGGGCCATGAAGGTTGTCTAATTGGTTGTGGTGACGTGTCTCGTTTGGTAATAATATCAAAGAGGATTGCAATACGCGTGCGGCGGAGATAACATTTAGTTTTGAGAAGATTAAATGAAGGTCTTTCACTAATGCCATTCATTTTTGTGAAAATATTCATTCCATACGAATCAAAATGTTCGTTGTTACTTAAAGTTTTTGTTTTATATTGGCGGTTACTTCAAAACGTCTCGTAATCTTCACGAGTGACGTGAAATGTCTAATTATTATTTTTCACATTTGAGAAGTATTAAAATAGTTTTATCTAAAAGAAAGCAAAATTTTAAAAATAATCTCTCTCTCTCTCTCTCTCTCTCTCCCTCGATATAAGGAATGAGGATCTCTGACATTTAGAATTTAATTCACCTAATGTAATTTCTAGAATGGAAATGGATTTAAGAGGTTCAAAAGCGAAAAATACAGCTCCTGTCACAAATCCAGTACTGCGAGGTTAATTTCTGTTTTGGAGGAAATAAAATAGAATTTGTGAAAAGTGTTGTTTAGCGCAAATACATGCGTTATTGCGAGTTTTCCGGGAAGATTTTCACTTCATCTTCTTTAACGTTAATAAGAACGAGAGATTTCCTCTGTATTTTTGTGATTTTAGTCCATTTAAAGTGCAGAACGACAATCTGAAACGTAGTTGTACACGTAATTGCACATTTTGTATCTGACAGGTCCGTAACTGGGTTGTTGAGATTTCCAATATGATAACTATTCCGAACTGGCAGTATCTTCACTTTTATCTGGCGCATCTTTTACGAACACACTTATCCTAATAACAACAGAACTAATTTGTTTCGGACCCTGTTGGAAACTGCATATGTTACCTGCCTTTACCTGAAATTGCGCAATGTTATCCTTTGAATCAGAGACTGCATTTTCAAACGTCTGTATTAAATTTCAAGCAGACCTGCTTGTGGTATTGTATTATTTTCGGAATTACATTTCTTGACATTTGTAGTTACATCGAACCCTATTGATATTTTTAAAAACTTTGATATTTTGCTTGTGCAATTTTTGAGAAAATTTTGAAAATGTCCTAGTGACTGGTCTATCACCTGGTATTTCCCCTAGCTACGCACCGCACTAGCGGGGAAACGCTCTAAGCCCTTGTTGCGGAGGTAACGAAATGCTGCAACTGACAAACCGCAGCCTGCATCATGAATTTTGACTACAGATCGTTACATAACTTTGTCTATTTGGAGTATACGAGATGGCCACAAGCATGGCAGTGCAGGCGCAGGAAGGAATGAACGACATGAAGTCAGCAGTGATGGACGTAAGAGCACCAAACCACGTAAATGGATCGCGTGTGAGAGAGAATTTCCCAACGCAAACGCAGCGTTACGAGATTAGTCGCTGCCTCCTCTTTATTATTTTCCACCGCCTCCCCCCCCCCCCCCGGCCGAATCCATTCTCCATACACCACCGCTCGTCCACGGCGGTCGACCAGGCGTCTTGCACCTTAATGGATTCCGGCCGCGACGCCCGCTCTTTCGCGTTAAAAATCGCCGCCATGCCCGGCGCCCGCGGCGCCAATCAGGCCCGCGCGCTTCGCGTCCAATTGGCCCGCCGACGTTGCGGCGCCGGCGATTGGCGGGCCTCGCGCCTGTCGACTCGAGGGGTTGCCAGCGCCGCCGGCCGCCAGAGCTCTCGGCACGCGGCGCTGTGGAATGACGAGTAATTAAGAAATGAGATATATTTTTGCGTGGCAGTGGACAAAAATTGAACATCATTACGATTGAAAACGACCCCCTCCCTTGTTGCGCGCGGCGAGTTCGGGTGGCGACTCTGTGTGTGTGTGTGGTGTGTGTGTGTGGTGTGTGTGTGTTGCGCTGTGGCTGTGTGTGTGGTGCGAGTGGCGCGTGTCGGGCCCCGACGAGAGGCGCGAGAGCGGCATCAGGTCGTTGGTGGGGACGTAAAAGCAGCCAGCGGTGCTACCAGATCGACTAAAAGGTTTGAAGCAGATACTTTGCCAGTTTTCGGTACGTCTGTCAATAGATTGGTACCATATTTGGATAATCTTCAACAACCTGCAGGTTATAGTAATTTCTGCCCCAGATACAAATTTAGCCTCTGCAATTACTCGTGTTACACCTACGTGCCAGATTTGTCGTCTTCGGTTCTCACTTTTAAATATATGGGACTAAAAATCCACAACAAAAAGTTAGCCAGGAGGAAACTTCTCGTTACTTATTAACGTTAAAAGAAGGATGAAGTGAAAATCTATCCCGGGGAACAACTCGCAATAACGCATTGTATTTGACGCTAAAACATACACTTTTCACAAATTCTATTTTATTTCCTCCAAAAACAGAAATTACTATAACTTCGCAGGTACTGTGATTTGTGACAGGCAGCTGTATTTTCGCTTCTTGAACCTCTGTAAATCCATTTCCATTCTAGAAATTACATTAGTAGAATTAAATTCTAAAATGTCAGAGATCCCTCATTCGTTATATCGAAGAGAGAAGAGAGAGAGAGAGAGAGAGAGAGAGAGAGAGAGAGAGAGAGAGAGAGAGAGAGAGAGATTATTTTAAAATTTTGCTTTTCGTTTTAGATGATAAAACAATTTTAATACCTCTCAAATGTGAAAAATAATAATTAGACATTCACGTCACTCGTGAAAGATTACGAGACGTTTTGAAAATAACCGCCAATATAAAAACAAAAAAACTTTAAGTAACAACGAACATTTTTGATTCGTATGGAATGAATATTTTCACAAAAATGAATGCATTATTGAAAGACCTTCATTTAATCTTCTCAAAACTAAATGTTATCTCCGCCGCACGCGTTATTGCAATCCTCTTTGATATTATTACCAAACGAGACACGTCACCACAAACCAATTAGACAACCTTCATGGCCCCTATTTCCGGCGCCATGTAAACCCAACCAGACACTAGGGTGTCAGCGGAGAACAGAGGGCATAAGGCTCAATCAACTGTCAAGGAAAACAGACCGTTAAAATCCGACGTCATTGCCCGGAAACGATTTAAGGAGCAATCGATGGGAACTCTCTTGAGTCCCTCCCCTCCCCTTCCCCTTCCCGTCCCCCTCTTATTTTGCTAGCATACCCTCTTTAACGCTCCGCGCCCCCTTGCCATTCGCCTCAGTGCAACTCGCCGGTCCCGCCCCGGCCCCGCCCGATCCCGCCCACCCAGACGCT
>BOPP01000339.1:343225-358898 GCA_017312745.1 Gryllus bimaculatus | reverse complement strand
CGGGAATGCGTCTTTGTCTGCTCCAGCTTTATGCGTTGGAAAACGTGGTATAATATACCATTTTATAGGTTTTTTGAACATGTACATTCACGGTAATGATGGTGAGAGTTGAAGCGTTGAGAGATGGGGAAAAGTGTCGCCTCTGGTGGTGTGGACATTGAAACAAACTTGATGTTGGTGAAGATATTTCTGCAAGTGTATTAATTACGGCGACAGAAGAGAGAAGAACATTGACGATGCTGAATTAGACGCGCGCGCTCTTATGTGCATTCACACACTGCTACTTATATAATTGAAAACCACTACCTACATGGGCGATATTCATGTGTCTATAAATGCTAACACACACATACACACGTATCAATAACACGTGCAGACGCATATACAGATGTAGTTGCATGCACAAGAACAGGCACGTGAACAATAAGACATATTGAATTGATGATTAGTGAATTGAAATCATCTGACATGAATTGACACATTGATGCAAATGCGTGGCTATGGAGATAAACAGGTAGAGGGACACACGAATAACAGAACGATTGGCATATGTACTTAGTTTATTCTAACACAAACATTCATAAACGTACTAAAATAGATGGAAGGTGCATACAGTTGCAAAACCGTACATAAAGAAAACCAATACACGTCAGGAAACAGCAAATTTGCAAATAAACCGACACACATGCTTTGGGACACACCTACAACAGTTGCTAAACACAAAGGAACGAATTCCCGAAAATCGCTGCTAGAAAACCACTGTTCCGACTTTCATAGGCTCATCCGCCATTGAACTGAGTACAGAGAACATACACATAGTGCGATACGTAGGCGTATGTTCTCCTGACACACAGAAGAAAACCTTGGAAAGCACGCACACACTGGCATGGGCAGACTTATTCAGACCGTATTCAGATCGTCTCGCACTCGAATCAGACTTGCAGAGGCGAACTACCTGACAAAAATGTACAAAACTGCACGTAGCACACTCGTATTCACAGGCACACACTGACCATCCGACACATAATCCCACGCCACCATCTACCTTCCCTTCTCCAAGTACGTGGGCGGGATGGGTCTGGTGCGTTTGGCGCTTATCGCATTAGTTGTTAAACTGAAACGAACAACTTGAAGAAAAACTCTGCGAGAAACCGCCCACTTCCACAGACTCCTCTTCTGTTGAACGGAGGGCAGAGAACACGTACATTGTATGATACAGAAGCATACGTTATCCTGACACAAAGATATTTTAACAATGAAATTTAAGAAACTGCGCTCACCACACGCACACACCGACATGGGCAGACCGATATTCTGACAAAAAATGTACAAAATTTCATAACGCACACCCGCATCCACTGACACACAGAGACTATTCCTTACATGTCCCCACGCCCCAACCACTCCCCCCTTTCCCCAGCGCGTGGGCGGGATGGGCCTGGCCCCGTTGATCGCTTATCGCGTAAGTTGTTAAACTGAAACGAACAAATTGAAGAAAAACACTGCTAAAAAACTTCCACAGACTCATTCGGTATTGAACGGAGTACAAAGAACGTACACTGTTCGATACATAAGCATACGTTCTCCTGACTTACAGAAATGTAAAATGCAGCAGTACGCTCTGAAGAAGGCCACAAACGTTAACCACCATGACATTGACGCGGCTCGTCCCGGATAGCCCAGCCAACATACACTCCGGCCGCGGAAGCCTACGCAACCATACCCAAATTCTGACAAAAATATACAAAATTGCATAAAGCACACGCGCAACGACAGACACCCACCGACTTTCTACCCCTCCCCCTTCCGCCGGTGTGTGGGAGGGGTGGGCCAGGCGCGTTTGGCGCTTATCGCGCGCGGCGGGCGGGCGGGCGCTTAATGTATGCGTCCAGTGCGGCGCGGCGCGAACGTCGCCCTCCTCCGCGCAGGAGTTGGCAGGGCGCGCGGACTGAATGCCGCTGCGCGCAGCTTATTGTAATATTCAAATGCTTTTGAACTGCGGCGGTCGAACGCTGTCGCGAAACAGAGGCGGCCCATGAAATAGTAATGAAGCGCTCGCGTCGACGCCGCTGAATGTGGAGTGCGCTTGCGGTTGAATATTTTTAAATGGGGTTTCGGAAGTTGCTGCCCTGTATTTATTTATAGATTATGCGATGTGTGCTCTTATATTTGCTTTCGGGGTGGTGTATATAAAGCGAGTCAATATTGCATGGATTCAAACTCGCGAGAATATACACGTACAGGTGATGTGCTTGTTGGTTGCAAAAATAAAAAAAATAAAAAATAAAAAAGTACGTTAAAAATGAAGTACCTTTATAGCAAGGAGAAGCAACTATGGATGGTACGAGTGGTTTCTCCGAAATGGGTCGCTGTGTGTAATATTTGAAAAATGAACAGTCAAGGTATACGGTGAATCATATGCATGAAGTAAATAAAAATAAATGAAAAAAATAAAAATATATTCAAAAAACTCAGCGATGTGACAAAATCAGAAGCCACTTTACAAAGTTATAGTTATAAAGTACTACTTGACGCGTTATTATTTTACCAATAAATTATGTAAAAGAAATTTGGGGCCAGTTTCGACACATGGTGGAAAGATATGCCTCACTGAACGAAATGTGTCAAATAAGTAGACTGCTATGTATTTTCACAATATTTGAAAAAAACATTCAATTTTCACTGCAACAGCTGACGCTTAAAAAAATTCGAATGCGTATTGTTTACAATACAACAAAAAATAGAGGACCAAATTTGCGGCTGCTGATATGGTTACACGTATGTCATTGTCCTCAGGAAAACAACAGCAAACGCACTGATGAAATTTGTGTCCCTGATTTGACTTCTGCGGTTTTTTAAAACGGAATGATTAAACAATTGTACAATGGTACAAGAAAAATGGCAATTTTTCCTTTGTTCCTATTCGCGTCAACCGCACAAATTCTAAATTCACAGTCCGGGCATAACGAATGTCCTGGAGAGATTTCAGCCCCGCAATTCACACTGTGAGGTATAGGCGCGCGCGGGCGAACGACGGGAGTACCGGCTAATTCACATTAAGCTCCCGCCTGGCGGGGTCCACCTCCATTTTTAAGAGACGCGCGGGCGCGGGGCGACCAGGGGGCCGGCAGTTCTTGAACCGCGTTTCACCCGTACTGGCGTCGCCGCAGGGTCGCCCGCGCCGCGGCCAACTTCGCCCCGCCACGGTCAGCCCGGCGAGAGCAACTAACTTCGAGGGCGGCGCGCGCGCACAACGCGCGCTGGGAGCGGCGGCAGGGGCGATGGAAAGGCAGGCGAGGGGTATGACGAGGGCGACGGGCTTAGGGGTGAGCGTGGCGGCGCACGGCGAGATCGCCGGGATTGGGGGAGGGCGCGGCGTGGACGGTGGAAGCCATGGAGGCTGTGACTTGGCACAGGCAGGGTTGCGGCAGAGGGTGGCCGGATGGGAGCGGGCCGTGGCTGGGGCGGCGCCGAGCGGGCGGGGTAATGGCTGTGCAAGGATGGTGACCAGTACGCAAGGCGGGCGTGGGGCTGACGCGCAGGCCAGCGGGGGTGGGGTTTGGGTGTAGGACTGAGAGATGCGAGGGAGCACTGGAGGGGGGGTGGCGTACCAGTAGCTGTGGCGAGGCGGGCCGGGGAGGCGACTGCTGGCGCCTGGACAGCGCTGCGCACTCTGCAGGCCCGACCCGCCCGCGCCCGTCCCGCCGCCGCCTCCCCCAGTGCGGCGCCACAACTTCACCTCTTCCAGCCGGAGACTCCATGTCCTTGGGGCGGTGGGTCTCAATGAAAACTCTTAATTGCGGTTCACAAATGCCCAAGATTGCGACGCACATTAAATGTTGATAGATAGGTGAAAGACATTGGGAATATTGAAATGTACTTTTCCTCTTCCGTTTCGAGTATTAAGAATTAACTATTCTTATATATATACTCTATACCTACTTATACAGATACTGCTTTTTGTAATCTCACCGAGAGGTATAGTGGAATGCATAACACCTTTATATGATGAACGAATAGAAAACCTCAGCAGTGGAAATTAAAAACTAAGTTAGTTGCAAGAAAAATGCATTCAAGATTGGAGTTAACGTACCAAACTGTGGTAGTCTGTGAAAAGGGTAAGGTAGAAAATAAATATTGTGAGAAACTTTCTTAAATCGTTGTGATGAAATCCAATTCTTCAGTGCGTACAACACGTAAATCATTTTTTCTATCCGTCAGCGTACAAACATTTCAGCTTTTTCTACTTCTCTCAGACTTAGCGTGCATGAATGCCGAATACAAATAATACGTTCTCTGCGTTGATGCTAAAACTATTTTTTCCTTGACTTTTATTTTCGCAAAACTGCGTCAGTTGGAAACACGTTTTTACTATTAACTGCCAGTCACGATTTAACCCAGACTACATAAATGGACAACGTTAAACCACCAAGCTGGAAAGGATGTTCGTAAGATTGTGCCCATTCGCAGCATGTTTCGAAGTATCGATGAGTTCGAAGTTTACTCATTTGATTTACAACGGGTTACTGCAGCAAATTCTGGACGGGTGCATGTTTTGTTAAACGGGGTACTGTGAGAGCTCGTTTGCACAGTAAAAGGCCAATGTCCGGTAGACGTCCGACGCTTTTTCGAGTCAGTGTTTCATTTGTTTGTACTAGTAATATTTCATATGTACATAACTTGACCACGCAACAGTGTTGTGGATCCATAGTATCCATATATGATAAAATGCGTGTTCTATGGGCATGTTTTGTCGGGGATGAGTTCATAACCCTCCCTCAACATACAAGATAAACAAATTAATAAACAAGCCGGTGTTTTCAGACATTACAGCGAGCTTAGGATATATAGCAAATGAAAGAATAAAGAACTCTAATTTTTTTTTCGTTTTTCCAATGCTAGTTTTTAACGTCATTCCAACGACTTGTTGTGATGCTCTCTCATAAAGTATTCTCATAACAACAACGCTGTTCCTTTTGTCCTGTGTGTGTGAAATGTAACAAGACACGGGAATGTTGCGTAACGGAAAACAAAAGTGTGAGGAAAATCTAAAGAAATTTAGCATAATCTCCAATTAGGCTTTGTTATAATTTAAACATAAATAAATATTCGCTAACTGCAACGCAAACCTCTCCAGTCTCTAGAAAAAGTGCTTACAAAGGTATGTAAAGGTAAATTACCTCACGTTACCAAAAGAATAGTTGATTTTTTATGGGAATATAATTGTATTCGTATTCATAAAATAAATGTTTTGTTGTGGCAGAAGGTAAAAAAGATATATCAATGTGTGATTAATAATGCTCGGTCATCCGCTTTTCACATTTTTTTTAATTCATTGTCTGACCAGGTTATATTTTGACCCATTTCACACAGAGCAGAACACATAAGCATATGAAGGGCTTTTCAAACACCCGTTGTATCTCTTGATCATTGACCTTTATTCAGAAGGATTATCGGGCAGCGTCCATTGAAGATTTGTCCGACTCTCTGAAATACGTCCCCCAGGTTGAATAGATCGTTGCGCGGTGATATTTGTGCTCTTGCTCAGCCGACTGAATAAACACGAGTGCGACTCGAATATCGTCCCCAATTCTAATATACTTACGCGCATTGCTTGTGTGCGTTTTGATCAGTGTTCACTTTATCAAATCGTGTATGCATTCATGTCTTTCATCCGTTGTTCAATTGTTATTTTATCACGTTCTGACCTATTGGCTTCTTTTCTTCTGTTTGGAATGATAGCATTACGAAATGTGATTGAGCTTCTCCTTTGTTTTATTTTTGAGCGTTAATGTATGACAGAGATCTGATAATTATTTATTCCTTTTTGTAGTAGAGAGACACCAGAAAGTTAAATGTGATCAGAATTTGCCAGCACCAAAGTGGGCCAGATTGGGGGAAAAAACACGAGAGGAGTGAGGCGAGCAAGATCTAATTATGCGTCTGAACTATGGACATTTCTTGCTACAAACTGATCATGATCCTGAAATTTTAATCCTGAAATTTTAATCCTGAATTTTAATCCTGAAATTTTAATCCTGAAATTTTAATCCTGAAATTTTAATCCTGAAATTTTAAATCCTGAATTTTAATCCTGGAATTTTAATCCTGGAATTTTAAATCCTGGAATTTTAATCCTGGAATTTTAATCTGGAATTTTAATCCTGGAATTTTAATCCTGGTAAAGGAACCTGACTGATAACTGAAGCGTTGGGTCTCTACAAATACGCTTTATTATCGATATATTTTTACCCCTCTTGATTAAATTTATTTCTCTCCATTTTGGCTTTTCTCATTTCAGGGACCTAATTATCCTATTTCGTGTTTCACATTTTTTTGCTGCTTAATAATAATAATAATAATAATAATAATAATAATAATAATGATAATAATAATTTAATATTATTATTGTTATTGTCCGTTACATTTCCGTAGAGAGCAATGGCCTCCAGTTGTCGGGTGGGTTACACAATGGTAGAATTCCCGAGTACCCAACGTGCTTATGCAGACGCTATTTACACACAAAAATAAGGAAATTTAAACTCTCTATACGCACAAAATAAGTAACTTCAGTTTGTCTTTGTCAAATCTAACGCTGTTCACTTTGTTTTCACTACTTAAATGTAATTAGCTAGCACTTCATCTTACTACTCTTTGCAATGGCACTTATTAACTTGGTGAGACATTGAATAATCTAGTGGAGAACGTTCACTGTGTTAGACATGGTGTTCTGATGATCCTTTGCCGAGGTACACCATTGGCTGCTAAACAGCATTTTCACTTCGTCCGACCACCACTTCTTCTGCCTTCCGACATTTCACTTTCCTATTCTTGGGTCACAAGCGGTAATTCGGTGAGCCCAGTGGGTGTGGGGACGTCGCATGATATGTGACATGACCAACGCCATTTCAGGTGTCGAACAGTGGTTTCAACTTGCTAAATACCAGGGGATTAACTGATGTCACTGCAGTACCTCTGACCGAAAGTTACAAGGTTCTCGTCTCGAATTATACTAATTATTTTTGATGGTCATAGACCACAATTTAGAAACACTGCTCAGTAAATGCACAAGGTGACCACTAGGCAAAGCAATCTCAGCACTGCAGGCAAAGGCTAAAGCTTTACAAACAAAGGTCACATTTCAACACCACTTCGAGCGCAAACCTGGCAATCTTTCTACGAACACTTTCTACATAAGAGATCATAATACTAAACTAACAGTATTGCACAGTACTTTTGTAATTTAATATGCGATTTCATAAACACAAGCGACGATATTTTGTCTTGGGGGTTGTAATGATAATATTTTGGCAACGTAAGCGACATTCTGAAATAATCGCGGATTGCCGACTATTGCACTGTGTTTTACTACGCAGAATGTCTCAGAATAAATGAAACAAACTTCTAAACATACATAAGGGGTAGAAGATGCTCACTTTTTGCCAATGAACATTGCTCGGAAATTTCTTATAAGGAAGTTACCCATGATACGTTTGTCTCTGATTGCTGGGCAACTCCTCGTTCATCCGTGTTCGTCAGGCATGCGACATCTCTTTGCAACAGGATGTGATTTATCGAAACGTAGAGCAATGGAAGTTGCCCAACAATAGAGGCGAATGTCACGTATGGAAGATCATTAATGGAATTTTGAACCACGTATTATTTGTCTAATATTGATTTCCGTCGGTTGTTTTCGACTTGCTCTTGAGGTTTGTCTCTCTTTTATTCTGCGACACCCTGTAGTCTCATTTCACTGCGGAAATTTCGCGTCGCGCCTGTGCTCGCCCTTGAACCGTGACCCTGGCGGGAATACGGGACGAGATGTGCGCCGCTCCGCTCTCCCCTCCCCTCCCCTCGCCCGACGCGCCATTGATCTGCGGACGACGCGACGCGACAGGCAGGCGGAGCGCGTTTCCGAGCATCGCTTTTTTTTTCTTTTTTTTTATTAGCGTGCCGCTGCCCGCGCCCAAAACAAAAGCAACGGCCGTGGCGTTGCGCGAGGGATCGTGGAAGCAATGGGCCTGCTGGGAAGAGGGGCTGAAAGCTGGGAATGGCGGAGAAAACGAGGGCCTGCGAGGAGGCTGATGGGCGGAGTGCTGTGGTGGGAAGGATGTGACGAAAGGCGATGAGGGATGTCCGAACTTGAGACTGATAAGAAATAGTTTCAAGTGTTACTTATTATGACGGTTGTTGCGTTGACATAGTATTTTGAGATAACTGGAGTTTGTTGGAAATGGAAGCTATGACTTGCGACGAGTTGTTGGAAGATGAATGGGATGTGATGACTAAAAAAGAGGTTGTTAGAGGCGACGGGACCATGTCGGGGTGACGCAAAACGATGTGGGGGAGAAGGTAATGAAATTGGGAGATGGTAGAATAACTAGGGTGGGGTTCGGGGTAAACCTTTACCTGACTTGTGCGGCTGGGTGGCTATTTTGAGCCCTTCCGTAGCTCCATCGACATGGGTCTCGTGTTGGAAATGAGAGTTATTTGAAGATGAATGAAATGGGGTGAATGAAAAACCATACGGGGTGTGAGGCGAGGGGGAGGCGATTTCATGGAAGATGTGAGGGGAGGAACATGAAGCAAGGAGATGGTAGAAGGACGAGAGTTAGGTTCGGGACAGAGCGTTACCTGGGCGTGGCGCGGCGCGGACCGGACGCAGGCACGTGCGTTGGCGGCCGAGTCGGGGCGCGCGCACGGGGAAGCACAGGAGGCTTACGCCCGGCGGCGGGGGCGGGGCCGCCGCGAGCGCCAGCTGGCTTACCCCGCGAAATGACGCCGACATTATGCATGGCCGGGCCGCGCGTCGGCGGGGCTACGTGCCGGCGCAACCGCCAGGTGTCGCCTGGATCAGCGCGCCGCGCTTTGGATCGCGCACCGCGTCTGCCCGACCCGCCGTCCCTCGCTGCTACTCCACTTCCACTGTAAGGCCTTGGCGCGCTCTGATCTCGGGTGTTTTCGTCGCCGCCCGCTGCCGTTTATGCCGCCTAGCCTTCTTCGGTTTACGCGATTTACCACCTCGCACGACTAAGCTGCAACTCGTCCTCTTCTCTGGCGGTTCCTCCACGCGGTTCTGCGACCCCACCCCGGCCCTCATTTGCTCCTCGCTTTACGTCCTCGCATTTTGTTCTGGATTGGTGTGTTTGTATTGTCACCTGGTGGACTCAGGTGCTTTTTTATTCACGAATGCACTGTTTCCGGTTTTCAATTATTTTCTCCAACATCGGGATTTTGCTTCGTATTTCTTCTACATCTCTCTCTTACTCAACCGTGTTAATCCATCTTCACCGACGTGCTACCTCCGGTATTTTCGCAATGTGTACGTTACTGCTAACTCCATGGGAATGCAAATAAGGTAACGTAGAGACTTCATAGCTTGAACAGGTTGACTGCCGCCTTAGCTGACAATGCTATACCATCCTCCCCTATGGCGTTTCCCGTGTGTGCAGCTCTTCGATGAGATCTTCGCAAACGCTTGTACGCTTGTGTATGGGCGCCCTTTCCTGTTCCTACTACCTGCTTCTAATGCCTATTCCATATACACGAATACCGTGCGTTTCCGCGCGGAGGCTGTGTCAGGTTCGTCCTATGCTCGTAGTGACTGTTCCATAAGGCGAACTGCAGTTAGCTCACATTTGACTTCTTCAGAAGAACAGCTTAATCTTCTCGTCCTGGTTTTGAATGAAATTTTACGGAAGCCATTAATAAAGTGGTAAGAAGTCGTGAGAATTCATCGCGATCCAAGTTTAACTGTCTAAGTGAAAACGTTTGAATTATGGGTTAAGTAATACCTTTAAGTATAACTGTTATTTGTGTCAGTGTATTTTAACAATTTCTTTTTATTGAAAGAACGTTAGCACGTGTATTTCTTCTTACCAGTAATCAACAGTTGTGTCAGTACGGGCTTAGGGCTACTAATTTCAGCATGTTCAGAGTGTTGAAATGAACTTGGGCGAACAGACTTTTTCTCTGCTAATTGTCACTATATTATTAATCAGTAACTACTCAAATTTAAAAATATATAGGACATCATTTAGAGATCAAAAATTGAGGTATAAATTTCATTGGGAAAAAATAGCATGCTTAAACACTGCATTTGTAGGAACTTTTCAATTTTCAAAATTGAGAGGATGGATGGATATCGGATAATGGAAATCGGAACAATAATTTCTTTTAAAAAATGTACTTTCTTCTATTGCAGAAAGTACTACATATTGCATTAGCATATGTTTATGCTTTCACATCACGAAGTGATGTAAATGTTTTGGTGTATCAGCCTCTAAGAGAATTCGTACATTGTATCACATGGATAAACCTTGTAAACGCTTTGCTATGTTGCAACTTTCAGCGCACAGGATCTTACGGCTCTTTTAGCGTGAATTAGGGCACTGCCTACACTTGCCTCTAGGTTACTTATGATTAGAATTACGATAGAGGCAGCCCATCAAGGTCTTTCGGCCCAAAATTCCCAGCACTTTACATTAGACTCTGACCAAACATATTCTTTTTTCTGTAAATATCAGTCGAAATTTCGATTAAAGGAATTTTCGAAACCCCATCTTTCAAACGAATTAATCACATGCTAATAAAAAAAAAAGTTGGAAGTTTAATAATTAAATACGTTCGTAGGGACGGCTTTTGTCGCTTCAACTTGTTCATAAAAGTAGGTCCCTGGGGGTGGTACTTGTGGAATTCGACGAGTCGATAGTATGACCCTTTGAATTCCCGCATCTCTGTTTATTTGTTCAATGCGATGGCTTTAATATTTTCATTTTGTTTTGGGGAGGATTATGACGGTTCATTGCATTTAATGCGGAAAATTAATAAGCACCTCCCATACAATGGCCGAATTTATATTTCTTGTTAATCCAACCACGATCATAAACATTACACTGTAACACGGGATCACAACTTATTAATTTTACATCACGTTGAATATTGTGGTTAAGTCATGGACTGCCGTTCAAAATGCACCCTATAGTAGATAAATTCTCTACTGTGGAATTAGTGCCACGTGCCTCCAAAGGAGCATAATGAACAAACAGGTATGTAATAACGTGCAGCTACTTTTTCTCTTTTTATATAACGTGTTATTTACAATGAAAATGGAATTTAAGGCTTCGGTAATGTCGTGAATGGAAATGCTAATAAAACGAAAGAGCATTACGCATTAAGTCTGAGAAAGTTTCATTACACTCAAAGTGATGTAATACAGCGATCATTCAGATAACCAAGATAAAAGAGATGAGTTAGAGATATTGTTAGTGTGTTGAATAAATTACTTACGAAAGTAACAGAAATATGGGACTTATTATTGACTTGAGGAACAGAAAGTTCTGTGTTTAAATATTTAAAACTTTTTTCTATCCTATGTCGCATTTTCCATATGTCTACGCAATTCCGTTGTGTAATATTTACCGGCGTGAGAGCGAATCAGCTCCCGCCCGCACGCGCACGGCGCTGTGGCGTGAAGTTGCCCGTTTGCCACGGGGCACGCCGACGCCGGCGAAACGCGACTTCCGTGTAGAGCGCAGCACGCGCGCATCCGCTTGCGTCTTTGGGGGCCGGTCGAGTTCGCCTCCCACCTCCCGCGTCCGCCAAACCTTCTCACCGCCTCCGCCCCGCTCCGCTGCTGCCCCGCCGCCCCGGCATCCGCCCCGCCCCCGCCCCGCCTCCGCCCCCGCCTCCACCCCCGCAATCCACCCCCGCCTCCACCCCCGCCCCTCCACCCCGCATCCACCCCCGCCTCACCCCCGCCTCCACCCCCGGCCTCACTCCCGCCTCCACCCCGCCTCCCACCCCCGCCTCACCCCCGCTCCACCCCCGCCCTCCACCCCGCCTCACCCCGCCTGCGCTCCGCCCACGCCTCCGCCCACCCCGCGCCCCGCCTGCGCCCCGCGCCTTGCGCCCCGCCCTGCGCCCCCCCGCCTGCGCCTGCGCCCCCGCCTGCGCCCTGCGCCTGCCGCCCCGCCCCCGCCCCCGCTTCCGCCGGCGCCCCGTGCGCAGGCGCCCGCCGCCGCCAGCAATTTTCCGGCTCGCGAAGCTCCGGCGGAGAGGCCCTCCGCCCCGGCACAGGCACGTTTGCCGCGCCGGCCGCCCGGCGAGCAACAAAGCGATTGCAAATAGTTGGCAGCGCCGCCCGGAACCCGGCCGGCCCATTTTGCGGGGCTTCCCCGAACCCATTTTACGGCTGATTGGACGATTCTGGCCGCCGCCGCCGTCGTCGTATTTAGAGTAAATCTGTGCCCGCTCCGGAGCCACCCGCGCGCGATCCGCCCGTTTCCATGGGATTTTCCCACCGCGCCGGTGCTGCCGCCACGCGGCCGCTGGCAGCGTCATCGGATATCCCGCGGGTTGGAAGCGCCCCCGCGGACTTCTCTTGTTTCCTTCGCCGTCTCTTCTGTCGGAGCTGTCGCTGTGACGATCGCTCTTGCATTTTGCTAATGCCCTTTCGTGTCCATTTTCTGCCGTTCGGTTGTCAAGTGTTAGTCGTACGGACGGTAGTTGCACTGTTTCCTTTCCATTTGCGGCAACTACTGCAGTTGCTGTTGTTCTTATTCTGTTGTTCTGCCACCAATTTGTCTGTTAGCAGCCTATTTCCATCATTAGCATTCTAACTGGCGTTCTTTCTGATTCCTTTCAAGGCTTCTCTTGGAAAACCTAATCTATATGTATTTCAACTCCCCTCTTCATTTGTATCGTTTCTCCCCATCTTATTGCATTATGCATTCATTGCATGTTGGTGTTTCTCCCAACTTCGACTCTTCTATACATATTTGTCATTTCTTTATCTCATTGGCTGACCACCTATATCCTCATTCCTGTTATTTAATGCAATTTCTTCCTATTTTTAATTTTCACATTTATTGCAGAATTAACCTACCACTTGTCTTCTGTTTAACTTCTGCCTTTAATCCAGCTTTACCACGTTACAACAATATTACTTTTCTTCAGCACGTCACTTCTAGCTCATATCAATTTCTTCTCTTCCGGTTTATTACCATCCTCTCCATCATCATCGATGGCCTTGCCTAGTTATTGCCAATTCTGTTAACTTCACCTTCGCCACCCCTGGCTACGTTCCCTCTGCTACTGTCAACACTGAAGCCACCCCCCGTCACTAGGTCCCCGTCTCCCAGCCCCCCGCTGCCAAATCCACCGCGCCACGGGTTTTGAATGCGAAGCAGCAGCTCTCTCGGTCCAACTTTCGCTGACTCGTTTCTCGCGCTCGCCGAGCGATGGAGCGCGCTGATTGGCGGGGGCGGGGCCGGGGGCGGGGGTGGGCGACCACTTTCACAGCCCCCGCGCCGCGGTCTCTTCTCTCTGTTTCCGCCCGCCCTGGGGACAGCGTGAAGGACGGCGCGCGTGGAAGAGCGATGGTGTTATCGAAAGCGTTTTGTTTTCCCGAAAAAGTGAACGCGAACTTGTCAGCCGGGGTTCATTGCGTGAGTATCGACCCTTTGTACGCGTCGGGAGTCGCGGACAGCGCTCTCCCCCCTCCGGCGATATTTTAAATGCCCGAAAAAGGATTTATGTTGTTTCTTTGAGAGAGGGGTTTTCAAATGGCCTCATCTCCTCTTTGCCTCCGGGATGGAACTATGCCGCTTTCGAAACGGCTTCACGTCTCAGCACGCTAACGGGCACTTGCGCAATCTGATTGTTTACGATTATGATAGACTATCTTCGTGCTCTGTGTGTTACTTTACGCCGAAATGCAGTTTTGTTTTCGTGCGATAGGAGTTTAATGAGGCTATTTTCAGCGCTAAGTCTAGGTTTGATGGTAGAACGTATAAATTTTGATACGTGACACAGTGATACAGTGAGCGGGCACATACATTCTTAGCTGCCTACTCGCATAGTTTGGCGTCACAAAGGATAGTGACCTAGTTCGTTATCAAAGTCATCTTGGTGTAGGCAACAATAATGTCAGTGTAGGTGGCCGGTTAAGAGACATTGAAGTTCAACGTTCCGCGAACGTTACACGATAACGCTTTTATCAGGGCGCTTGCTCGGCGTCTGGTCCGACAAGGCTCCCGGGGACCCCGTGTAATGGGAGAGTGCTGCATGGAAGAGGTTTTCGGGTCAGGCGGGCGATGTTTGCCTTGTGACCGGGATCGTGTTATGCACCTTTAAAACTGGCTGGACGCCCAGCGGGTACCGGAAAGTCTACATTTAGAGATGCAGTGAAGAATCGTTCGTATTCTACGATTTTTGCGTCAGTGTATTTTAGTTTGAAATAAATAAATGGGAATAAAACTTGAGGTCAGAAAGGACAAACGAAAGAAGGAAATTAATAATGGTAGTCTTTGTGTACCATTCTTCTTTAATAAAAAGAACTACTCTTTCTCGAGAACGCACTCGATTTGTTGTGGATCAAAAATATTATTAATTTTTATATGCTGCGTTTCTACCCGAACCTAATTTATCTCGGTTCAGGTGAGAGTACAGTGAGCTGTGACTAAAGCAGTCCAAGCTGAGTAGCTCCTGTAAATGTGCTCAAAGTACTAATCAAGGAACATCAATTAGTTGATAGAAGAGAGACAAAAAATGTTCATTTTTGAAATAGCGAAAATGTACCCGAAAACCAATATTTTCCTGTGGAGAAAAAAAGTCTACATTTTACCAACTACTACCCAGGTGCCTAGTGTCGCTTTACTGTTTACCAAAATTTATTTAATGGAAATCAGACAAAATTACTTTGTCATCAACTGGGCTTACTGCACTTCAGTTCATCTCGTAAAACGAACACTGCCATCACTTTTTATGGAATTGTAAAATACCATTATCGAGAATGAATTCTGATTTTATGCTGATTATATTACACAAACATTATGATTTTTTCCTCTAGTAGGCTAACTTATATGTTTGAATGTGGTCGTCAGTGATTTATTTCACCAGTATTTTCGGTAGTTACGTAAACATTTGTCTGTATTTATTTCCTGGTGTTGAAAAATTGATTTTGCGAAGGAATTCACGGTAACTGCGCAAAATTGTTTTGTTCTTATAATAAGAGTTGAAGAGGGAAAGAGTGTCATACTCCGAACATCGAATTATTCGATTTTATTAATAATAATACACACTTTTGTACATTGTCTTTGCGTAAATCGTCTGAGACCAGGAAATTTGTTTTATTCCTGTTACTAATGAATACTGAAGCTTACGATCACGAGATTATTAGGCGCCTGCAATTTCGCAGCGACAATACCATTGTCTACAGTGCCATTGGTCTCAGGTTTTGGAATTCCAAGTTATGAATTTTGGACTACAGCTACATAGCGGAGTCGAATTCAATCACCATCTCCAGGAGAATTCTAGCTGTCGGCTGGTCTAATCAGTAGCAGGCGAATGCCGTAACAAAAGGATCATGACTATCTTCTTCATCCCTCTCTCTTCCTACACACACACATACACACACATACACACACATACACACACTCATACACACACTCATATCCACTCATACACACTCCCATACACACTCATACACACTCATACACACTCTCATACACACTCTCATACACACTCTCATACACACACTCTCATACACACTCATACACACACATACACACACTCATACACGCACACATACACGCACACATACACGCACACATACATGCACACATACATGCACACATACATGCACACATACATGCACACATACATGCACACA
>BOPP01000339.1:318554-329345 GCA_017312745.1 Gryllus bimaculatus | reverse complement strand
TGGGTGGGTGGGTGGCGGGCTGCAGGCGACGGACCGACAGCGCGTGCCGACATTCGTAAAAATAGCAGCGCGGCGGCGTCGCGTGCTAGCGTGGACCGCGCGGCGGAGGCGAGGCGAGGCGTGGGCGGTGTCGGGTCAAGGGCGATGGCTGGCGAGCCGCGCGAAGGGACGGGAAGGAGAGACTGGCCAGACGACACCGAGCGGACGGGGACGCCGGAGCGCAGTACATAGAGTGGATGCAGGGGCGTCCAGAGGAAACCAGGAGCCCGGGGCTATTGAGCCACAGGGCCCCCTCATTTCGAACAACTAATTTCCTCTTATCCCTATTTATAAACATAATTATTTTCTCAATCCATCAGAAATAACTTGGAGCGTTTAATTTTAATGAAAGATAATCATAATTTTTGTTTCTTTTGAATGAAAAAAATATTCGCGGCCCCAATCAAGTCGGCGTCTGTGGTAATTTGCCCCACCTGGTCACCCCTGTCTGGATGCATTACGAAGAAGATCGAGTGAACATGTAAATTTTAAATGGGGGATGATGTGGACATATTTGGGGATTACGATGAGTTTGTTGTATGAAGCTCAAGCAACATCATTTGGCAATGCAAGTGAAGAAGCAGTATGAGAGGAATTGTACATCTCAAAACAATAGCTGTTTTGCTAATAATCATTATTTCTTTGGTATGTTCTTACCTAGGCTTTTATGATAGGTATAATGCCCTGAAAAAGTTCAGGATTCTTGTGCTCTAAAGTGATTGCGTCAGAAGAAATTGACGTAGTTGCGTCATCTCCCAGGAAAATACTACTACCTCTATTTGATTAAATTAGGTTTTCGAGGATAAAAACTGTGACTAGCGAGAAAGCTAGCATGAAGTGGGGCTGAAAAGACCATACTAACAGACCGACAGAAAAAACGAACCAGGTGGCCCTGAATGCAGAAATAGGATTCTCCATGAATTGTTTAGCAAACAGGACAAAAGAAAAAACGTCGTTGATGGTCGTTGTTTAGAACGCGAAATATGACGTAGCCTATTCGGTATAGAATTCCTTCCGATTGCGTGAGGAAGTCGATGGAAACGGAACGCGCAGGAGCTTGTTAAAATTTGATATCTGCGCCGCCTCTTCCTCCTCCTCCTCCTCCTCCTCCTCCTGCTTTTGCTAAGCGTTGCGATGAACTTGTTTCGAGACGATGTGGGCCCCCAGGGGGCCGTGTTGCCCCGGGCCACTAACGGGCTGTTCCTTCCGTGCGGAGTTGCCGTTTCCTGCCCTGTCGTGTTCCTTCTTGCCACTAGGTAGATCCTTGCGAGGTTTTCTAACAGGTCTCTTCTTTTGTGGTTGAGAATTCATGGGATTGAGTAACAAAGTTACGTAATGTTGATGTATTTCTATTATTCTTGAAGGGGGAAAATTGTCACAAATATTAGTTATTATTTACTGTGTTGAATATTTCAATGTTATATATTATAATATTAATGTTATGCCCTACTGCAATGTGTGCCGTTTTGGAGAAATGTGCAATGTGTACTAGTGTGATAACAATGAGAATAGAGGAAACGGGAAATTGAATAAGTTTTAAACAAAGAGGGCGTTTATGCTACTACTTTGGCAGTCGAGACTTTGTTGATACACTTGTACTCCGTGGTATGTCATCAGACTTCTATTTCTAAGAAGCTGTATGTGCGGTAACAACAGATGACAGCACAACGGTTTTTATTTCGTAGTAGCAAATATGATGTGAAGTTGAGTATTTCATGATTGAGGATTGGAAAATCTACGTAATTCAAACCCTTGTACCACAAGCTTTATACCGCCAGAAGCATTCCGATGTAATGTGCGAGTGCTGCTCTGCGGTAGCGACGTCATCGCCGTCCTCTCTTTCCGCCGGCCGCAGTGGCCGCCCGCTGCCTTCCTCATTCGCGTCCTGCGCCAGTCCGCGGGGCCGCCCGCATGCCTGGGCGCCGAGGCGTCTCCCGCCGGAGCCTCCTTAATCAGCCTCATCTGCGCTCACGTTGCCTGCGCCCCTCCCGCCGCCCGCTGCTGCCAAGAGCGCCGCGCCGCGCCGCGCCACTCCACAGAGTCGCAGGCGACGTGACGGCGCGACCGGCCCCTGCTCCGCACTGCCCCGCACTGCCCCGCCGCCATCGTCACCGCTGCCACCATTGCCACTGCCACCGTCACCGCAACCGCCAAGTTTGTTGTCACCGTCGACACAGCCATTGCCACTAGCTTTTCTGATGCCCATCCGTCCGCAGTCCCGTCGTTTCCGCTGGCAATGCCGTCACCTCTTCCGTTGGCAGCATCATCTTTGTCGTCAGTCATCTCCACTGTCAGCTCGTCTCTCATCTTCACCTTCATTACCAGCTCGTCTATCAGCTATCTATCTTCGCTTCCACTGTCAGCTCGTCTGCTATCTCCATATATCCTTTGCCCATAAGCTTCTTGATTCAAACGACCGCATTCTGATCATATGCACTCTTGTTATAACCTGATCATGCGTTTCATGGACGCGCCTAGGACTCGGAAACAATGTTAACTACTAACCGGGCTCCTCGTCCTCATCACATCCTTCTCTCCCTCTCTGCTCTCCCTCTCTCCTCCTCTCTCTCTCGCCTTTCTCTCTCCCTCTCTCTCTCCCTCTCTCTCTTCCCTCTCTCTCCCCCTCTTCTTCCCCCTCGCTCTTCCTCTCTCTCTCCCTCTCTCTCTCTCATCTCCTCTCTCTACCCTCCTCTCTTCCCTCTCGTCTCTCCCTCGTCTCTCCCCCCTCCCTCTCACCTCTCTCTCTCCCCCTCTCTCTCCCTCTCTCTCTCCCCTCTTCTCTCCCTCTCTCTCTCCCTCTCTCTCTCCCTCTCTCCTTTCTCTTTCTCATCTCCATCGCCCTCACTGCCTTCATTATCCTCATCACCTTCAGCTCCACCTCATCTTCTCCGTCACCTTAACCGTAACCATGCTTAGTACCAACACGTACCCCAGGGCCTCAGTATGTGGAAATACTCTCTTCCATTTGCACCATGTGAAGGCTAGTGCTGGGTTTGCTTTTGCACGATAGTGTTTGCTTCTCAACTCTTGTTAAAGTCTAGTTTTTCGGCTGTGCTCTCGATAAGCTACTTCCAAACATTTGCAACACCAATTCCTCATTGACCCTTGTATCCTGAGTAACATATATTTCCAATTGTTCGCTTGTCATCATACTTTCTAATGTTATTCTTAGTAATTCGAACATTTTGTTATGTTTGTATCAATTTGGAAAGTGTCAGAATCAGTATACTGTTGCGGTTTTAAAACAATATGAAGTTACTAAATATTTATTTAGTTCTGTTTATTGCGTGTATTGTATATCTTCTTAATTGTGTATTTATAATTTTTCAAGCATATGGTAACATTTTTTTGAATTGCTGAATGCATTCAAAGTTCTGGTGAATTTATCGAAATTACCAAGGAACAATGTATGTAAATTCAATATGGTTTTTTGCTGATTTATAGAGAGTGAATCACAGAAAGGACTAAATATTTGCTACGGTAATATTGGTTCTCTTGTTGAAATCGTTCTGAACTTTTATTGACGAACAAAATTAATTTCAGTAATTAAATGGATTAACGTAAAATTGATATTTTCCATGAAGTGCATCTAATACTAATATTTTTTTTGCACGGAGTACAGTATTACTAATTGAAATAAATAATTTGATTGAAATGCTAGTTTAATTTCTTAGAGATTTAATTACTTTTTAATGAAATTTATGGAAGCAGTTTTTTCGGCAGATGTGCGAGAGATGTTATTTTAAAAGACTGTAATGGCCCTCGTTCCGCGGAAATTCCCGAGAATCGATGTCGCTGTTTTCCATTTTATTGCGAACGGGTTGTGGGTTGAGGGAGAGCTGGTGCTTTTGGAACTTCTGTGAGCATATTTAGCGATCATTCTGTAAATAACTAATTTCATTAATAGCACTGTTCTTTTCTAATTTATTGGTGACGTGTGTAGTCAATAATGTTTTATATTCCAAATCCATGTCAACATTTGTAATCCATTTCGAATTGGTGTTTTTGTTTAATCGTCCACGCATAATGACTGGACGGTCATTATATCGCGATGCCAGAATTAGAATGACCGCTGTGCATGCCCAACCTTTCATTTGAGGCTTTGTGGAGCTTTGTTTGAAAAAGGCCGATTGTCATATGACTTAGACTAGGTGAGTTGTCCTGAAGTTCAGTTCAAACAAATTGTTATCTGTCTGAAAAATGCACTTAGTTACAATTCCATTGAAAATTTACAGGGAAAACGGAGCTTGTGAATTTGCTTTCTTGAGTCTTCGTAATGTTTATAACAATAGCAAATCTTTAAAATGCTTTACTAGACATATCTCTTCTGAGATGTTCACAGACATTGGGTAAAGGTAGTTACAGAAAGTCGAAATGGTCTTGGCTGTATTCAATGAAACAGGGAAACTTTTTATTTTATTTTCGAGAATTCGTGTAAGTTTGTGTGTGCATTCATAATTATTTTATTTGGATGTTAGATTTATGCCTGTCAATATGTAGTGTATTCTGTACTTTTTGACTCCTATATTTTACGTAAAGTAAAAACGATGAGACGGACATCAATTTTATAAAACTTACAAAAGAAAGGGTTGGTAAACAACAATTAACATAATTAGTGAGCCAGATTGTAAGGTTTTTAATTCTTTTTTTTTTTTTGCATATCACTACGTCGCAAACATAATTGAAAAGAAAAAAACCAGTAAGTCCCTTAGCGAAATAATAATTCCAATACAACTGTCAATTGTCTAATTGTTATGGACTTAACGTGAAAAATATTTTGTCAAACTCTCTTAGAATGTAAGAACTAATTATCTGGTGCAATTTCGATTTCCCATTCATCGCCGGTCGGCGCGCGGCGACAAAGCTGGGAGCAGACTTCCGCATTTCGTCCAGTGGAGCCAACGACCGAAAACTCGTTGGATTCAACGACGTCAGCGGGAAAGGCGCGGTTCAGCGTGATTCGATTTGGCGCGCGCCTACCCCTCCCCCTCCCCTCCCCTCCCCTCCCCTCCCCCCCCTCCGCCCCCTCGCCACTCCCGACGGGCGTCGCAAGCAAACCTCTTCGCCTCCTCAGGAAGGCCTCTTGCTTCTCTCGCTGTCGGAATTATTCATTTTTTGAGAGAAACGGCGCCGCGACGAAATTATATCCCCGCGCAGTTTCCATTCCGGACCTTAATTCATATTCTGTCCTTAAGGATTTGAGTTTAAAGCTAACGGGATTGAGTCGTATTGAATTCGCCATTTTTGGAATTGAATGTTAATTAGCAGGCCCTCGCCGCCTCCACTGAGCTCTCTCCGCGCGCTCGCGTTGCCCTTCTAGTTTTCCTGTGTGTTCGACGCTCTAGTGTGTGTGTGTGTGTGTGTGTGTGTGTGTTATTCTTTATTTTGTAGGTCATGTTTGCATTCTACGCTCTGTTTTATCATACGCAAAGGCACGTCCAGGATTTCTTATGCGTATATGTGAGTCTAGGATGGGGTGGTTCTTGGTATAGTGTCCAGCCAACTTCATTTCTCTTAAATGACCGTTCATTAATCCTGAATATAAAATGAATTTGTATTTGCTGTCTTATAGCTAATATTTATGACGGAAGAATTGATATATTTAATGACTTTCGTCTTATAAAGAAAAGTCGTAAAACTTGTATTATATATGAGTGTCTTCTGAGGGCCGGGGGGGGGTGTTGCGCAATTGATCGTAATTATATTTCATATTTTGCATCTATATTGTGATTTGATGATAACTGCAGTTATTTGAGAGTGTTTGTTTATTCGAATATCTATAAGGTTGGCCTCTCGATTTTTGAGAAGTTCGTGATGTACCTCTTATTTCTGTTATTTCGCAACGATCAGCTGTTAAAAGAAATGAAGTACTATTAAGATAAAATGAATGTAATTCCAAGCTAGGGACGGCTTTGAGAAGGAAGAGGTAGTCATTAGTATTTCATTTTACATCCAGTATTCATTTTTTCTTGTTTGAATGAAAGCTCGTTAGCAGTCATTTTTGAAGTATTCTATAATCTACTTAAATAATGGAACGCCTCATTTGTATATATTTAGGGACATCCAATTATAGATATAAAAAATAAGAAACTCTTCTGGCTTACATTATTTCATTGCTTTTTCTCGTAACAAAGTTCTCATAATTTAGTCTTATTTCTCAATCGCTTCCACACTGCAATCTGATAGTAGTATATTATGTTTACGACAAGCAAGCATTATACTGCGCCCTTCATTATTACTTATTAAAAAAAAACTCTGCTAGTTTCTTTCGAAACAAATTCTTTAATGAATTTAATCCGTTTTTTAAATTCAAAATGGCAACAGTTCCTAATATATCACATCTTTCCTATTTCTTTGTAACAAGAGTAATGGTGAATGGTTGATTCTCGCACTCCATCACTTTCTCGCACTAATCCTCACTTAATAACGTAATGCCTAGAACCTATTTATTTACCTACCTATTTATCAAACTAATTTTGCTTTTTTGTATTTTCCCTTTGCGCCCTACCATTTCAGCAAATGCCGTTTAATGTTGATGTTGGTTCTTTCATATGGGCATGTCGATACGCATGGATTGAGTTTTTTTCTTTGACATATGCTTCAATGGTTAATATCATTTCTCGTTTTCAGTCCTTATTGAAAACACTTGTTTTCTTTTGCACTATCCTAAGGTGAATCGTAATACCTACACTACCCTTAGGTGAATTGAATTTTTTGAACTTAATTGATATACAAAATTTGTTCTTCTATCGTCGACCTTCTTTCTCAACCTTGTTGGCTTCCCTTCACTTTTTGGATTCTCGTCTTTTTCCACTTCTGTTAAGGTTTTTATTCGTATTCACTCCCCCTCTTTTTATTCTCTTTCTATCCTCCTCCTTGTCAGCGCGTGCTCTTTATCGCCATCTTTTCTTATCAGAGCGGGTTTCTGCCTCTTCGTCCAAAGATTTCTCGATTTCTTCAGCCCAAGTGCCCGTCTCCCTCCCGCGTCCTCCCGTCGGCGAGCGTCGTCGAGCTGTCTCCGCGTGTCCGCTTCGCCGCGCCCATTTGTCATCTCTGGCTGCGCGGGCGTTGTCGCCGCCAACGCATTCACCGAGCCAACGCTTCCATCGCCTCTTGCAACTCCGCCCCGCACCCGCGTTACCTTCAACCACCCGCCATTACCTCAACCACCGCCATATACCTCAACCACCGCCGTTACCTTCAACCACCGCCCTTACCGTCAACCACCGCCCTATACCTCAACCACGCGCCTTACCTCAAACCAACCGCCCTTACCTCAACCCACCGCCGGTACCTCAACCACCGCCGGTTACCTCAACCACAACCGTGAGCCTCAACCACAGCCGTTTTACCTCAACCATTACCAAACTACAACCATTACCATAACTACAACCATTACATAACTACAACCATTTACCATAACTAAACCATTACCAGTACTACAACCGATTACCATACTTACACCCCATTACCATAACTACAACCGATTACCATAACGTACAACCATTACATAACTACAACCATTACCATAACTACAAACCATTACATAACTACAACCATTTTACCATAACTAACAACCATTACCACCTCACCACAACCACTGCTGACAGTGACTCACGGCCGCCGTTCCTACAACGCCCCTTTTCGCCGTGCTTCCTCCTGCGCCCACCGCTGCGCTACCCCCCCCCCCCCGCTGACCTCTGCTGTCTCTGCTGCCTGCATCCATCATCTCCGCCGCCAGCGCCTTCGCCTTCGTCGCCACAGTCACTTGCATTCGGAGATGGAGGGTGGCAGTGCGACGACAAAGGTAGAGGCGGCTGTGTTGTGCGGAGGACGCGAGACGAAGGTAGTAAAGATGTGCGAAGCAACAAGGCGTGTGGCACAACCTATTTGAGGAATCAACGAGCGAAGATGCAGCGCAGAAGACGTTAAACTCATACCCAAATGTAGAAGTTTCTTCTTGCACCTGAAGGCAGTCGTGAGACGAAATGGTGAATTCGAAAATCACAAGCAGCGTATGCTTGGTGAGGACTGGTGGAGAGATTCAGATAAGACTTCTGGTAGAAATGTTAGGTGTGAATTGGAAATTGAGTTGGTGTCCGGAGGCATCTGAACTGACGTATCGAATCCAATTAAAGATAAGATTGAAGATATTGTTTCACCCAAACTATTATTTATTATTATTATTATTTATTATTATTATATTGATATTATGATTAGTTATTATTATTTTATTATTTATTATTATTATTATTATTATTATTATTATATTATTATGTACAACTGCTACCGCATATACCGTTTTGTATTGTAGAGCTCATATCAATTATTCCAACCTTATGGCGCACGTTTGTGAGCCAATGTATCAGTAGAGGAACAGTGAACCGCAGCATTTCCCTTAACAGCAGTATTACGTAATGGTGTTTCAAACTAAATACCACTATCCTATCTCTCTGGCATAAATAAATAGGGCCGGTGATTCTTCAAAAGCGATACATTGAAAGCATGTTCCATAAAATACTTTTAAGAATATAGAGCTCTGTAATTATGAAATTGTGGTTTAAACTCATTATCGACGCCACCGTCTCCCGGACGAGAGAGCTCGCGTGTTCGTGTGCTAGAGCCAGCTGTCGTCCGCGCGCCGCCGGCCGATGTGGGCCGCTCAGGGGTTTTTACTGCTCTGTCGTGTGGCTGACGTCAGTGCACGGAGGCCGTCTCTATCGTGACCAATGCGTCACTCGCTTCGGATGCATGCAACAGCTGCATCAAGCTTTCATGCACCTTCGTTATTGATTATAAAGCGATGACGCCGATGAAGGCATCTACTGAGGAGACATTTTTATGGTCGCGTTTCCTTTATGTCCATGCGTCGAGAAAAAAAAATATGAAAGTGATTTTTTCAGATTTTTTAGTATGTTGGCTTGGTGTAGACATGAAATGTACGTACTGCTAATACATGTGTATATTCGTAAGTGAAGGTGGAAAGGGAAACTTATTTATAATTACAGCTGCGTCCATAATTTAATTAATGAAATTAACTTAATTTGGGACAATCAAATGAATTTTTTAAAGTATTTTCGATTGTAAAGTTTGCAATTGTCATCGTTTAGTTTCGTCTCTCTTTGCCCTGTGATGTAATATGGATTCTCAAGATGCAATTATTAATAAAGCATTTTCTGTATCCATGTGGTAATCGATGTAATGAAACAAATTCAATGATATTGTAATTTAATCGACAAATATATACATTTATTGTGCTACTTTATTTAGTGAAATAGAAACAATTCTTAAAAACGTTAAATAATATTGTTAAAACATTATTGACTTCTGTTAACTCGTATATCGACATTTCATTATTGCACAATTTCCGCATTCCCTTTAAAATGCTGCATTAACTTAATGCAGTATGGAAACTTAGCCCCGTCTTATGCATGACACTTTAACACAAGGTATCATTAAACTTGGTTCATAAAACAAAACGTACTGTCCTTAATTACAATTGGTTAAGTTGAATCATTGTGATAGTTACTGCTAAAGACAGAAGTAGTAGAATGTTTTGTCAATAAAATGCACGTGCCATACCTATGAAACAATTTGGGAACGGAAGCCTTCCTAATATTATTATTGTGTTCTCAATATTTCAGCAAATACTTAAAGGCGTTCCTCGTATGTGACTCAGTTCCGGCAGTAACGAGGATGCAGCTGGCATATAATTAGTTAGGCAAAACAGAAGCTCATAGTTCCATTTACACCCGCACTCAGAAGATCGAATTAGCTTCTACATTTGTTCCACTCCACCCTAACAACACTTGTGCAGCTCGTTCCGTCAGTTGCCGTCCGGCACTCGTGCAAGTCGGACTCGGAGCGGTGTCTCGCGAATCGAATGGTAACTAATGTCTTGTTTTCTCTCTTTTCCGCAGGTGAGTGCGCCGTTACGCCGACCCGGCCCGCGCGCCCTCTGCACAAGGCTGGCGCGGGCGCCCGCCAGAGCTACGTATGGTAATCGCAGGTGTCCCTGTAATGCGTATCTATGTTTGTGCAGCGAACACGCTACCATTGTGAATGCACCCAAGGGGTCCGCCCATCGCGTTCCAACTAATAGGATATTGACTTCGCGCGCGCGCGGTAATTATGATAATGGCTGCGGTCGCACCGGCGCCTCCCCGCCCCCACCCCTCGGCCCCGCACACGTGTTTTCTATTTAGACAAATGCATTGATCAGAATTCTGCGAGCGTCTAGTCTAATAGGGGAGGGCGATTTTGGGGCGGATTTCTTTCTGTTTTATTTTATTTTTTTGCGTGGCTATTACAGGACCGTATTCATAGATTGGATTGCCAATATTTGGCGTGCTGACATGCGCATAATTGAAGCTAAACTCTCGGAATGGGTTAATAAACAACAATTCATCTCTCGCAATATTAGCGCGTTTCGGGAACGTAAGCTTTTTGTATTAGTCTGTCACCAGCTTTCTGCTTTTGAGCGAAGTGAATTAATGCGCAATTGCGGACTCAATTTGGATTTGCAACGTTTTATCCATTCCGCACCAGAGAAACCCCGCACTTCCACCTGGCAGTTTTGTACTATCTCCATTCTACCGCAAAAAGAACAATGAAATGACGCTGTTTGAGATATCCTTTAATGAGAATTACATATGAAAATGTAAATTTGAATTCGAAACACAAATTCTGCCGTGAATTGACCTATTGTAGAGTAAAAGCTTCGTGCTTGAAAATAACGAATGCCTTGCAAAT
>BOPP01000339.1:289439-309401 GCA_017312745.1 Gryllus bimaculatus | reverse complement strand
CGGAGAGACAGAGAGTGAGACACGGAGAGACAGAGGTGAGACACGGAGAGAAGAGAGTGAGAACACACCAGAGAGTGAGACACACCCAGAGAGTGAGACACACCCAGAGAGTGAGAACACACAAACACACAGAGTGAGACACACCACAGAGTGAGACAACCCACACAGAGTGAGACACACACACAGAGTGAACCACACAAGAGTGGACTCACACCACACACCACCAACCCAGGAGACGAGAGCGAAGACTAAGAGGGGAAGAGGGAAGGGGAGAGAGAGAGAGAAGGCACTATGCGCTCGAAGCAGGCAGCGCAAAAGAGACAGCACTCGGCGGGCTGCTAAGAGGTGGCAAGGAGCCGAGCGGTGGCGGGGCGGGCAAGGGCGGGGGCGGGGCAGCGAGGGCGGATAAAGCGCCGCACGCGGTCTTTACGCTCGCGCGCGCGGTCGCAGGGGCGCTAAAACGCCGCCTCCCGCGCTCCGCCCCGGCCGCCAAGACGTCGTTAGAGCCAGGCCGCCGCGCGGAGAGCACTTGGCGCCACCTCGATCCCGGCGCGGCAGACGCTCCGGTGCGGCGCGCTAATGCGAGGAGCCGCTAAGGAATGGGCGGGTGTCGCAGTGGGCGACGCTCAGGGCGAGTGTGTCTCACTCTCTGTGTGTGTCTCACTCTCTGTGTGTGTCTCACTCTCTGTGTGTGTCTCACTCTGTGTGTGTGTCTCACTCTCTGTGTGTGTCTCACTCTCTGTCTCTCCGTGTCTCACTCTCTGTCTCTCTGTTTCTCACTCTCTGTCTCTCTGTTTCTCACTCTGTCTCTCCGTTTCTCACTCTCTGTCACTCCATGTCTCACTCTTTGTCTGTTCATGTCTCACTCTCTGTCTTTCTGTGTCTCACTCTCTGTCTCTCTCTCTGACTCTCTCTGTCTCTCTCTGACTCTCTCTGTCTCTCTCTGTCTCTCTCTGTCTCTGTCTATCTCTCTCTGTCTCTATCTCTCTCTGTCTCTATCTCTCTCTGTCTCTATCTCTCTCTGTCTCTATCTCTCTCTCTCTCAGCTGCGTTAACGTCTCTTCCTAATCCTGTCCTTTCTTCTCGCCTCTCTTGTATCTCTTCTCTCACACGCCTTAGTTCTTGAGTTATTGTGTATGAATATGTTCATGATCATGCTGGTGACGTACTTTGATGTTACTTTGATTACGATGATGTGTATCTTTAATAATGCTGTTTTCCTGATAGTCCCATGCTCATGCCATTGTTAGAGCAATGGTTGTGCATAATAATATTTAATGAAACGAATTTCTCGAATTATTTCTAAAACTAGGAAAAAATACTCAGAAAACCTGGTTATGTGTTCTTTTTACTACATATTTTGCTCCACAGTATCCATTGCCTATCAACTAACTAACCAAGTAAAGTTATATATGTAAATATTCCGCGAAGAGAGAATCTATGCATCCTCTCGGTACGTTTTTTGAATTCGTTCTGCACTATTTGTTAGAATAAATCCGATATTTCTTCTAAACAATTTGTCTACATTCGACATCCTGTATTTGTCTGTCCTTAGCATGACAAATAAATTGTTAGGGCCCGTTCCTAAGAAAGCAAATTTCAAATGTTTTTTAGAGTAGTGCTGTACATACATATTGATATCTCCTCCCGGCAGTCACTCTGCTACCGCATTTGAAGCTGAGCGAGTGCATGTCCCCCGTGACCGGCGCGGTGCGGAGCGGTGCGGTGCGGTGCGGTGCGGTGCGGTGCGGTGCGGAGCGGTGCGGCGCGGCGCGGTGCGGCTCGACGCTTTACCGCCCGCGCGGGGCCGCGCTTACTCGCTCGTCGCGGCCGCTTCGACGCGGAGCGGCCTCTCTTTACGGCCGCGGCGTCGCCCGGGCTGCGCGCGCCGTTACGGCGGCTGTAAAGTCACGTGGCATTGCCCTGGGAAGATGACGGGGCACCGCTGCCACCGACCCCCGCTCCTGCGCCTCCCCGTCTTCGCAGCCACCCCCGGCACTTCTTCGCCCTCGCCACTCCCACTTCCTCCGTCGGGGCCACCGTCACAGCCTCTGGCCACCTCTCCATCCCCGTCGCCCATCCTCATTGTTAAGGCTGACGCCATCTCCGCTACCATCTTCGTCACCATCTTCGCTACCATCCGTCGTTATCTCCTCTGCCATCCCCTGCCGCCATCTGTATTGTTAAGGCCGGCGCCATCTCCGCTACGATCTTCGCCACCATCCGCCTTTATCTCTTCTGCCATCCTCGCCGCCATCCCCGTCACTTTCCCGGCGTTAAAGCAGGCGCTATCTCCAGCTACTATCCCCGCCACCATCTTGTCTACCATCTTCGCGGCCATCCGCCGTTGTCTCCTCCGCCATCCCGTCGCCTTCTCAGCGTCAAAGCTGGCGGCATACCCCGCTAACATCCTCGCCTCCATCTTCCCTACCATCCGTCGTTATCTCCTCCGCCATCCCCGCCGTCAGACACACTCGCAGACATCCCCGCCAACACCGTGATTGCCAGCCCTGTCCGCCTCGCCAGGACGTACCGTGTCACCGACGCCCCGAGGCCCGCGGTTGACGCCGCCGCCGTCGCGGTGGCTCTCTCGCAGCGTTAGGTGTCCCCGGCCGCTCGGTAGCTAACGCGTCGCCCGCCATTAACGCGCACTTCGTCTTACCGATCATCGCGCACTTTACTGCACTTGCGAGCGACCTCGCCGCCCTCGAGTCTCACCGCACCTAGCGGAAGCGGGAGCGGAGAGGGTTGCAGACCGACGTGATGCGCCAGTGTTTTCATTACAGGATTGTTGTGTTGAGCAATAGGCATTGGAATTATCAGTACATTACAGGGCATTGCGCTAGTTTTCCAGTTTTGTATTGCATGGTTCTCAGCGCAGGGTGGGGTTGTCGTAGAGAAAATCGAACTCCCCCCTCCCCACATATCTACAGAATCGTCCCGATATTCTTCTTCACATTTCATGGTATAGCAGTCATATTTTCGTCGATTGTGTAGTTTACTATTCCTCGAAAAAATAATAATAATTCGCAGTAAATGTGTCTGCGCTTACATATTGTTCTAATTCCGTCTTAGATGCAGAACGAGAACTACCAGTTCTTTTTCTGTTTCTTGAGAATTCGTTCTTCCACCAGATATCTTGTTTTGACATCGTACGTTTAATTCGTGTTACTGGCGTATGGAGCTGAAGAACTCCAGTCCTGTGTCATTTACCTTTGTTTATTTACTCTTAAAATAGGTTTACTACTGTGCCGATCTTCCCGTGAAGGTATTTAATCTTCTGCCCATTTCGTGTTGCCAGTCCACATCTCCTGTTGTATGTATCATTTCCGCTCTTGCTGCAAATTCATGGATCCGTTTGCTCCGCAGTTGAACCCGCGTTCCGTCTGCGTGTTCCTCTGCTCCTGCCGTTGTGTAACAGGTCCGCCACCGCATCTCGCCGCACGCATTGGCTCTACGCTTCTCACGCCCCCGCCCCGCTCAACCCCGCCATCCCCGTCCCTACTTCCCGCCACCGCCCCTCCCCGCTTCGCCCCGCTACCCGCCTACCCCGCCCGCCGCGACCCGCTTCCTGGCTCGTTGCGTCTCGCCCTGCCCTACCCCGTCGCGCCGCGGGCTGTGTCACACGGGCTGTGTGGATAACCGCCCCGCCCCGCCCGCGCCGGTCGCGTTGAGGAAGATTTAGTCGCGCCCTCTGCCGTTGTCGCGGCGGGGCGAAAAGGGCAGTAAACAGAGACGGCGCCCTCGGGGGCCGGCCGCCGCCGCGCCGCCCGCTCGCTTGACGGATCGCGGTTGCGGGCGCTGGGCGGCCGAGGGACGTTCAAGCGGCGGCGCGGAGAGGAGTAGGCGACGGGCGGGAGGGCGGCGCCGGCGCGGCAGATGGCGGAGTGGCGAGAACGCGCGGTGCTGGGCCAGGGACGCGCCGCGCCGCGCCGCCGCCGCGCCGCGCCGCGCCGCGCCGTGCGGGAAGGGGTTCCGGAGACACGGTGAACGTAGTGACGAGGTTGGGGTTGGGTGTACGGAGAAAAGACGTTACACTACGGAGAAAAGACGTTGGTGTAACGGTTGTATCGGGTGTATCGGACTGTTGTACCAAAGTTGGCGGGCTCAAACCCGATTGACACCGTGGATTTTTAAGGGCGAAAAAATCCTTCCTACGCCTTCTTTCGGAGGGGAAGTAAAGTCGGCGGTTCCTTGTTAGTAGATTTACTTGCATGTAAAATATCCTCAAGCCTAATTGACGCCTCTTTCTCGCCCAAGAAATTCCTCCTTTCTCAGCTAGTTGGTGAAAGGAGCGTTGCGAAATTTGCGTTGTCAGACGGAAAATAAGGCTTCAATTAAATTCAATTACACTATGTGAAACGTCTGTAACACTGAGTGAAATCCGTGAGAAATATTAGTTGCCTCAGACGTTGGTATATTTTGTATTCAGGTATTAAACTATTAATTCTTATATAAGGAGAAGTAATTTTTCCGTGAAATGTAATATTTATGACTATTAAAGATTTCCCAAATTGAAATATGCGTGAGATAAAAATTTCTTTAGAATAATTAAATGGAAATGTCGAATGTCGCGACAAATGTAATTACAAAGAAGAGAAATATTGTTTTGTATCTGGAGCTATTACTTTCCAGACTGCATTAGCTAAGTTCAAATGAAATAGGATGGCAATCTTGGAAGAAAGGAAAAAGGGTCGTTAATTTCTCTGAAATGTAATAAATACTACCAATATGTTCAGAAAACGATTTCCGATTGAAAAATGTTTAAAATATGTGAATTTTTTTTTCATTCAAGAAATTGAAGATTTTAAATGGCTGAAGATTTTGGATGTAAGGAATATTTGTAGGTCTGGGAAGCTACTTCTCGAAATCCAGAAGACTTTCAGGAATCTCCCTAGGGAGCAGTAAAAGAGAACCAACATCCTTATTCTTTGTTGACCGGAGCTTCCCTTTGCCAGAATATGTTTCCTCGAGTTTGCTTTCAGAAAACGAGAGTGGGCTTGTGTTGGTGTTCTCGTTGAAAACGAGCAGTCTGAAGGTTCCTGTTCCTCATAATATATGGCGGTCACCGATCGCGTTTTCGATGTTATATTGCTTCAATCAATTTTAAGTTGTCAGCTGTATTTCAGGATCCGAGAATTGTAACAGTGGCATGATAGCGATTTTTCCTGTATAGATACGTCCTCTGTCGTGTGTATGTGCAGCAGCTATCGCCGTGATTCGTTGCTGTCCGCCGTTACATCATTTACATTCATTGTCGTTGTTTTATGACCGAGCCATCACTTATAATGTGTCACGTAATTGCCAAAACTGATTTTTAACAAACGTGCGTGCTGAAGATAGTACAACTATTTTTTTACTCATTAATAAAATATTTCACTAAAAATTACTTTGCCTGTAATCCCTCTCTCTTTGTATGTAGACCAACGGAGACTTCAAATGACGTGTATACTTTTTCTCATGAAAGGGGGTGACAAATGTAAATAAGAAACGTCGAATATTTTGTTACAAGGCACGTGATATGAATTTGCAAAAAAGTCAGTTTACGAAGATGTATTTCTATTAATGGAGATCCGGTCCGATCTAATGGAGATCTCTAATATTAAAATGATGAAAATTCATTAGAACTTTCTGATAAAAGAGTGACTATTAATAACTTACAGAAGTGGAAATCGGTCTGGAAAATAATTACTTGTTTATTCATTTACAGTAGTTTTCTTCAATTCGTCAAAGAAATCGAAGCTCTCAGATCTCCGTGACTCGACGAAATTTCTAGCGGATAGCCCCTTACTAGCTGTCGTAATAGCGCTCTTTTCAATTTATCCCTCTCGTGGAGCGGAAAGCAGGCGCACTCAGCGTGCGAAAGGTCTGAGACCCCTCCTACCGCCAGCGCCCCTCTTACACGCGCCACGGCAATGCCCCCTCCCCCCTCTGCCCCTTTCACTTGCGCGAGGGGGCGCAAGTTTTGACAGCGCTACGCGGGGGATCAATCACTCGGGAGCGTTTGCGAGAACCGCCCCGATCCCCGTTTCACTACCAACCTCCCCCTTCCCCACCCTTCCCCCTTCACGCCTACTCTGTCGTGTCACATGGGTTGGGTTTGTGCACTTGCTTATTGCAATTGCTGGCTAGTAGTGGTGAAAATAATTATGAGTGACGGTAATCATAACATCTGGAAATAATTACTTAGTAAATACAGAATTATGATAAATTATATTCGAAAATAGGTTTTTCTCGAGTGAGTGTACTGGAAGAGGCGGCTTATGGCATCAACTGATGTCATTGCGGTTCCTCTGACCACGAGGTCCTACATTCGAGTCCCGAGGGTGGGATGATTTTTGACACTAGCTTGTTAGCTGGCTCGAATTCAGTCACCGTCTGGAGAACAACTAACGACCAGCTGCTCTGATAGGTAGTTTTACGTGGTTTCTCCGATCAACACCAGGTGAATGCCGGAGCAGTACCTTAACAAATGGGCCGCGGACAACAGGCGATCTTTCCTTCCACTTCCTTGTCCTATCCTCACCCGTTACTTACACACATTTTCTCGCCATCCAATGGAGTAACCGCCAGCTCCAGAGTGAAAAAAACATGCACTACAATTACGGAACTAATGACCTTAGCCGTTGACGCGCTCGGAGTCTATCAATCAATCGCATAAGTGTGTTTTGCCTAATGACTCCTCCATACTTTGTTATTATGTATATTTTGCTTCGCTGAAGGAGATGTATTTCCTAATCTCATCGTTCCTGTATTTTATCACAGTTTTGCTCTCATCTTCTCAATATTTCCCTTTGATTCCGCGCAGCCTTTCATCCCATTATCTCCACCTCTTTCACAAACTTTTTTGTCACCTCTTTCCTCCTTGCCGGGTTTCACAGCCCATGCTGCTCGTAATAATCTTGCGGCGCCCGCTCTTGTCAGTTGCTGTCACGATTAGCTCGCTCTCGACAATGCCTCGCGCTTGTTAGTTTCGCTCGATATCTCTTGTCGCTCCATTCGACTCGGGGAGCTTCGCGGATGAATTTTTAATTTCTTTTATGCCCGTTGAGGGAACGACGGTTCTTTCTCAAGGGATTATTCCGTGGGATAATGGTACCATCGCAGACGTTTCTACTTTGCTCGGAGAATATGGATGTTGGGGGTGGGAAATTGTTATTTTGGAAATAAAGACGTTTTCTTGATCTCAAATAGAAATGAGGAGGAAATATTTCGGTCGGTCGTTTTCCTATAGACGGAAAATACCATCTTCGGTGTAAGTTTGGTGATGCGGAGAATACTGCAATCCAAACCCGCTAGTCTGTCTTGTTACTCTACCAAAGATTGGCATTTTTTATACGCTGTTATGTGAGAAAGAGTTTCATACTTGTAACTGCTTAATCTCGATTCGTAATGGTCATGTTAGTTTTCTCTCTAAATTTATTGTTTGTGATTTTCCATAATGCATTTACTTGTCTGTAGGAACGTAGAAAAAAATAACTCAAGTTTTTCGGTTCGAATGTTAATATCGATATATTTCGCGCCTAATGCTCTTAAGAATAACGGAACTTATATATCATCACGAAATATTAACGACCGCAAAAAGGAAACCACATCTGAACTTGTCGGCTGCGCCAACTCGGGCCCAGTCCACGCTCCGCACAAGGCTTTCTTGCGTGTCCACGTCGCCTCTCGCGATACTTCTTAATCGCCAAGACATTCCATTCGGCGTGGAGGGCGTCGGCGTTCCTTATTAGCCTAATTGTTTTATCTCCAGCGGAGCGGGCGCGAGTGGTTCTACCCCAACCCCAGTGCCCATTCCCGCCCCCTCCCCCTCCCCCAACCGAGAGGCGTTTTCGATGTAACGGCTTAAGAACAAAAGTTAGTTAGTGGCGTATCAAGTTGCTAATTAGTATCGTTAAGCGAGAGGCGCGTAGTTCGCGAAGAGACGCGACGCGGGATGTGGTGCTTTTGTTTTTTAGTGCGTCTCTTTCTCGCACGGCCACGCAGCGGTCGTCTGAAGCAGGGGTGTACGAACGCTATGGAAACATCGTGTAATGCGTTTTGTATATTGAGCTCTACTCGTTGTTAGAGTTATAAAGGTCAAGAAACAAAAGTGTTATTGTGAAGGACGATTTCAAGTTTATCGGTTGAACGATTAACGAAATTTACATATTTGGATTTGAAGTGAAGTTTTACATTTGATTCAAACATGTATTGCTTCTTTTTTACATATTCAAAATGAAAATAAAACTTGTTACAAAAACGAAAAATAGTGAGAAAATAGTCTAAAATATATCGAAGAATGGAACATTCTATTTGAATTCTCCAGTGCAAGTGAAATCGTATATTTCATTTGAATGGTTTAAATGATACCTCTTCGGTGCTTTTTGAAGAATAACAGAGATTGCACAATTCTAATAAGTGTAAAATATTCATAAACGATATATGTTCATTATTAAAGCTTCATACAGCACTACTTGAATGGAAGTAATGAATGATCATCATCTGTGCATTTTAGTGTAAAACATCAGCAAGATGTGAGAAAACTTGCAAACTCTGTTTGTGTGTGCCGTCTTTATTATTACGAATTGAAATCGCTCAAAAGAAGGAACTTCACTTCGACAACTTTTATTCAATAGATAGTTAACCGCAGGCTGATAATTCTCATGTCTTTTCTTTCACGGACGTACGAAGCAAATTCCCTGAACAAGGAATATGTCTATCTACTTTGTTTTCCCCTGCGCATTTCTCATTTCCTAAGCCTTTTATTTCATTTTGGAACATGCAACGAGCAATCTGTCCTTCGTGCGGGCGTGGTCACCCCTGGCCTAAAGTTTGCGATGCGCTGCGTCTTTGCGCGGCCAGCGAGCGTGACTTCCCTGCGGCGGCGGCGGCAGCAGTAGCCGCAACAGCAACAGCAACTGCGGCGCCACTGGCGACGCAGCGCGCGGCGAGAAAGGCCGGTTGGTGCGCGTCGGGTCGGGGTCGGTCGGTCGGGTCGGGTCGGGTCGGGTCGGTCGTGTTCGGGCGAGTGAGAGTGGCGAGACTGGGGTGCTGCTGGGATTGTTGCAGCGTGGCGTGGCGTGGGGCGGAAGCGGCGGCACGGGCGGCCTTGGCGGGCGGGGTGGCAAAAATAAAACATGTGTGGCAAACAGAAAGGGACGTTGTGTAAGAATGCGAGCGTACAGCGGGATGGGGCAGGCAGGCGGGACGAGGCAAGCGTGGCGTGCGGGGTGTGGCAAAGCGGAAAGGGTGGCTACATACCGGTGCAGGTGTGGTAGGAGTGGAGGGGGGGGCAGGTTGGGAGTGTCATGTGTGAACGGCGGAACTAGCAAGGGGTGGCGGGTTGCGAGACGGGTTGCCGGAGTCGACCCGCCTGCGACGTCGCGGACGCTGTTAGCAGAATGCGAGGGACAAGGAAACGTGTGGGCATGCAAGAAATGGATCTAGATGTGGAGATTCGTGAGTTAAAAATAATTGCTGGCCTGAGTCCGCTAAAACAGCTGTAGTTTTTACGATTCGACGGGTAGATAAACTTGCTACCTAAGGAAAAAGAGGAACCAATCAATTAAACACCAGCCAACAGTAGTGTTAATTTCATATTAAGAAGAAAGTGGTCGTAAAAATAATGGGATTAATGAGAACTTTAGAGTAAACTAAGGAACGTAAGAAGATTATCAGATTTTACATCTAGTTACTGGGGGTGGCTAATCGGGACAAACTATTTCGTTGTTTTAAAAGCCGGTTAAACACAACAAAAATCAGAAAGGACGTCAAGAAGTGTGTGCTAGGCAGGGATATAAGGGTAAAATTTCACTTGTAAGTTACTGTTCGGACAAAATCATCTCGTTGCTCCCTTGTACTTCACTCCTTCTTTCTCCACTTTCTGGGGTGATGCAGTCTCTTCCGCACAGAATTTTTATGAAAATCTGTTTCATGCCTATTTCTTAGGTAGCTTCGTTTTAGTCAACATTATCTCTCCTTCCTACTCTCATGTTTGAGGAAAAAAGTTTCACAAGATTCATATTTTGAGTGAGAGAGTTATTCATAAACGTATGGTATGAAAATACTTGTCTTGTTTGACTCTAATTAATTTGTTTGAATCAAAGGTTTGTTACACATAAAAATATTTTCGTGAAATAAAAAAAAAATTTAATATTTAACGTAAATACAAAATCTCAACGTTTGTAGTCAATTATTTCCTGGCCTACTTCAGGAAACATTTTATTATGATTAACTTCTTTGTATTACGTGTATAATCTATTCCAGCTTCGTCATTGATACCTACTAGTGTATGCCTGCATTTTTTTATTTCGTTTTATCTTGCCAAAAACGCTGATCAGATTTGCGCCCGTTGAAGAAAAACAGTAAAAAAGGATTACGATCTTGAAAGTCGTGGTTAAATTTTTTTTAAATCGGTAGAATATCTGTCGTGGTGATGGGGTACTCAGACACTGAGATGCGGAGGAAAGCTTGTGTGGGAATTCCTTACCTCAGCGTGATTGACCCCGAAGTTTATACAACGACGTGAGATCTATTATCTTTGTATAGAAAATGGCAGGCGAGAACCAAGCGTATTAATGTGACCAAGCAATCAATATAAATTGCTGGAACGAGTTAAGGATTAAGCATATCCATGCACGCAACAAAAGTGTGGTAGTATTGATTGTTATTTCACGTTTTTGGCGCTCACTACTTAAGGTTGATTAGTCCCACAAGTTTTGTAGTGCTATGTTTTTCATCTGGAGTTGCCGGTTGAACTTCCTCGCTGGGATTGGCCGAGAACTAATGACGACCTGCACGTCATCTACCAGCGTTTTCATTCCAACCGGTATCTCCCACCAGCGGGCACTGTCCCTGCCGGGAAAGGTCTAAGCTCTAAGTAATGAGATATTGGTCGTTGTTTCGCAAACACGGAGCGTATTGAAGCCTATCAAATCTAGGTTTGGAGGTTTTCCAGAGCGATTTTGTTTTGTATTATTCGAAACATTCTTGCTTCCCACCGATTGATGTCACGATTTCATGCCACCACGATCATTACGAATGCAACAAATTATCACTTTCCATCGGTCGACATGTAACTCCGCGTCGTTGTAATACAAACACCGCTTTAATAACGCCAAGCACATGTCGTGTTCCAATGATACGAGCCTGAATCAAGTAACCAGCCAATGAAAGCTTTGTCTCAAGCCACGCGCCGACACTTAACTTGCTTTGACAGCTCAATACCGTTTCCGTCGTTATGCTTCCATCATTGGTCAGGCAAAGTGCCATCTTTAAATAGCATAATTATCTGCTTTCTTTGTAATTATATATCACGCAATTTCCTGTCTCCTAAATATATACAGTTACGTATTGTTAAATCCAGTAGTTATGGACAGCTTTCATGAAGTTACTCCACTCTCTCTCTCACGATAACACATAGTTGCGCACTGGCAGTTTTTTGCGATCGGTATCTCTGTCTTCTAAAGTCATTGTTGTATTTACTGCCTGTTCATTTGTAAAATACAATTTTTCTGGTTTTTTAAAAATATTCAAATAACTTAATCCGAATGCCAGCGATTTGTTATTAGGTAAAATTAGTACCTCTTTTGAAAATGTAGTTTTGATATCTGTAGATAGAATGTGTGTGAATTAAAGCTTGTTAGTTGGGTGTAGATGTTGTATGAAGATTGAAATACTGCCAATTAAAGCTGTGTTTAAAATTTGCACTAAGAATGAATTATAGATAGTGGTGTGATAGAATAGATGTATATTTGTTGAATCTGTTGACGAGATAGTCATTTAGATCGCCTTTAATTGATAACGTAGTGGTCATGCTCAGGATGCGTGTTGAACGCTCCGAAAAAAGGATACGCAGCCAAATTATTACCCAGTGCTCTTTCTCGATTGTGTTGTGGACTTCCCAAGAACCGCGCAACATCTATTCGAGTCAGATATTAAAGAGCTCCTGATACGCCGTGTATGCCCGTGATGCTGGCGCTCTAACTCCTTGGGCACTAATTTTGCTCCAGTGCACACAACCCGTTCTCTTCCGTGTGCCCCAGAGTCCCCGCGCATCTCCTCGGCTGTTGCCGAGCACCATCCCAGATTGAGAAGCGCGCACAGTAGACAATCTGCGAGCGTATCCTACGCTCGAGTCCCCCAGTTAAATTGATTCTCTTGGCCCGAAGCGTTTGAAAGTGAGAGGCGCGGCTGTCGAGACGACCAGCCGAGACGTGAGTTCGAGGCCGGGCGAGGCCGGCGCTCTCTGAGTGAGGCTCGTGGCGTTTTCGTGTGGAGTTAGAGAGAGCTGCGGGTCGCCCCCTCTCGGGTATACCGCTGCTGACTTCACATTTCGGAGGCCCTCTGCGTTAGATCTGCCAAAATACGCTCTCTCCAGTATCGCTCCTCACATGATCCCGGGTTTCAGGTTTCCCTCGTTCATCCAGGGCGAATGCTGGGATGGTTTTTACCTGAAGTCCTGTCCGCGCCCGCGAAACCAACGAGCTCTCCAAGTTCGAGTACGACTATGTCAAGGTGTTATTGTCTTCATCTGCGAGAGACGCTTGCACTTTACTGGTAGGTAAAACGATAAGTTTTACACTCGAAAGACAGTATTCTCGAATTGTATGTCTTATCCATTTCTTTTCAGCGATAAATATGTCTCAGTATTAATGTGACAGTGGAAAATTTGAACTAAAATGTATGCGTAGAAAAAACTATCTGGTGAATTTTACTCTTATCTGACTTCATCTTGTATTATCAAGCATATTAACATCTTATCCTGTCTACTTGTTGTATCTACTATACATCCGGCGTCTCGACGAGTCATATCTGTATATATGAGATATTTGTTACCTTCGCTCGCGAGTAGTCAGAATATTATTATCCTACGATGTATCTGATGGTACTCTTTTCCCTGGGTGATCTGCCCCCGCTTGGGGTAAGATCCGATGGCGAACTACACGTCAGCTAGTGTGCTCTATGACTAATCACCTGACGACGTAGCATCCACCAGCGAGATGACACCTCCCTCTCAGTCGGACAAGCTTCTTTAAGCTCTCGACTGGTTCCAGCCATGTGGGGTATTGTAGTGTGGTGTTAAGTGGGGCGAGGAATAATAGGACCTAAGGAACGAATATAACGTAAATAGCACTCTGAGACGAGTAAAGTGTTTCCTGAGTTTAGTCCTGACTATTATTTAATTGGCATCATGTCACCTCTCTAGACCATTCGCCTGATTTTATTTTATGTGGCGAGAGAATAACTCCATCAGCGGAGTATATAGTCATTTTAAAAACGTATACTCATCAGTCTCCGAGCTACCCTGCACCAAGCCTATTACTAGTTTCTCTGTGCCTTACATCTAGTTCGAGTACTAAAATACTTTGGAACACAATAGCTAGTTAAACTATGTGATGGTTTTCGCAATATACGTTCTGTTCTTTAGCGCGGTCTCTCTTGGACTCCACATTTGCCATAGACAGCCCACAGCTCTCCTTCTCCGGAATTACAATAGATTAACACAATGATGGTCTCTCTCTTTCGATATAAATCTATCTACTTATTCTGAATCTTACTATTTGTTAAATATCAGTTTTGGTTCCCTGGAAGCCATTCTTGTTCTCCTTCTGGACTGAACAATCATGGGCTTCTGCGTTGATCCTCTTTTGACATTAAATCCATTGTGTAAATATGAATCTTCATCTTTCGTGCTTCTGAGATCTCTCTCCATCTCTCTCTCTCTTTTCTCCTCGACGTTTTTCGTGCAAAGACATAAGTTCTCACTCAGAAGAAGACCTAGATCGTTTTGAGATCCAGACCAGACCCCTCCGAAGAGGTGCCCGTGTTTTTAATTCAGACAGTTACTAGTTTGATTCATATCAGTGATTTGGTGTCTGCATTTAACGGCGAGTGGCCCTGTTAGAGCTATTTTCCGCCTGTTTAGTATTGCGACATACTCTAAAAAACCTTCCCAGCGGTAAAAACACAAACAGTCTCGAAAGATTTGTTTTGTAATTGCCTTTTCTTTTACGCGAGGCTGTTGGCTTAGCGCTCTTTGTGTTCGTTAATGAAGCTGCCGTTACAACAGCGCTACTATTTTTCGCATATTCCTCTTGTAAATTCCTGTAATATTTCCAAGCATTGTTATTCGTTATCATTGTTGTGTATGCGGCGGGCCCGCCTCGCGCCTCGCGTGTATCCACCTCTTCCGCAGAGACTGATAAGCGTGCGTGTCGTCATACGCATGCCCCGCCCCGCCCCGCCCCGCCCCGTCCCGCCCACGCAAAGGCGTGCCCCGCCCTCGCCGTCCCTGATCACGTAACGCTGCGCCGCGCCCCGCCCCGGCTGCGCCCGCCCCGCCGCGCCCGCCACACCGCCGCACCCGCCCCACCCCGCTCGGCGCCCGCCACGCCCCGCCCCGCCCCGCCCCACGTTCCGACGCCAACCCCACCCCGCCCCGCTCCGCCCCCGCGGCCGCAATGTTCGGCCTCGCCGCGCCCCGCCGGTGCCCCGCCCCACCCCCGCCATGCCCTTACGCCACGCCCCAAGTCGTGGCGCGCCGCGCGCACACCGCGCTCATCCCGCCCGCGCGCCCGCCCCGCCCCGCCCCACCCCGCCTCGCCTCGCCCCGGCCCTCCGCCCCTCGCGCCGCCGCCAAGGCTCCCGGTGTAAACGGGTGAGGCCGGGTGGTTCGGGTGTCGTAAAGTGGATTGCGGTGCGAAAAAGGCGATGGTGGGCGAGTTGGTGGCGTTGACGGCGTTGTGGGACCTGGTGTTTATTTGCATACAGGAGGAGGCGTCGTTAGAGCGGGCGGCGCGCGTGTGCCGCATAACTACGTCGGCGGTGATGCTTTGGAGGCCCTGCCTCTCGCTCCCTGTCCGCTCGCTCGCCCCGCCGGGGCGCGCCCGGTCCCCCGCTCCTCCGTGCTGCCCGCCCCGTCGGGTGCTGGGATCGTAGTATCCGCTCGTCGGGCGCTGCGCTTGAGCTGCTTCCGTCTCGTCGCCGTCGCCGTCACCCCTCCACCATGCTTGGCCTCAGAGCTGGGACCGGCTGCGTTTAGCTCAAGAGGTAGCGTTGTCGCTTACTCTGCAGCGTCTCTGTCCTAGAGCTCCTATGGGTCAAGCCCATAGTCAAGTTGATTTCAGTCTTCTCAAGGAGAAATATAGCAGCTGGCTGTTCTGATCGGAAGTTTTCCGTGGTTGCAGAACTGAGGAAATTGGCCACAGACCGTACGTGATCTTTCTTCTTCATCGTTCCCCCTTACCGTATCTTACACACACTTAAGACAAGCACCACATATCTATAATAATGGGTGCTTAGGAACTTGTCCCGGCTCTGGCGGTGTTCCGCTGGGGAAGATTTCTGGAGGGGGAATCCCGCAAGCCATATGATTACGAGCTTCAAATCGTATAGCTTGCGGAGGGAGTTTGTCCTTGGACGCGCCACATAAATACTGGCAGTACTGAATGTATTTGTTTCACTATTAGAATGAAAATAATTTATATGAAGTGAATTTAACCCCCCCCCGCAAAAAAACAAAAAATAAAACCTAAAATAAGTTCCTGGAAATCTATTTTTCCCCCAACTCTCATCCTATAGTTGCTTCTTTTACACTTCCTCTCGATGATTCGTTCCACATCTTTGCAATCGATCTCGCCGCATTCTTCACAGCACTGGTTCATACTTTCTTCTCACTTCGTATGTCTTATCCGAAGTTCTCCCAATTCGACATACCCCACTTTTTGTGCATTATGTATTTTATTGGGATATTTGTTCTCATGTGGATCCGTATGTGGTGCAGATGTTCAGTAATAATGTGTTTCTTAAGGATTTCTATGGTTGGGTCTATGCTATTTATTTGCCCTGATAAGGAATTATACCTATGTACACCATATTGTCAATTCTATTCTCCCTTTATCACTTTTCTACCGCGCTCTATCTTGAGCGTTGTATTCTGTTTCCCTCCCTTCCATTCTCAATCCCGGAGTTCCGCCGCCAAGCCTGTCCCCAATCGTGTTTTCTTCAAACCTCATTTCACACCAATCGATGACTTGCAGACATCTGTAGTAGAGAAAGTAAATACTAATCTGGTCATGATTAGTTTCCAGAACATTTTTTTAAATAGCGAAAGAAAAACTGTTCTGTTTTTTTTTCCTTCTCCCTTCATTTTCCGTTGATCATGTTCAAAGTTGAACAAGAACTTCAGCTGACGATTAACTTATAATGTGATTAGGAACGTATCAGTTATGTTATAGGATAAATGTTATTTTAAAAAGATTTAGGTTGTAGGTTTACGTGTACTATAACCAATTCCCAAATTCAGTTATTATACGTTGATTTTGTCAGGATATATGCCATAAGGAAAATACTCAATGTACGTGCCTTTACAATATTAATGAATAAGCGGTTAAAAACTTCAAATACGAAATATCAGCTCTGAAATATTAGAAACGATGTTACCTATCGATGTATCCTTTCGGTGAATTCATTTTTTACCATAGTTGAAATAAAAATCTCTTTATTTTTTGCGAACCAATGTAAAAATAAATTTAAAAAATTGAGATTATGTTATCATCATTACAATGAAGCTGTTCCTGACGCTTTTGTTTACAGCTGTTTCAGTATAAATATTGAAATTATCATTCCAAAAATGTAAAGGCTTTGTGCTTGTCTCTCTCTATGTTTGTGGCGATATTCCTTTCAAAAACCCATTGCAAATACAATTCATTGCAGTGATCACTACCTCGGTTGACTGTGAACAATCAGATGGTTTTGCACAGTTCGATGCGGCCGGTATTTACAATAATGTGCTTTTTCACTGAATTTTAACTTGCGTGATAGAGAAAAAACTCACTCGCGTTTTAAATAAATGTGTTCCTCATTTTATGACCATTGCGCCTGAGGTAGATCCAATGGTTGCGTTGGGAGAGAGAAGCGAGTTATTTATTTTGTATTAACAGCGAATATTTTTGTGATCAGAAGATGTTTTCTGAAGTTCCAACATGTACATTTTACCCAGGCGAACTAGCTAAACAAATTCTCTGTGTATACGTTGTAGCCGATATTTTTCAGAAATAAATTGTTTTTTATTATCAGAGGTGTATCCTTGAAATGATTAATATTTGAAATTACTTCTTCCATATTTAGTTTGTAAATTGTAAATCATTTTTTTCGGCTATCCAAACCCATTAGTGTGGTTAGAAATCGTACGCTTAATGAAATAAAGTATTTAGGTGTGCAGATTCCTGATTTAATTCTTAGTAATCGTGATATTTGGCTCCTGAACATGAAATACGCTCTATAATATAATCTTTGACCTGGCCCCCGACTTTAATCTGAAACCCACGATGCGGCGATATTAAAAACAAAACACTCTGGTCCAGCCTACGCCACAGGCGTATCGTTTATTAATGAGGAAATCCTGATTTATATGTGCGCTAAAATTAGGAATTTATTCGATATTAAAGATATAAAAAAAGTGTGTTTTTGAATTAAAAGGGAAGAACCGCCGAAATAAAATCGTCCGCCTTGTAATATCGCGTGCATGCAGTGCGTGTTATTGGCAATATATATGAAGCTCTGCGCGAAATTACTTGACGGGACGAGATATAGTCCTGCTATAAATATGCGTGGTCGTGACGTTACGGGAGTAGGGGTGGGGGTCCCTGGCCGCAGGCAGCGAGCTCCGGCAGTGGACGCGTCCATCCCCGGGAGCGCCAGCGGCGGGCGAGCAATTCGCGTGGCCTTTCTCGGATGAGCGTCTCCCGCTTCACGGGAGGTAATTGAAGTAATCGAATAATTTGTCTGCTTGTTCGAGCTTGAAGGTTTGTTGGGGGGCGTGCCTACCGTTCTACCTCTTTGAACCGTACAATAATTTAGGGATTTGAACTAAGGATTAGAATTTAATTTCTTGAGATATGTTATTGAATAGTATTTGTATGTAATGTTGTTTATTTGATCTATGTATTATAATATGAAAAATAAAGTTATGTTGTAAGGGAGGTAAGTGAAGTAATAGAATAATTTGTCTGGTTGTTCGAGCTTGAGGGTTCGCGGATGCCCGGGAAATTGCCAAATGACGGGAATGTCGTTCTGGCTCAGTTGCGAAGATGCGCAAATGACAAAACAAAATCAGGGGATTGGGATTTCCGGTGTACCGTAGGATTGGGTAGTGCCGCAACAGAAACAAGGAGGCCTTTTGATTACCCTGTTAAAACTAAAAATCCAACAACACCGGTAAAACAGAAGTAGATGTCTTGAACCTTACATTTTCGGTTTAAGAACTCAAATTTAAGTCTCATATTTCGTCGTAAATGTGGACCTTTGTAATTTAATTAAAATATACTAATAATTAATCAGATTAGTGAATTTAAGTTTATTCCGTATTACGAACTCTACAGTACTGTAGATGATTCATCAATCAGTATTTGATTCGTTCACTCGTCAATATTAATGATAAAGATTTCTCGTTGAAGACGTCTAATAAAATCTTAAGAATGGCATCGTCTGGCTAGTGAAATAGATATGTTACGGGCATTGGTAAAATATGTTATATGAATATTACCATCGAGTCAAATAAAATGTTAAAAAGTGGATATTTCGGATTAGTGTGTGTGTATCTACTACTTATGCAGCTAAAATAATTGCTGTAAAATGAAAAGCAAAAGCGGTATGCACATCGATACATTTTAAAACGCCCGCTAGTAGCAGCCTTGCAATAAGGTTGAGTGGTGTTTTGTATAGAATCCCTTTACCCTACGTCTTACAAATGATTCAATCGACTATGCTGCGGTTACAGTGATAGCAACGCGGTGGTAAAGAGTTAACAAAACACCCATCGAATGTTTACCTGTTTTCACTGGAACCCCATTTCGATACGTGTGCTCATGAGAAGAAATCCCCACGGGTTGCCGAGTTGAGATAGCTAAAGGACACCCGCGAACCTTGTTAACAGTTCGTGTTCCCGGAAGCGTTCTCAAATGGGATGTTGGCAGCCTTTGATCGTGGCCCTGAGACGTCGCACGAGTCAAACACCGAGAGCGCTTTGCCTACGCTAGCGTTTCCGCACCAGTCCTGAGAAACTTGAGCCGTAATATTGAAGTTGAGAAGTGGTTTTGGCGAGGACGTATTTCTGAGCACTCTGCTCGCGGAGAATGTTATTATGGAAATTGAAGTTTCATTATTCTTGATATGTTGTTACGTGCGAGTTATCGACAGTGCTGTCATATTCATACGTGCTATGATACATAATTGAAGTGGACAAACGCATCCAAATACAAATGCTACAGCTCGATCAGTTTTAATAAAACTGTAAAGTGTGAAATTTGTTTGATATTGTAGTAAGTATATACGCATGTACTGGAATAAATACACGGGTTGTTAAAGTGTTGTAAGGTGAAAAATATAATACCACTTTGGTTTGTTCCACATTTTCACGTGATCCATTTTAATCCATCCATTTTAAAACTAACGTTCGTTGAATTTTCTCTCATAAAGAGAAATGCATTAAAGAATTACACGTGTTTAGACGTTCTTGTTGTTTTTTGTTGTTTTGAGAAATGAGTTTGAGTTTTTGCGGTATAATTTTAAAAAATCGCACAGCGTGCACATTTTCCACGCGGAGCACCAGTCATTTCTTGATCAGCACCAGCCATCGGTGGCGAGCGGTGTGTCCAATGCGCACGCCTTTATCTGTGTGGACGGTTGGGCCATCGGTCGGGGGTCGACGCCGGGGCCCGCTGGCTGCGCGTCCGAGCGCGACGAGGGCCCTCTAGCTCCGCCGCCGGCGGCGACCTGGAGGCGACGGCGCCCTCTCGGAGAACACTCGGGCGATGCGCTCCATTGGCGCCCAAGAGAGCGATGGGCGCCGCCAAGCGGCTAACGGACGCGCCCGCCCGTCCAGCGCCCTGCGCCCCGCGCCCCCCGCCTCGCGCCTCGCACTCCGCCCCGCGCCTCGCACTCCGCGCCCCGCGTCTCGCACTCCGCGTCTCGCAC
>BOPP01000339.1:248884-275358 GCA_017312745.1 Gryllus bimaculatus | reverse complement strand
GGGCCCGGGGCGCGGCCGCGGCGGCGGCGGCGACGGCGCGCGCGGCGGCGAGCTCCCAGACAATGTCGTAACGCGACCGGGCGTGGAAAAGGCCACGTGGCCCGCCGCCTCCCACCCACCAAAACCCCACCCCGTCGCCCTTTCCTCCCTCCAAGGCCGCCCCAGTCCTGCCAACCCTCCCCCCGTGTCCCGGCCCTCGCGCTGCTACCGGCGCTTAAAAACGCTGGCGAGCGGGGACGCTTCGGGGGCGGAGGCGGCGGCGGGCCTCGCCCGAAATTGGAAGACGAGCCGGCGCGAGAGAACGCGCGCCTGCGCTCGGTGGCGGCGCCGGCGCGTTCAGACGGCGTGCTCTTGTTCGGCTGGCGGCCGGGGCGGTGTGGGGGGATGACGGGAGGCTGCCGGTCCTCGGTACAGGCGTGACCTCAGGGGGGGGTCTGTGGATCTGCAGCCCCGAGCTGACCCTCTGAGTATTTGTAAGTCCTCGACATACACCCCGACCCCGCCTGCGCAGAGTCCGCCGTCTGCTGCCACCGCCACCTACTGAAGCGGCGTCCCGCCCGAACCCCTGCTCGACAGTGCACACGATTCTTCAACACACCCTCGAACAAAAACGTAGTCTACAGATTTACGATTGGTGAATAAGAAGCTTTAATTACGTATATTTTGAACATCTTTTAGCCGTTTGGTGACTGTTTGGTGTCAGAATTAAAACCCAGATCGCTATATCACTTAATTTCTCAAGCAAATTATTTTCACAGTGTAAAACACCATCTGGTCCAACCAAAGCTTTTCATTTTAAATTTTAATTCCGAACTAAATATTTCACAAATAACAATAAATTTTAGAAGTTAATTTTTGAAATTTTGGAAAATTATTTTTCAAGAATTTTAAATGTGTTCCGTAACTTCTACCCAAATAGATGGTAGTACCATTTAATTCACAATAATTAAATCTTGGTAATTCTTGACGCTTTCAACTGATTCAAATAATTTTTCTTTAAATCATATAACACAAAAATGCTTACTAACATCATTTTAATTTCTAGCAAGGGAGAATTTATGTAAACCCAAGACGAAATATTCATAACACCAATTCCCACCGAAGAAGATTTTCAAATGCTACACCCATAAAGTACATGACACTATTCCTCTTCAACGATTTTAATATATTTATGAAGTTTCTACCATTAAAAGCATGGCTAACTGATTCTATAATAATCCCAGACTCTGTATTTTTATTAACCTACGTGGTGTGGACAATACAGTGACATTTAATCCTACAAAGAATGCACGAGCCATTTAACGTCAAGATTGATCGTCTGAACGACCTGACGCAATGAATTTGTGGCCTTTCTGGATCAGGAAAAATCCCGCACTGTGTCACTCCTTCCAATCTGCCGCCGCCCAGCAGAGGCGCTCTCGTGCTCGCGCCCGCCGCCGCCGCCGCCGCGCCGTGGTCAGCGAGGTTGCTCGCCTTCGTAATTACACTTATGAGGTCTGATTTCGGCAGTAGTTAGTGGAATATTGTGTTTGAAGCCTGATGGACGGAGAGCCGTGGGGGTGGGGGTGGGGGGGGCGGGAATGAATAGGGGAACGTGCGAGGCGCGCACAAAGAAAGAGATAAATTACGCGCGCGCATTGAGTAGAGAATTGTACGAGTGGCCGTTTCATGATACGCAGGGTGGTTCGCCCCCTGATTAGATGGATTGCGCGCGCGCACAAAGCAAAATGCCTGGAGCCCATGAATATGTCCACGAGATCGGTTTGCGTCGGTGACACTGAGAAATGGGACGAAAGGGGAAAATGTACTCTAGGGTACTTTCTGGGTGATTGGCGAATGTAACTTATTTATAAATAACACTGACCGTTCCTCTTTTTTCACAAATTCAACTATCCAAGCGTAACACATAATCAGTTTGAGCCGTTCCAAACTAATACTTTCCGAAATTCTTGAGTATTCCACAGTTATTTACTAACTTTAAAGATGACAATTATACTTCAGATCTAGATTAACATGATAGCTTTTAATACCAATAAATATAATTCGACGTACAGAAAACACGGTAAGAAAATGCCCGAGTAAATATTAAGAGCTAGAAGATGTCGAAATGTTATCGTAGAAACAGAAACATTCACTAGAAATCTTATTTTATCCAAGGAAAATGATACTTTCAATCATTTCTCCGCTACTCTCGCGTAGGTTCCAAAGCATACATCTCGCATAATAACAGTAGCGACACAAAGATAACCATTACGCGATACGAGAGCACATAATGTAATTTTCGGCACACTGGTAACACAGGGGAGCGTCAGCAAACTTGAAGTTCACGCCTTGCCGTGCGCTCCTCCATCTCGAAAGCTCAATTACGAACGAAGGAACCGGAACTCTGATGTATTGCATTAGGAAATGAGCTGATAACTTGTAGGGGAAAATAATGCGATGGTGGCGGAAAAGCTAAGGAGAGAGTACACGGGGTACAGGTATGAAACGAGAAAAAGACTCAGATGTAAAGAGAACTAAAGGGTTTCGGAAAAAGGAGGAAAAGGGATAGAAACGGCGTTAAAAGCGGAGAAGCGATAGCGACAGGAAGTAGCGGCCGTAAGGCCGAATGTGAAGAACACAGGAAAAGAAGGTTAAAGAAGAGCAGCGTGGAATTGGAATGAGATTAGGAGAACAAAAAAAGAAGTGAATGGCGAGTAATAGCGAGATCAAAACATATGTCTGAGAGGGGAATGAGCGACAAAAGGCATATCAAAGAAGTACGAAGGGTTGTGTAAGAAAAACAAGGACAAGAGTCCAGGAAGGGGAAATGCGAGAGACGGAAGCAAAAAAAGAGAGAGGGATAGGTTAGGGAAGAAAGTGATCGGCGAATAATAGCGGTGAAGGTCTTGTTTCTTGAACAACTTCATTGGCACGCTTTGTCAACCAACAAGGCATTTATTTGAATTCGGTTTCTCTGTATTGGCGTTTCGGAACACCAAATGGCAGTTCAGTATTCACTTTATGAATTTTCGTTGCGGGACATACGCCGTTTTGCGTTAAACCACTGATCTTTTTCAAGGTTTCCAAATTACCACAACTCACGACCATTTTACCAATTTCCCAAAATTATACGTTTAATTAATTACGTACTGCGTAAGCTATGGCCGTTCTCCAGCTCGGTGTAATCAAGACAACCCAATCAATTGAACATCAAATTGTTTCCCTCATGCTCTATAAGCACGGAACCTCTCGGCAAAACAAAACAAAAATTGACTGTCTTATTGAATTACAATCTGTAATACACAAACTGACCACCGTACAGACATATAATAACTATATGTAACTAGGGAACATAACAGAGCAAAAAAAAGCGAACGGAATAAAAGAAGTGTTGAATAAAACGTGAGTGGAAAAAAGAAAACGTAATCATGAAATTGATTATAAAAAAAAAGGCTTGGAAACTAACATGATTAGGCAGAACATTAAGTAGACTCGAGGTAAAAGTAGCATGACCCGGGGCGGGAAGAGAGGGCGGGAGAGGGACGCGAGAGGAGCGCAGAGGGACGCGAGAGGGCGGGGAGGGACGGGGAGGGACGGGAGAGGACGGGGAGGGACGGGGAGGGACGGGGGAGGGAACGCGGGGGAGGGCTGCCTCTCGCGCGCTCGTTACGGGCCGCAGCCCACGAGTCAGCTGTCGGAAGACATCTGCCCGTCGCTTGTTAGTTTTTGATGTCTCGGGAGGAGAGGGCTACGCGGGGTTGCAAGACCATGAATGTACTTGGTTGTGTGGAGAGCTGGAGCTGATAGGGTGTACTGTGTTGAGTGGATTTTGCTTCAAGATCATCAAATTGCGTCTTCGTTTCTCATTCCTAGCTCATATGTTGGTGTTCGGAACACTTTTTAGCAATATAATTGACGTTAGTCTCTTGAGTCCCAAAAAGCTATGTATCTTTATTATTGTGGCTCCCAGTACTGCACCGTTTTCGATTGTAGTAGTGATGCGTTGTGTTGATGGACCGGTGACGGACCATGCTATTGAATGCTAATGGAGCATTGATGGAAGCATGCAAAGGAAGGAATGTTAAGAAAAGCTGTTGCGAATTTGCTTTGTCCACAAGATCTGAATCGTTTGGGATTTGAGACCCCCTGTACCCAGCAGTGAGAGGTGCATGGTTTGGTCTCTACATATTTAAGAAGAGTGACTGGTAGTGTAGTCGTAGAATGAAACAAACTATCTTTCGTTTTAAAACAAGTATTTGCCTTTGCGTTTATATATTTCAATGATTAAAATAAATCACACGTTAAAAAATTAACATGCATGTTGGTTGTATTTTACAGTGAGGTGACACTCTGTGAAATAAAATATCGTTTATAACGATCGAACGTCCATGTGTTTTTCGGATCTACGGACTGTTTTTGGACGCGTTTAGCACCCTTTCCTAACTTGAAAAGTGTCGTTTCGAATCACATAAAACATTATTTTATTTCAACAAGTGTGACTGATTCAATTTGTATGTAATCAAGTTCGTGGCTTAAACAATTTAAACGTGGATTTAAATGAAAATGCCCTCGTTAATACTGAACCATGTGCGACATTGATTAATTTTTCGCTCGGCCCTTACAAAAAAAATATTTTTTGACTCGTGATTACATTTGAGTTGTGTCATTGTGTCTTTTAAGTCTCCAGTTATCATATGACGAACAAAATTCAGGAAAATACATTGAGTTTTTAAAAGGCACATGTGCCTCTACGCATTTAATAAGAGACAAATTGTAATTGACATTTTCGGTTAAGATCATATCGGAACTCTCAGTCAGATACTGCAAGAATTCAATGCGTCACATTCAACTGAAAATAGTATCTTGCGTATTATTGTAATCTACGTCTTATATTTGTAACCCTATAACACCAATTCATCATTTTTAGTTGGCTGCAGCTAAGAAAAGTATGTCGATTGCATTCAGAGTTCATGAAAATGCAAATAACAAGCTTTATGTCTCTGAACTCGTGTTTACGACATGAACGTCGCATAACTGAGACTAGGAGGGTTCTCTTGTAAAGCTCCGAGAAGAAAACATCACAACACACCATTCCGCCCTATGAATCAGGATTTTATGGCCTGACGTCATACAGCATTATCCCCAGCTTCTGTCAGTGGTTCACACGATACACGCCGCGCTTCGGTCAAGCAACACTCGCTGTTTGTGTGGCTTGATTTATCTCGAGACCCACGGAGGGATGAAACTAGTAATTTTTGTATCTCGGATGATCGATCTTTCTGATCGACTACTGCCATTACTCTACGCGCCCACGTTCTGCCCTCGTGCCTCTACATTCGCCTGTCTCCGCCATCTGCGCATCATCCCTTGCAGTATTTTCAAAACCTACTCAGCTACATCTTTTTGAAATCTACCGATTTAATACCTTCAACGCACTATGAGTTGGGACACTTCACACATGCTGTCACGCTACAATGTATTAAGGAGCCATCGGATAATTGACATTTGAGATCTTTTGTTTGATACTCGTACTAATCCAATGCGATTCGCAAATTTTTCATATTTCATTACATTCTGCTATTGAATAATAATTGAGCTTGGCCCAATGTACCAAAATAATTGTTGGAATAAGAAAAAAATACCACGTCTCTCCTTTTTTATTGAAAAAAGCTTAGTTCTTTAAATTGATACATACTCTTAAACACATAACATAAAAATAATGTTTTTTTGGTAATTAAAAAGCTTTTCGCGTTGAAAAATTTAAATTCACAATAAAATAAAATAACCAATTTAATTGATTTTTTTCTTCCATATAATTTAAGTGTATCGTATGTCAACTATATAATCATACTGTCGGCTTCTTGTAAAAGTACTATTTTCTAGATACTAGATATTGTGATTCGCACAATATCTCGGCGTCCCAGACGCCTCTTAGATTCAATAATCCCTAGTTACAGTGAGTAGCGCATTTTGAAGGCAGCTACTGTTTAAAATCCTCTCACCCGACGGCCCCGACAGGCACAATTCAAATGTTGAGGGGAACGGTACCACATTAACTTGAAGTATATTAATATTGGTTTTGAAAAGATTGGCAGTTTCCAATGGACTGATCGAACATCTCCCACAGAGATTTAAAATGACGAATCGGCGTCGTGGAGGAACACGGTATTCTCTAAGAGAGAAATTATTCAAAGAAGGGACTGGTTTTACAGGTCGGAAAACAAGAGAAAGTCGTGTTCGACGATGGCATTGCAAAAGATTGTGAACTAGTGAGACAACTGCAAACGAACGCATTCTTTAATTTAGTACATTACCATAACGTGAAGTCGTAGGCTTCCGCGGCCAGAGTCATGTGGGTGATCTGGGCTGTCCGGGTGACGCCGCGTCGAAGGCTGAGTTGCCGACGTTTCGACCATCCTGTCGTGGTCTTCCTCAGGCGTGGCATACCAGCCCTCAGGAAGACCACGACAGGATGTTCGAAACGTCGGCAACTCAGCCTTCGACGCGGCGTCACCCGGACAGCCCAGATCACCCACATTACCATAACGTGCAGTTATGCTACCAGCAATAGCCAAGCAGTAGCTCTCAAAGCGGTCCCTTCTTGTAATAATCTCTTGGGATCTAAGGTCTTGGAAGGTGCCCGTGTGTTCAGCGCAGCCTCCGGCAGATCGACGCACTTCCCGCGCGTGTTTGGCGGCGCTTTCGTTGGCGGCGGCTCTCGCCATCCGCGGCGCCACCGTCGGTTCCGCTGCCGAACCGCGCCATCAATAATGCATGGCCCGCGGAATGGACGTCCGTAGGCCGCACCGCGCTTCGGCAATGAAAACACGTACATCTCCGTGAAAGGGGATTGGGCCCGCGCGCGCCGAACGCCCGCCCCGCCGCTTGGGGCGCTCGCGTCGCGCATCTTCCGCCGCCATGTTGCTCCCAACGCCTTAGGACGCTTTCCTGAGATTTAAATGGTCAGATTTTGGAACTCATAAAATGTCCATCAATTGCCTGTTGTGTGAATGTTTAAAATGGGCAAAGCTACTGACTGAAAAACGACAATTCGTATTTATCGAATTACTATGACTATGGTGAACAAATCTGGAATATAATGTGCTGGAATGGATGGTGTAACGGTCAGCGTATCGGACCACGTTGGCGGGTTCAAACCCGATCGAAGCCGTGGATTTTTAAGGGCCAAAAAATCCTTCGGACGGGAAGTATAGCCGGCTGTCCCATGTTAGTAGATTATTTGCATCTAAAAGATCCTCAAGCCTAAATGCCGCCTCTGAGCTAAATTCAAAATTCGCCAGTTTCTCGCCCAAGAAATACCTTCTTCCCCTGCTAGTTGGTGAAAGGAGCGTAGCGAAATTTACGTGGTCAGACAGAATAGCGGGGCTGATGGCCCGAGTCTCGCCACGTAAAATAATGCAATTTATTAAATTCAATTCAATAATGTGAATGCAAACTCTCAAATCGGTCTCGAAACTTGATGGGTTTATGGGTGTCAGGTGGTTCTGGTCATTCCACTGTCTCCCTGACCTAAATCTAGTGCTAAACACTTATTTGAGAATCATTTAACGTCTGTTGGGAAAGACATTTACGTTTTAATTAATCAACTCTGTTCCTGAAATAGAGGTTTATATCCGGAATTGACCAGAAGTTGAAATCATGATGAGATATTATTACGATTCATAGTTTATACATTTGATGGTGTTGTTGAGAAGTCTGAAGTTTTTAATATGCCATTTACTAAAACCCCCGTGTTGATATTTTTTCTTCCTTGGAAAACTATCCAATTTAGAGGTACCGTGTAACAGGCGGAAAGACCCAAAACAAAGTGAGAAGGGTAGCTACACAAATTGTTACCTGAGGGTTTCCATGGTATCTAACTGTCCAAAATATGATGTAGATCTCTTATTAAACATTTTATTCACAATTTGTTCTTACCTCTAAACATATGCTGAATTGTTCCTTCAGATTAAGATACATTTATTGTTTCATGAAAGTCGTATTGATGGAAGTCAGGGGGGCGTCAGTGTGAAATCATTTGTGGTAAAGAAAGGTATAAATAGTAGATTCTAGATCCGTTTTCTGCAAAATAGTGAATGGGGAAATCATCATTCTGGGACTAGTTTTGTTGGTTCAATATTTTACCCTATTTCATAAATTATGTTGGGTTGTTCACTATTTGCTTCACCGCGCACTACTTTATTTCTTTCCTACGTCAAACTTCCCAGATGCAGAGTTTTTGTCTTCGGTCACTCACCGCCCGTCAGCCCCAACAGATGAAATTGACCGCATATTCAGGTTCCGGGAACAAGCCGTCCACTTTATTTGAATAAACACATTCGCGCATTTACAACAAAGGTCCGTGTGTCTATCGACTATGCCGAAACCTCGTCGCCATTTGCATGATTGGCTCAAACGGATGACTTCCTGGGGCCGTTCGGAGAGCGACGCGTTGTACACACATTCTCCGCGCTGTTGCTTCGCCGACTACAATCAGCGCATTGAAGCTGACCACCGCGGAGTCTGCTGGAGAGAGCGTTTGCGCCGAACTGTTTATTTTGCGAAACGAATCCGAAGCGGTTGATTTGTTGCTGAGGCGCGCGCGCCTCGCTGATTTGCCTGAAGTCTCGCGCTAGAACATTCTCGATCGGAAATAATTGAGCGCCCTTTTGAGAATTTTTGCAGTATGAATGAGTTGCAAATATTCCAGTCTCAATACTAGGATTCTTTCTCTTGACGGAGAGTGATAGTGTGCTTTATTGGGTGGAATGACACGATCGAAGTTATTTGTAATTACTACTTCGCAATGTAATTACTACTTCGATAATCAGTTGTGAATGGAACGATTGTAATGCAGGTAATAGGCCCTTGCCCTGAATGAGTATATACTTATAGTTGTAGTAAAGAAATCTATTGAAGCTAGTTCTGGAATGGAAGATTCAAAGCAATAAGCACAACTTAGTGTTTAAGTTTCATAGAAGCATCTTAAAACAATCAGTAAACCGTACATATATTTAGCTTCTTTGAGGGGAGAATTGCATATTAGAAACAATGGTGTGGACCCGAGAAGTTCTTAAATTTGCGTCTTGGATTCCTTGACAATTGCCTCTTTAACAGCGCTGCGATGCGAAACGCGCTCAGAAGCGACTCCACCGTAGTGGAGCGGGCAGCGTTCGGGGCTGCAGCAGCGGAGCCGAGGCGGGGCCTGGCGGGGGACGAGCAGGGCGGGGCGGGCGGTCTTGAAGGGCCGAGAGCGCACAGCCTTGTTGCGGGGGCTGTACCGCAAGAGCGAGGCCATTACTGTTAGGCTTCTGGGCGCCAAATTGGGCGTTAAGACGAACCTCAGCAGCGAAAAGCGATTTAAATAGCGACGAGATTTGAAGAGGGGGCCCGTTCTGCGCTGAAGTGAGTCACGGGCGGGGCGGGGGCGGAGGAAGGGAGCAGATGTGGACCCGGAGCGGGGTGGCGGCAATCGATGGAGCAGATTTACTGCCCCCGCCCCGCCCCACTCCGCCCCGCTCTCGCGTCCGCTGGCCGCCGCGTGGCTCGGCCCCACGTGGACCAGTCTGCCCGGAGAGCGAACTAGCCTTCGTCCCACCCTGCTCCTTGTGTGCTGCTTGGGGGCACTGAGGGCTGTTGTTTGCTGGTTACAGCAGAACCCGAAAAATCACCGACCGCGTTATACGCATACTATTTTGACGATGAAAACATCGAATAGGGTGTATTCTAACGTGTTTCTGGTTATGTATTGAAAGAAATGCGGGAATAATGAATGATTGCATACTCAGTAAGTTTACGTAATACTCACAATATTTATTATGTAAAATTATATTAGTATTGTTATTTCTATTTCTATTAGGTACATGAATACCTAGCCTTTCCGTCTTGTAGTACCCTCATGCTTTTCTAATTAATTACGCATGACTTTTTTATTTTGTCTACGAAAATGTTTCTTGTGTTCTTGGTTCTTACAAAGTTCTTACAAAGATAAAGTGCTTTGGAAACTCATCCTTTAAGTCGATATTGTGGAATGCTCTGTTTCTTCAGATTTATTAATATTTGAGCAACATTAACAACTTGTACACAAGAAAGATATGCATTTAATTAATTTGGCTAGCAATGTGTGTTCGCAGTATGAATTTTGCTTCTAGTAATAATCCACAGCCTCTATTCTTTTACGATAAACCTATTATTTTGTGTGATTCATTAATGTATAGACGCGCTGTATCGCAATTCGTCAAATTGACGTGCGTTTCGGAATGTGTCTGATGGAACAATTATTGAAAACATCCAATTTATCCGTACAGTACGCTTCCAGCTGTTATTGCATTTGAAATATAGTTGTACAGTAAACTAATTATTAGGAACGATCATAATTAAATCAACAGTTTTAAATCCATTTTTGAATGTGTCGTTGACGGAATATTCCGAAGTGTAACACAAGGTAGAACCCAGTATTCAAAATCTCAGTCAATGTTGATTCGATGAGACAGTAAATAATTGACCCCAGGAACTTCCAAAGACCGGTTAACATGTTTTTTAAAGAATTACGTTATTGAAAATATAGGTAAACTTCGTGGAAATCTCTATGATGACACCAGAATCATTATATTCGTAATAGAGAAGTGCGAATTTAATTCATCCTTTGTCCTTCAGGGAACTCTTTCTAATACATAATTAAATATGTTTGGATTAAGTCACCGTGAACATCATTCATTGTATTTGGATGAAGTAATTTTAAATTTTCTATAATATGTTTATAAGGAAATCTTTGACGTGATTAATTACTAGTGATAATATGATAGAGAATATCTATATTTGTGTTTTTGTTCGTAGAAGATAGTTTAAGGTAATTATATGAAAATGCAGCTTAAACAGAATTATTTATCGCGATAGTCACGATGGCAGTGAACATGAGTAATGTATTAAAAAAGTCACTTCGATATATCCGTGAGCAAAGGAAACTCGGATAATCCATGTACGAAGAAAAGCAACTCTATTCTTTATCTCCTTCTGTACCGTTATACTAATTTAGTTCGAACCATTGTACTGCCATGCACTGACCACCACTTACGCTCTGCCCCCCTCCCCTGTCTGCAGTTAAGCGTCCCGTCCTCTGCGGGATCAATTGAACACACCTTCATACCAGCGGCTTCCCATAATCCTCTGAAGCCATCCAGCCGTTGCAGCAGCGATACCTACCTAGGGGCGCCGCGACATCTCCGGAGAGGACATCAGAGTATCGAATTCCCGAAATTGAGTCGGGCATCGCCCGGCGTGCGGCGCGGCGCGGGTTATGGGCGCTGGAACGGCCGCGCGGGGGCGGCGCGCCGCCCTCCGCCTTCCCGGAAGCGCGGGTGGGGCCGTTTCCGGCGCCCGCGGACGCGCTTTCTCGGGAATATCGGTCAGCGGAGCGCGTTCTCCCCCGAAACGACCCGCCCGGACAGTCGTAAATGCGATATGCTGCGCCGCATTATTGATAAATGAATTTGTCGTCAGTATTCATAAGCAGAAATTAGTGGTTAACGGTCTATATAGCATTCATTTAAATTGATTGATGAGTTCGTGTAATTAATCCAGTTGCTAATTTAATGTAGATGTGGAAGGAGGAATTAATATTTGGCCGCGGGGGTCCCTGCGGGCCGCTTAGGAGATGGTGGTAGTGATGGCGATGGGGGGAGAGGTATACTGGCGGTGGTGGCAACAGCGCTTCGTAGCGATGGTGATGGAGATAGTGATAGAGGGCGTTGATAGTGTTAGCTGGTGAACAGATGGATATCGTAGAGGGGGGTGTTGAGATGGTGGCGGACAAGAGTACTACGGTGGTCGAGATGGCGTAGCGGTCGAGATGGCGTAGCGGTCGAGATGGCGTAGCGGTCGAGATGGCGTAGCGGTCGAGATGGTGGAGGCAGTGATCGCGATGGCGGAGGCCGTGGAGATGGCGGTAGACACAACGGCGGTCGAGACGGCGGTGACGGGTGAATGCTCTGCGGCTGTGACGGCAAGGGCGAGCGCTTGGGCAGGACAGAGGGTCGAGGTCGGCCGTGCGGCGCGGCGGGCGTTTGCTTACGGCCCGGGGCGGTGGCCGGGGGCGCCTGGGCGCTGTGCTGACGCGGCGCATAAGCGGCTTAGAGCCCTGTCTGCTCGCCCGCGCCCGCCCCGTCCGGCCTCCCTGTCCGCGCCCCACGGCAGCTCCTGCCACTCGCGCGTCGCCTGCCACCTCGTCTCGAACACGCCGACCCGGGATTCCTCGACACGCCACCGGCTAATTGAAAGCCAATTTTTGAACTTCACTGTCTGGTTGATGGATAAAGGTACAAAATATTGCGTTGCGATGCTGGAAACATTGGAGTGCGTCATAACATTGTAGATTTTTAAATTAGTAAATATTCGTAACTAAGTTATAATGCTGTAATTCTTTCTTTGCAAAGCTTTTATCCAGCCAACAGCCGGTTACCCATCACGTCCGATGGGACGTACACTCGACCATACACTAGACACCAACACACTTGCGGGCTCGGCTGATCTATGGTCAGCAGAACGCGAGGTCCTCCGCAACAAAGCATACATGAGAGACAAGGGACAAACAATTATACCCAAGGCGGGACTCGAACCGGCGACTCTCCGGTCCGAAGCGTTGAGGTTGCTGTAATTATGTTCCGTTTTAATCGAAATGCCGTATTGATTTGTACTCGAAGCGAAGACATTAGTTCGGTATGTAAATGCAATGACAATTTCAACACTAAATATTCCACAAGATGAAAAATGAAACAAAAAAGTACGTCCCGGTTTGAAAATCATTATTTTGCTGATTAACGAAAGCGAGTGGTCTGCATTAATAAACCCTGTTCATTTGGGTCAACGATATTTTCGATGTCCTACGTATCATTTACGAATATTGGATATGATGTTAATGCTACGAGATCATCAGTGAGTCTTGTTCAAACAAGAATGCAATATATTAATTTAGTTTTTACTCACGGTTGAAATCAAACCATCGGTCCGTGATATCATGATCGTTTATTTATGGCGTTACTAATTGTGACTGTCGATTCCGTCATTCGGATGTGTTGCGATGTGATACGATCCCATGCCCATTAGAAATTTAAAAAAATGAAGCACAATTTTCGATATTTAATGTCCGGGTCATACGAGACGTGTATCAGAATTTTATTTACAACATTTTATGATCTGTTTAATTTTCGGCCGTCATCAACGATTCACTTTTGTGATCCTCTTTTGTATTTTCTCGGAGAATCGAGATCGTTATGAAATGCAAAGGAAGAGCGTGCCGTTTCTTTATTGTTAGCTCAACGCGGCAAGAATCTTGCCTGAGTTTTCCATAAAGAAACAGATTATTACTGGACTGAGCCGTTATAAGGACAAGTCTCATTTTTTTTTCGTTGTCTTCATATAAAATTGTTATTTATGCCATTATACGGACACGGAATGGCTATAAAAGAATTTGGCAAAGCATGATGATTTGCATTCTTAACTTCACGTTACTCCTGTGAAACTTCTTCTATATTTTAATACTTAATTAATTTCGTTGCCTGACTTATATTACTTTTATCAATGTTATAATTTATTTTAATTTATTTTGCTCTACTGTGCTCGTAAATTTTCTCAATAATCTCAAGTACGATCATACAACGGTTTATTTTTGCTCAAGGATCTCGACATACAACCTGTTACCTTTTTACCCGTGGTATGAGGACATGGCAATTTCGTACAGAATTACAATTCGTGGAAGTTATATTGATTGAAACCAAATATTAATTTGATGGCAATTGATGTGCAAATTATCAGCCTTTTTTTCAATAATAAGAATTTAACATTTCGAATTTAACATCAAGATAGGTTTGCGAAGGTTCCTTGAGTATTCCAAATTATTTTGTACTTTCTTAACAATCAATAATTCAACTAAATTATTTCGCCAGCACGACTTGTCTTGCCTGTGCTTCGGATGAACAGCTCCACGCGATTGTCGATCTACAACGCATCTCGCTAAAAATCATCCTCCTCATCACGGATCTATCCTAATATAAATTCTATATTAATTTACATTATAAACTACAACCCAAAATAAAATGATATCTTCGATCTCTTAATGCATGCAATACTTATCATGGCAAAATTATGTATACGTCACCCGTTTCCCTATAATCGAACTGTTACCCCAATCTCTACTGGTAGAATAAGCGTGGCGTTTCGTTTCCTACATCCGTTCTAATCGACGTCTGGCGAGAGAGTGATTATTTTAACAATTTCACAGAACCATGGCTTCCACTGCCCCCTTCACACCTTCTGCATGAAATGTCCTCGGGGCCGTGTTCCCGTCCCTTCTCCAATCCAATATGTCGTCAATCGTGGAATCAAATAACTTGTTTATCGGTCGTCCTAATAACGTGTATTCCTTGGCTCTAAGCATCATATATACACACATTTACATTGTGTAACTAATGCATGATGCCGTTTTTCCTGTTCAATATAAAATAACCTGCGTTGTAAACTGCGTTTTTAACTTATCACACTACTGTTGTTAATAACTGTTTTCAGAGCTGTAGATGTAGTTTATAGTAATGCGGAATGTCTTCAATATATTTTATTAATATAGTATATTTAGTTATAATTAGGATATTACAATAAACTCTCGTTAACAGGTACTCGCTTAATATTTTTGTCTTTTTGAGTCTCGGCAAGGAAACGGTAATACGAATACAAATAGCGATTAATCGGACAACACGAATTTTTATAACATCAACAACTCTAAGAAGAGAATTAAATGTGTTGGTAATAACACATTTTATGGATTTCTATTTATATATTTAAATATTTCTAATTACTAAGTTTTGTACATGTATATTGAGCTGGGCTGGAATGTAATGAGCTTTAGCTGAAAATTTTTAAATCCACTTGAAATACGTAACGAATCACATATAAAAATCACTGAAGTTTTTTTTAAGGTGCACATATTATGCCAGACGTTTACTTCACATTGCGTTTATATTCATTTACTAATATGTGTGTTTGAAAAACATTCACTCGTCGAAGTTAAAAAAACAGCTATCTTCGCTTCTGTAACTATAATCCCTCAATCAGACACACGCTTGTTCGTACTAGACGACGAAAGGTTGATGGCTTTCAGACGATCGATGGCAACTTGCACAACAATTCGACAAAAAACAAGTAACAAGAAGCTTCCTTTTTGTTAATATTAAGATATTATTAAAATTTAAGTTTGTTATAAAACATTTATTAAGAACAAGCGATAATACATGTAAACCCCAGTATTAAACCCGCATGTTTTCTTGATCCCTCATTTCGCTAGATGTGAGACGAGTACGTAGGTAGGTTCTGACAGGACTATTATATCAAATGTATAGCTCGTTTTTATTTTCAAAATAGTTTCTATTACACCGGAGTGATCATTCCAGGTATTTAGATTTTTATCAACAACTTTTATCGCTAACATTTATTCTTAATTTAAAAAAAAATAGCGAAAGAGTAGGGGTAGGTTTTCCTGGGCACAAGAAAACGTGAGCGTACAATACCTGTCATAAGAAGAAAAAAAATCCGAAATTCGTCCAGTAGAAAGCTTATTTTTTTCTACGCGAATCCCTTTTAGTTTTAATTATAAAGATAAATAATAGTAATAATGTTGTTATTTAGGTCGGCGGTTGGCTCTGTTGGTTTCGTTCCGTTCCTTTACTTCTCAACTATCCTCTTTCGGAGGGAAAACGTCCAGTCCGCATCTCAGAAGTGGACGATCGACAGCGCAATGCACTACCACCCTCCGCTTGGCCACCCACCCTCACACCCTCAAGCCTCACCACACCTCGGCCTCCCCAAATCGGGCAGTTGGCGTTCCATGGTTCCTCCGCTTCCCAGATTGCGCCAGAGTTGCTTCAGCGCAAGCGGCGGACGGAGCAGAGAGAGAGAGAAAAGAGAGAGAAGAGAGGTTTTCGGTATCAGATCTCTCGAACTTCCGAAAGACGTTCGCCCAGATGTTGCGTTCCGCGAAGTCGCCTAATGCGCCCGCGACGCTCGCCTCCGCGTAGGCGCGCCGCCGAGCCCCGCCGCCGCAAGGTCCGTCGCCCAGCGGCCCACAGCTTCTTCGCTCCTGTGCCCCGTCCACCCTCTAGAGGACTACTGCGTGGCACTTTCCCTAGACCGAGGTTTGCTGGAACCCTCACCTCCTGCCAGTAGCTAAACGGAAGCGTTGTGGCGGTCAGAATGTTGCCCCATCAATTAACCTACATCTTTTTTCTATTTTTGTGAGCAGTGACCTATTATTCATTCACTAATTCCATATTATATAATTCGACTATATAATTCGACTATTATCGTTTGGGTCGTATAACGGAAAAAATCGTTTCGTCTAAACATTAAAAAAAAAGCCATGTGGTTTTTTTCTCGTGCACTACAAGTCAAGCAGTCCATCGTAACATATAATATGGTTCAACACTTCTAAAAAGCATTGTACCTTTAACAATATGTACAAGTCACTTTATGATAAAATGTATAGTGGCATGTAACGAAGTGCGGTTTTGGGAATATTTTGTACTTACATTTTGCAGAAGTTCATTTTTAGGTATTTCAATAAAATTATTAATGAGTTTGCACCCAGCATGTTAGTATAACAAAATAGATATTCTGATCTTCTATTCAACTATTACCTCTGCAAATTCATATACTTAATGTAGCTTAGCAAATATGCATACTTAATTAATACATTTACATACAATCAAACGTTACGGAAATGAAATATTGCAAAACATTGCATTAAATAAATAATTGATATAAATATAAATTCTTCTCATATACGAGTAAATGAGTTTCGACTATTTGCTAAAACCTGTATTGGTATTATGTAAACACGTTTCTTCCTTTAACCTCTGCTGTGGAAGGCCATGTACAAATGTATTAAAAATAAATAATATAATACAGACTAAATTTACAAGAACCATTTATGTATGTAATGTCTTTTAATAATAATAATAGAAAACAAATATATAGAAATTTAAGATGAAATTTCGGATTTTCACCATATTAGATTTCTTGGGTATTTTAGTATTTGTAGTTCGCCATTTACATATGTTTTTGTAATGGAATATCAGTGTAAAATTGGGAAAACTACGAAACAACAAAATGTATAATTTTAGAAAGCTTCTTGATTTAATGTGCAACTTTTTTATGCCAATTACGGAATGCATGTTATATTTTCAACACATGAAGAACAATTTTACTGTTGTGGAAAAAAAATGTTCATAGTTGTGTTTAGGCTACTCCGCTACGTCTGTGTAACTCTCACAGCTCTGGAATTGCATATCTGCCTCGCCCGGTGCATTACGTACGTATCATTATTCACGGTTCGCCTCTGACTCCTCAGACAGCGCGTTTCCTCTTCCCTGCGATTCTCGCCACGTTTTCTTATTGGTCCTCCTGCGCTTCTCTGCTTTACACGTACCATCTTCCCCAAGCAAGTTCACCTCCGTGCGGTGTCGCTACTTCCTTGCATCTCACTGTGCCCATCACCGCCCGGCCTCCCAACATCCTTCTCCACCCGCTCTACTTGTCTCCTTTGCAACAACAAGCGAAACTGTCAGCTCCCGCCTCCCACGGGTCTTTACTCTGCCGCCGCCGCCGCCTGTATACCTCCGCCTCTGCCTCTTCCGCCCCGCCGGAACCCAGGACCAGGCCAGCGCTTCGCCGGCGCGGCTCAATTGCGCCCATGCAATTCCGGCCGGCGCGCCCCATCTTGGCGAAAACGGTCCGCTGGCCTGATTAGACGGAGTGCGTGGCACGCGGCCGCGACTGCATCTGCATAAACACTGGGCCCCCGCGGCGGGCGCAAGTCAACGGCGGGGGAGGGGAGACGGCGGGCAACGTTAGGCGTAAGCGCTGCAGGCGGCCGAAACCGAGAGAGGGCGGCGCCGTGGGCGCTGGTCGAAGGGGTCAGCGAACGGACACCGGAGGTGGCCGGGTCGGAGAGCGACGCACGGGGCCGTGGTTAATAGCGACGGCCGGCGCGGCGGGGAGGGGCTGCAGGAGCGCATTGGGCCGGCGGAGGGGGGCGGTACGACTGACCAGAGCGGCTAGGGCGGGCGGGGCGGGCGGGGGCGGGCGGGCGGGGCGAGGAGAGCGGATGGCGAGAGGGAAGCGCCCGCCGCCGCCTCCACCATCTGGTGATGCTAGGGTAACTGGCAGCCGTGGCCGCAAGCATATAGCACAGGCGGAGGGGGGCGAAGGGGTGAGGCAAGCGGTAGAAGAGCTGTCCGTCCTGTAGTGGCACAAGATAAAAAAAACACAGAAACTCGACAATACACAAAAAACCCGCAGAGTTTGGGGGGGGAGAGGAAAAAGCGCAACGCAGCTACGAAATATAGCCTGAGGTGCGAACAAACCCACGTCCGAACCCAAGCGTCGATAGAGTAAGGAAACAGGCCACAATTAGAAACAACCCGGGCTCAAAAAACACCAGACGAAGCACGACACTGCGTCCCCCCGAACCGAAACACAAGCCACACCCATCCGACTAGAGCGAATAAGGCCGCCCATATCCCGCCCACACAGAAAGCAGCAGGGACCGTCAGACAGACGTAAGGCGGCGGTCATATACCGCTGTAACCCCCAGACACATACAGGATTGGGAATCCGACCCCACTCCCGACCATCACCGACCCTCCCCCGTTGTGCCCCAAAAAATTTTGTTCCCCCTCCCCGCCCCCCCCCCCCCCCGCCAAGCCAAATTCCCACCATCACGTGTGAAAGCAAAAAACACAAAAAACAAACAAAAAAAGTTATGAATGGATTCGAAATGCATTTGAAAATATGAATTCCATTTGAGCTCGTCACTTTAAAGACTGGTCCAAGCCTTAAGCACTCTACACCATTTATATAATCTTATTATTTTTTGACCCCTAAATTCATGATCAAAAGTGTTGATGAGATTGAATATTAAAATCTAGGTTCCTAATGAGAAAATCTGGCGGACTGTCGTGCCTGTAGAAAATTCTCCACCAAAAGAAGGGAGGCTTCTCCCAATAGCGGCAATGCTTGCCGTTCCGTTTTTCGTTTTTGCATGATTTTGGAGTTTCAATAAATTTTTTTACAATTTGCCGAAAGAAATCTCAGATCCCTGTACGCCCAATTATAACACTAATTCCTATTCCAAACTCTTGTTATTATTGATAGGATGGTAAGTCGTTTTTTTGTATGATATAATTCGCCGTCACATTCATTAATTCTACTGTTGTTTTTTTCTACCTGAATAAAGCCAGCGCTTCCACCGCCGGAGCTAAGCCCCGGCTGAGGAACACTAGACGTCTCCTTGAGGCGACGAGGCCGGTCGTGTGAGTCACCTGTGATGGAAGTCCGTGCACGGGACGGGAGCTTGCACATTGAGTGGGTGGCGGAGGTCGGAGGGCGTTAATTGGCGTACAGTGCCGAGCGCCGGGAGGGGATCGCTGGCGATGTACGTAATGGCGCGGTTAATGTTATATGCTCGATGAGTCTGGCGTGACATGCATGCGTCTCCACGCCTGAAGCAGGCTCGCCCGGAAGTGCGAAATGTGATGGCTGTGGGATAGAATGAGTAATAGAGGTGTGAAGTGAGGAGGACGTCGCAATGTGGGGTTTACCTAAGAGAAATGGAACAGATGTCGGGAATGGACGCTTGGAAGCACAATGTTACAATGAAACCAACCAACCAATGTGGCTACTTAAATTAGTTAGCTATGGATTGTTAAAGAAAAATTTCATCAATTGACTAGATAGTCTAAAGAAACACTTGGCCAGATTTTAGAGATCAGCGTAATGAAAATTGTAATAAAACACAACAAAATCCAAACTTAACATTCGAAATGGATTTTAATTAATGTTGCGAACGATATGACGATAGTACGTACAAAACAATTTTTGAGTGCAGAGTTATATATTAGTATGCTTCGCTGTAACCACACTTATGTATACCAAACATTCACTGTATTCGTGTTAGTAAAAGCGTTTCTTTTAAAATTAAACTTATATTTGGTTCCTTTCATTTCTGATGTGTCATTTCTATTACAACCTACCCTCGCTTGTTGCGGTGGCGAGAAAGAATGATGTCTAAAATATTAATTTGATGTGTTTGTTATATTCGTTCAGACACATATAAAAGAAAAGTAGAAGCATGGACGCGTGGGGCGAGGCAACATTATGAAGGAATATTGACGAAACTTGCCGCAAGGCGTGTGAACGGTGCGCGCAAAGCTGATGGGAAGGACCTCGTAGGGGTGGGGAGATCTGGTCTCTCGACCGCGTGACGTCACCCAAAGTCCCCACTCGCCTTCGTCGCACGTCCCTCCCCTCCCCCCGCCCCCTCCCCACGCCCGCTGGGAAAAATAGCAGCGATCATCCTGATCGACCTCTCGGGAGCGATCGGCGCGTTCCTCGCCTGCCGCCCCTCCTTCCCCTTCTTGCAGCCCCCCCCCCCCGCCGCGCGGACGCTCGCTGGCTGGCGTGACTCATTTTGCGTTGCGTGCGGGCCTGCCTGCCTGCCTCTCGTTTCGGTGGGCCCGTGTATGCAATAATGTATTACGAGGATCGTGTTTGCACTCGGCCACACAGGAGGGGAAGTCATGTTGCCTTTGGCTCGAGAACCGCAATATGATGGTTTCCTGATGTGCGATGAGAAAGGTCTTTTGTTCATGGAACATTTGCTTATAGGGTATTCTTACTACTGCCATGAATAAGAACGAACACTTAATTCCTGTGCCTCTATTTATTTATTATCTATTTGTAGTTGTTTTTATAAGATTGCGTAAATGATGTTTCTAAATGTAGGATATGTCCGGTCAATTCAGTTTGCAATAAAAAAAAGGTACAAATGAAGATTGTTCCTGTAATTTCGCAATTGGAAGAAGAATGGAGAATCTTATATATTTTTCCAGAATAATAATTTCAGATAATATGTAATTGTGATTTCATTACCTAAGGAAAGTGGGGAATAAAGAGAGTCCAGTCAGTTACTGAATTGACGTTTTTTATACATATTGTATTTTAACGGTTAATAGTGCTCTTTCTTCAAATATTAATTAATGATATTACTATGAAATGTAATTAAAATGAAAGGTGCTTCCTTTATAGCAAACACTTATCGTCGATTCGCCATATTCTGCCATCTGCTTGACTTCAGTTCGCACGCGCAGAGCGCGTCCCTCGAGGGAAAGGAAACATTCGAAGAGTTACTCGAATTGGAAATGGTAATTAGTTCCCATATTTCGAAGACGCTGTTTGCGTCGAAATGTAGCGCAGCGACTCGGCTGATTTAGCGCGCGTAATTGATTTCCCGCTGTCTGCAAACGCGTGTGGAGCGGAGTGTCAACATTCCGCCGGCGAGGAGGGCCAATTAGAGCGAAGTAGCGAACGAGCGCGGTCGCAAACCTCCCTCTTCGGCGCGTGGTCAGCCCTCTGGAAGAGAGTTGCGCGGAGTCCCGCCGGGCAGCGCTGGCGCTAGCGCTGGCTGTGTCGCGTTGAGTCTGCGCATGTGCCACATAAAAATGGCGACTCGAAGAGCATGGAAATAAGCAAATGTTGGGTGTGTGTCGCGGATGTGTAATCGCTAATCGCGCATTACGTCATTAGAAATTCCCGAACGAAATCATGCAATAAGGGAAATTGACTAAATATGGTAAATTAAAGGTGTTGATTTTTGATACAAGACAACTTTAATTTACCATATTTAATCATTAGAAGGTATCTACCTCACTAGCTATCTAATAAATGGAATTGACTAATTGCACACACAAGTTTATTTGGAAATTGTTAGAATTATGTTGTGAAATCGCTGTGTATCTCTAACCTCTTCCTTGACTTATCCTCACCCCTTACTTACGCACACCTATACTTACTTGCATTACGCTCTCACGCTTGCTAGGAGACCAGTCGGGAACTTAGAGCTTGTCCCGGCTGGGACGGAGCCTGCTGGGAGGATACCTGTTCGGGGAAAATCTCTGCAAACCGAGGTAGATATACGCTGGATCTCACTATCGCGTGGGGGAAGATCATCTCCAGCTATGAAAACATGCACTACAATTAAGGGACTAATGACCTTAACAGTTCACGCGCCCGGAATCACTATTTAATCATTCATTCGACGTCATCGGGGGAAGCTATTCTTCTTACATAAGTCAAGTTCAGGATTTTTTTAAAAATTTAATTCCCTTACACATGAAACGCGTTTTCCCTTGATAAATAGATGGAAGACTCGAATTGATTGACTCAACGTCACGTACCGTAATCTGTGTATCTGGTTGCGTAGCACCTTCTGTATCCCCTTGCGGCGCCAGCGTGCCTCGGATTCTGCGCTGGGGAGCCTCGCCGATGGCTGCGTGGGGGCGCTTCTGGGGGCATCCGGCGAAAGAACCCGTTCATCCGAGCAGGCGGCGGGCGCTCCAGTATCGATTTCCTAATTTATTTACATCAGAGGCGAAACTCGTCGATAAGTGCATTACGAGTGCTCCCAGTCGCCGACAGTTTTATGCAAATGCAATTACTCGAGCGGAAAAATAATCGCGGGGCAGTAAAAATATTAAATTAGCTGTGCCAGGCGTCGGCGGCGACAGCTTCTTCCGGAAACTCGCAATTAGATTTGTGCTTTTGCCTGTGTTCCGTTTTTGTGAAGGGAGCCAGTTTCCTTTCGGCCGCCTAGCGTATGGTGCGTGCGAGTTCAAAAGAGTTCTTTTTGGGTTCGGTAATTATGGACGAAAGGAACGGAACTGTGTAGTCGTTTAAAAATTAAAGTAAAAATATATAAATACTATATTGTGAGGATGTTATCAAGTTACACGAATTAAAAGAAAATATTTTTACCACGGGTCGCAAGAGGCGTAAAGCATTAGATAAATTTATTTAATTTAGAACCAGAGTGCAGTATTTCGAGCGAAATGTGCCATGTGCCTCACATTAGCTCGAATTTTCCAGATGCTACGTATTCAAAAGTATACATCACAGGCGCTCATTTGTTGTAAAATAGAAAGAGAAAAAAATAAATGACGCGCGAATAATGGAAAAGAACAGTTTTTTCTGAAGGGGTGCATATCACTAATATTTTCAATCTACAGAAATGAACCCACTGCACCAACAGCTGATGGGTAAGCGTACTGTTAGTGAAGCACATACTCTCGGAATATGTTGTTTTACTGTGTGACTTTCACAGCTCAGCGTTCATCGGTGTCTCCTTATCCCGGCCCATTCTTTGTCCTCTTTGTGTTCGTTTTTGCGTTGGTGAGGATCGCAACCTTCTGTGTAGTGGACCATGGAGAAAACGGTTTACGCACGGACCGATAAATTCGAGCGTGAGCACGTTCTGTAAAATAGTACGAGTATTACGTATGGTCAAAGAATAAGCTGACAAAAAAGATTTCGATTATTTTCAAGGCGCAAAATTGGAGTAGTGAAGTGCGTTTGGGGTTAGTGGAGGGGTAGTTGGAGTGGACATTCTTCGAATTTCGAGAAGGATGAATGAAGTGTTCAGAACCGCTGTTACAAGGTTGCAATAGATCGTTCAGAGGTGTAATAAAAGGCTTCGTTCTTACAATAAACGCAATAGAGAACCAAGATATCGACAAGTTAGTGCGTATATATTTAGAAGAATCGTACCTACTTTGCCCACTGTGAATTTCACGTAATCATCTCCAGATAAAAAAAGTTTTATTAATGAAAGGTTTTCTCAGAGCACTTTGATGGGAGAAATGTATAATAGAGGACATTTTAAATTGAAATCAAACAACTGTGTTTTAAGAAATAAAATAATTGTGTGCTTTATTCATTATTAGTGCTAATTATTAAGAGTTACATTTTGTCCCGTCATTTTTGACAGATTACAACCTCTAAGAAAAATCACAGGGACACGTTCTGTTTGTAACAGTGTACCTGCCTGATTTGTGTGGCCTCAGAAGTTCGTGTTTTCCCGAACGTATAGAACGGAAGGGCCAAAACGTTCCTTAACCGGAGCGCGTGTCCCTCAATGGTGGGCGGGCGAGAGCGCTCGGGGAGTGCGTCGGAGGGAGGGGCGGTCGGGCGAGGGCGGGGGCGGGGGCGGTGATGAAACGCGCGGCGTGGGCGAGGAGTGAGATTGTCCAGCCCAGTGAGATCGAACGGGCCCCGGGGCGATGGCACTCGAGGGGGCAACTGCGGCGTACGACCAAGAGCAGGTAAAGCGTGAGCTCTCTCATTCTCTCGACGCACTGTTGGCTCTACACGCACGCACTCATTCGTTCTCTGACGCAGGAAGTGTATTTCACTGCGAAGAAAACTTTTCCCCGAGAGGAATAATAATCTAGCAGGAAGTGTTGGAACATGATAACAGGTATTTCTCGGGAGCGGACTGGGTTTCGGTTTAAATTCTAATGGCTATTCCACATATGTTCGTTATGAAATGTGAAGTTAGTGACCTTTATGAATTATTGCGCCATCTGCTAATACATAAATTGCCGAATAGAGTCTTTGTAAACAGTGGAAGGTGGCAATGCACGAAATAAGGACTCGCAAAGGGAAGGAGATTCTAGAATTGCGCCGTAAGCATGCTGACTGCAACTGAATCAGTCTTCGAGGGCAGGAGAGTTTCTACGAGAACGCAACAAGTATAATTCTGAAGGAGTACGACGTTGGGAGGCAACTATGAAACTGGTGTAAAGGAATAAAGACTCTATCTTCAAAAGAGGACGATAAATGTAGAAGTAACAGGCGCTGGGGTTTGGAAATTGAATATGAAACAGTATAGAAGATAGTGAATAGGTAAAGGTACAGTATAATTCGACGAGACCGAGACGGCACAAAAGGACGCTTAGGAAAAAAAACGCAAACTAAGCACTTACGAGTGAAACGGTGCGTAGAGCAGTACAGTCATCATAGGTATCGAGGGTTTCTGCTAGTTTGTTTCACGACTTTTTCTTAAAGTTCTGGAGATGTTAGGAAAGAGGGAATGTGTGTGTGATTGTGTGGGAGTGTGTGTGTGTGATTGTGTGGGAGTGTGTGTGTGTGATTGTGTGGCACACAGCAGAAAAGAAAATTTTTTTTTTTTTTTTTTTTTTTTTTTTTTTTTTTTTTTTTTTGCGAAAAAGGCGATACTTAAATGGGGATTATTTAAGAAAGGAAAAGTTTATAATGGAAACCAAACGAATTGGGAAAGAATTGTTTTTTTTTTTTGAGGAACCAAAAGGAATACAGCACCCAGGGCGGGGTAAATGAAGGTGGGAAGAATTAGGAATCTGAAAGGGGGAAGTAGGGCAAGAAAATTTGAAGAAGGGAAAAAACAGAACAAAAGACATTGGCGGTGGGAAGGCAAACTCCCGAGGGAGCCAGGGTAAGATGCTGTTTTGTACGAAGGAAGTAAAGGAGGACAGACGAAGAGGACAGTGGCGGAAACGGCGAGAAGAGAGCCGAACCAACAGGGGAGGGGCGCGTGGCGAGGCCGGATCGAGGGCCGTCGCGAAGGGTGGGAAACGACGCCACGGGTCTGGGGAAACAGAAGGGCCGTGGCGGGCGTGGTTTGGGCTCTGTCGGGGGCGCGTGCGGGATGCTGGCAGGCCGGGCGGGGCAGTGGGTGGCGGGGCGGCAGCGCGGAGGCGGGCAGTGACAGTGGGCGGCGGGCTAGAGGGGGCAGGCGGAAACGGCGGGCAGTGGACGTGGGGCGGGCGGGCAGAGGGGGCAGGCGGAACGGCGGGGCAGTGGACAGTGGGCGGCGGGCAGAGGGTGGCAGGCGGTAGGGGCGGGAGTGGACAGTGGGCGGAGGCAGAGGGGGCAGGCGGTAGGCGGCGGGCAGTGGACAGGTGGGCGGCCGGGCAGAGGGGGCACGGCGGAAACGGCGGGGCAGTTGGACGGCGGCGGGGCATGAGGGGCGCAGGCGGAAACGGCGGGCTAGTGGACGCAGTGGCGGCCGGGCAGAGGAGGGCAGGCGGTAAGCGGCGGCAGTGGACAGTGGGCGGAGGGCAGAGGGGGCAGGCGTAGGTCGGCGGGCAGTGGCAGTGGGCGGAGGGCAGAGGGGCAGGCGGTAGGGGCGGCGGGCAGTGGACAGTGGCGGAGGGCCAGAGGGGGCAGGCGGACAACGGGCGGACAGTGGACCAGTGGCGGAAGGCAGACGGGGGCAGGCGGAAACGGTGGACAGTGGACAGTGGGCGGAAGGCAGAGGGGCAGGGGTAGGCGGCGGCAGTGGGCGTGGGCAGTGGCGGCGGGTAGTGGCGGCGGGCGTGGTGCGGTGGCGGTGGGCATTGGCAGTGGGCGGCGGGTGACAGGCGGCGGGCGGCGGGCAGTGGGGCGGGGCGAGGCTGCGGGCGGCGGGCGGAAGGCGGCGGTGGCGGCCAAGGGGGCGGTGGTGCGCCTTGGAGGGCGCGGCGGCGGTGGCGTCAGCCCGTGCGTCGGGCGAGCGGGCGGCGTGGTGGGCGGCTGCGCGCGGTAATGCCCTTAGGGCCGTGGGCTCTTTGATGTCGCCGCGCCCGCGCCGCCTCGCC
>BOPP01000339.1:212460-230724 GCA_017312745.1 Gryllus bimaculatus | reverse complement strand
GAGCCCCTCGAGCCCCTCAGGCCGCCGGCGCGCGCCGAGCGCCAGCCTTCCCGCCTCCGGAAGCGCCCGGATTAGCCCCGGCGGCGGCGGCGGCGGCGCCGGAGCCCAGCCGGAAGAGGCGGGAAGCTGCCGGGACGGAAGGCGCCTGCCGGCTGCAGGGGGAAGGCGCTGCCGAGGACGTTGCTGTTGTTGCTACTCGGGAAAGGGACAGCGGAGGCGGCGGCGGCGGCGGCGGCGGCGGCTGCCTAGGCACTTGGGACACGTGGAGCGACTTTCATTGGCTATTTGTGAAGCAGCATTTGTGTTTTAATTTGTTTTACAAAATGTTTTGTAATATTAAAAATATGAAGGAAGTCGTGTCTCTGAGGCCTTATTTGCACGCTTCATTTTGAGGAACTATTTCGGAGTTTAAGCCGACATGCGCATTGCACAGTGTTCAGGTATTCTGAAATCGGTTCAGGAATTCTGAAATATACAAAATCCCGCATTCGCCGAACACTGGAATCGTTCCTCAAAAGAAAAAGTGTAAATTTGGACCTGAAGTAATGAAAGTGTTTTTACATTACACGTTTTTGTGAAACCGTCACAATTTAAGCGTCACACTCTGTCAGTTAAAACGCATGCATACAAAACGATAGTACCACTAATGTATGTGTCGTATTAATGATAGTAACGTTATCGGACCCTGTAAATAAGTTGGAACGAAGTAAATGTGTTGTAAATTTTGACAAACTAATGAATTGTAGATGTAAGAAAAAATAAATGTCGCTATTGTGATCCTCCAGTTGAATGTACATTGAGTCTATGCGATCAGAGGAACTTAATATTATGGTACATCTCCAACTGAGGTTTGTATTTCAACTATTTTGAATGCAATACATCAAAGTCCTTGGTCAGGATTATTAAATGGTAAAATAAACCTGAAATATATTAAAACAGAGAATACAATCAAGAAATTTCATTTCTTCTTAGACATTGTTTGTAAGATAAACGAATCAGGAATATTGAATGGCTGCTGCCGTTTACAACATGTTATCGTTTAACTCCCTCTCTTTGTTCGAGTGGAAAGTATCTTCCGGGAACGACCTTGTTTTTCATTCATTGCTTCAAGCGTATTCTAGAAACCGTTCCACCGTCTATTACAACAAACGCAATTCCTTCCCATATAAGACCCCAGCACGAAAAGAACATCGACGAGAAGAAAAATTGCGCGCAGAAATAAGACTCAATCGCATGGGGAACTTCGGCAGCAAGCGGCGTATACGACCATCCCTCGGCCGAAGTATATCGACATTTCCTGTTTACTCCCCGTTTTGCCTCTGGGGAGGCAAAAACAGCGGCAGGGAAAAAGTTAAATCGACGTTTTCGTTCCGGCCTCTCGATTCCATGCGCGTGGGTGAGCGAAAATACTTCTCCGAGTTGAAAATTGCGGCCGCTGCGCTCGTCGAGGGAGCGTAGTCCATTTTGCCTCGTTTTGGTCTTATGGGAACCTAATACAGCGGTAATGGAAACAAAAGAGGGGGGATGCGCGTGGACTCCCGTTCAATCGCTCGCACTGGCCGGTGCGCCCGGGGGGGGGGGCAAGGGGGGACGCTGAGGGCGCTGCCTGCGGCCGTTTTCATTTTCTTTATTTTTTTATCGAAAAATTTCTCATACTGTAGAAGTACTTTGCATTAGTCTGCAATTTATGTAGATTGCATTGCAATGCTTCATCATTTGAAATTGTAGTGACGTAGGAATGGGAAAACCGTTTTTTTTTCATATGGCCATGTACGTTTTGTTCAATAAGAAGTTTATATATAAATGTTATTGGTCCACTATTTTTTTTTTGAATATGTTTGTGAGATGGTGCAAAACATTAATAACGTATTTAATTAATTTTAACTAATTTGATTTTGAAAGAAATGTGTGAAATTTGAAATGAAACCGAGGAAAGAATTCCCCACGAAACTTTCGATTATTACACGTTATTTAAAATTCACATTTACAAAGACTACGTTTCTTTTTTAGATGTGTGAAAAGAGCAACACATCGTCTATCGTTCAAATTTTAGAAGATGTGTAATATTTACGATCTACTATTTGTTTGTTTCCCTTGCTTGTTGAATAACGCAATGTGATGTTAGTAAGTGTGATTGCATTCATGCCGTGTGTGAATATTTTAAATTACACTGCGAATTCATCTAATGTGAATTCGACTTTTTCAGTTTATGAGCAATAATATTTTGCTTTTTTGTTGAACAAGTATTTGTTAAGTCAAGATTATCTGAGAAAAGTTTGTTTCTTCCTTTAATTATTTTAATTACGTAGGCTCTTGCTCCTGTTATTTTATCAGCATCGTTCGAGTGTTCTGTTGTTATCTCGTGGTCCTTTCGCTCTTGCAAAAACGATGTCTATGGCTCAGGAAAATAAATATTATTGAGACCGAGCTGCACAAAACTGGAAATGGCTGAAGCAAAAGGAGCACTTCTGTTCAAACCTCAATCCACTCTCAATCCACGACGCTGAAAAACTAAGCGCAGCATAAGAAGAGGTAATGCATGTAGTAGACACCATTCAGAATTAGACGTTGAGTAATATTATTCTGAGACCCACATCTGTTCTCGACATTTTCTCCTCGTTCCTATTTTCATTCCGAATGTGAATCTCACAGATATGCTCCCCACCCTCTTGCAGTTTGCATCCTCATTCTTAATCTACGTTATTCTCAAATTGCCACATCTTGAGGGCCTTCCCCTTCCTTATCTTCATTCGCACTTTTCTCTTATCTCTCACAATGTAATTCTAATTGTTTATATTTACTTGACTGTCCGGGTGACGCCGCGTCCATGGCGAAGGTGCCGACGTTTCGGTCGCCATTCTGCGACCTTCCTCAGGGCGTATGGCACCTTCGCCATGGACGTCACCCGGACAGACTAGTAAATATTGTCTCCGGCCGCGGAAGCCTACGCTCTCACTAATTGTTCATTCTCACCTCTTTCCCTTCTGCTCTTCATTCCTCTTCCTCTCCTTTTCCTTCTCCATCCTATTTCTCTTCATTCACACTGCTTCTCTCGATTTGACTGATATTATCTTTCTCGTATTTTCTCATATCATTTTTCCCTCTTTTCTATTCACTGACCTTCAACTTCTCTTTTCCATCCTCAATATCCCCAACCTCATCTTCATTCACTATTTTTATCGCTCGCCCACATCATCAAACTCATCATTCATTCGTATCGCATTCCGTTCTTCATCCTCATTCTCCATTTCCCATTCCCTTCATTCACACTTGCTTTCTCTTTCATTCGCAGGCTCGTCTTCATTTGCACACTCTTCCTCCTTGCACGGCGCTTCATTTGCGCGGCACAAACGCAGCTCCCGAGAGCGCAGGGATTAGCGCGGCGCAATTTCTTCGTCGCCGTTTGACGGACGCTAATCAGCCCTTGGGCCTAATTAGGGCGGGGCCGTGGGGGCGAGGAGGCGACGAGGGATGGGGGCGCGGCCGCGGGCCCACGACGGCGCCGCTGCCGGGAACGGTGCACCCGGGCCAGCATGCGCTGCACCGCAGACTCCTAATGAATACACAGGAAGGTCACTTGGAAGCTGGAATCGAATGAAGGGTTGTTTATGTGGATCACAGTTAGGGTAGGCACCTTGGCTGCAACGTTTTCGTTGCCTCACGAAGTTTTACTGCATGTCAGTAACGAGAGATTTTGGACGTGGAGAACCGCTGTTCCGATGAGTTTCAGCTTGAGTTTTCGTGTTGTATTTTATGAATTTTGATGTAAGTGTAGTAACGTATGTGTTAATACAATATGTGTATTGCATTCTTCAGGTATGAGGACGTAATGTATGAAGCTAAATTTTTGTCAAGATGAAACTCGATGTTACGTACTGAATAACAACGAAAACGAAGTTGCAGTGAAATGAAACACAACATAAGTTTGAAGGAAATAGGTTCCTAACGCGCTTGCTTCGCCACAACTGCTTCTACATGTTCATACCGAATTCATAAAGTAGCTGTAGGTCTGATCTTTCTAAAATGGCCGAAAGGCATTATTAATGCTGCTCAGGATTACTTTCTATCGTGTGTTGTAACTGAATTCATTCGCCATGCCATACTTAATTCTTTTCTGCTAGCACATGTTGGATGTGAATATAGAACTGTATTTTTGATGGAATAAGAGAGTCAAGTTTTCTTTGTGTTAAACATAACCATTCCAGTATGGATTTCAGTAGACTTAGTACAAAAGAACTTTTGTATTGTGGATAAAGTCTTACTTACTATTATCAACAGAGGCTCTCTAACAATAAATTATTTCCGATACGAGTGCTCATCGCTTTTCAGAGTCGCAAAAAAGTAAAGTGTGTACTTCATAGCCGTAGCGTGTTCATTCATAAATTCCTCTACGCCCTCCTTGAGGGCTCCCGTTCACACGCAGCATTAGCGAAAGTGGCTACACGCGACAGAAACTGAGAGCGCGTGCCTGGACCGAAGCGAAGCGAGAGGATTGCGTCGGTGCGGGGCTGCGCGCCCGAGCGGCCTGAGCGGCCTGGTAACGCGTCACCGGAAATGGTCAGCCCGCGTCCATTTCCTGGAAAAAAATCGCCGTCGCCCCTCTCTTCCATTGCGCGTCGTCGAATCTCCGCACTTCCGGCCACCGCCCGCCCTCTCCCCCGTCCCTTCCCATCATTTCCACTATCCCCGCTTTCCTGTAACGCTTTCCCGCGACGCATCAAAAGCTGCCCAACCCCACCGCTTCCCTACCCGTTCCCCCTCCCGCCACCCCCTGCCCTCGCCCTTCCACTCTGCCCTATCGTTCTCTCATTCCGCTCTGCTCTCTGCCTCTCGCTTGCCTCTCTTCTTGCCACTCGCTCTGCCTCTCGCCTCTGCCTCTCCCTCTGCTCTCGCTCTGCCTCTCGCTCAGCCTCTCGCTCTGCCTCTCGCTCTGCCTCTCGCTCTGCTCTCGCCTGCCTCTCGCTCTCGTTCTCGCCCTCCCTCTCGCTCTCGTTCTCGCTCTCGTTCTCGCTCTCCCTCTCGTTCTCGCCCTCCCTCTCGCTCTCTCTCGTTCTCGCTCTCTCTCGTTCTCGCTCTCTCTCATTCTCGCTCTCTCTCGTTCTCGCTCTCCCTCTCGCTCTCCCTCTCCCTCTCCTCGCTCTCGCTCTCCCTCTCGTTCTCGCTCTCCCTCTCGCTCTCCTTCTCTCTCTCCCTCTCGCTCTGCTCTTCCACTTGCTGTTCCTCCTGGTCTGCCTTCACTCTCCCTTCTGCTCTGTCCTCCAATTCTCCTTTCCACTCTTTCCTGTCGCTCTCCCTCTCGCTTTGCCCACCCATTCTGCCTTCCCGTTTTACCCTCTCGCACTCCCGTCAGCCGTCTCCTCCCGCCCTCCCGTCTCACCCACCATTCCACTCTTCCCTCCCGTTTCCATCACCTGCTGCCCCCTCCCGCTTGCACATCACAGCCCCGCGGCCCGCGCCGCCCCGCCTCGCTCCGCCTCGTCCGCCCCGCAGAGGAGCGGGGTGCTGTGATCAATGAGGGCGGGCGAGAGCTGGCAGCGGCGACGCATGCGCCCGACGTTCCTCCGCTCTCCTCTGCCCTCTCTCTGCAACTCTTCCGTCGCAGCGCTGCGTCGGCCCTACTCGTTCCGTTGCTCTCGATTTGCTTCGTCTAAGAGAGGGACTTTCAAATGCTTCGCAGGAAAATTAAAATTTCAGCCTTTATTATTCAGGATTTTAAAGCTTTAAAGTGAACTTTTAAAATTGAAAACGCCATTTATGTATAATTTATACGTTAATGTGCGTCACGAATATGGTTTTTCATAAAAGTGCTTTACATGTTGTGTGTACTTTGGCGACCTTTGTTTTATTGTTACGCATCATGTTTGTAATTTTCTTTATCTGTCAAAGCGTTATTTTGAGTAGTTGGTAGTTCTAGTAGTTGTGGGTTGTATTTATTTAAGATGCATTTTAATACTTTTCCTATCATTTCTTTAATCTTTACTGTTTCGGTAGTTAGAAACTTACTTTTGCTTTAAGAGCTTCAGTCTCTCTCTCTAGAGACACAATTACACCAATTTTAAATTATATTATCTTTGTGTGTTTAGACAGTTCATCCAATCCTAGTGTTTCGTTTAGAACTCCAATCTTCTTGGGTGTCTCCGCTCATCTGTTTGTTCATTATTTTCCGAGAAACACTTATATTATTCTCTTCTATTTATCTGACATTTTATGCGGCCAAACCTTGCAAAATATCTCCCACAGAAATGGGATTACGAGGAAATAGATTATATGTAAATTCTGGAATTAATAAGTTTGGTAATCTAAAAGCAAAAAATCTGTATTATCATATCTGCAGTTGGTGCCCGCTTAACCTCCACGCGTATGTCAGAAAGTAGAGTTTATTCAACATATTTTCTTTAAATTAAAAAAAAAAAATTCATGAGTGATTTTGCGTTCATTCCGTAATACAACTTTTTCTTGTTCTTGACTTTTATTTCATTCTCATTCCATGCATTACATTTTCGCTCTCCTCTTTCGTTTCGCCTTTCAAGCCCGTGTGGGTGTGAGGTGGGGGTGGTTGAGCGGGAAAGCGACGCAAATAACCCGAGCGAGCGATCGGTAGTTGAGCCGCCGCCACCGCCGCCAGCCCTTTCGGTTGAGTGGCTGCAGCCCGATGGCGCGGCGCAGGCTGCCCTGTCCCTGCAAAACGACCTCTTTCTCGCTGCTGTGTCGCGCTGCGGGCGACGCCGGTTTGTAGCAACGTTCAGCAAATACGTGTTCGAGGAGTTTGTGGAGACGCTCGCTGCGACCGAGATTGGATCCAATGATGACTTGTAATTGGTACGGTGGCAAACGATGAAATATTGCGGAGAAAAATATTTCTTTCAATACCTCTGGATATCTTTTAGTTATGAGTTTTATAGAATGGTGTTGTACTGCATGGTGCTGAGGTATGGCCACTCTCAGAACAAATGAGAACAAAGTAGAGAGTCATTAAAATGGATTTTCTTAGAAGATCCGCTGACTTTTCAAAAAGAGAGAAAATATGAAGAAATATTGAAAGGGATTATGGGTTTGAAGAAGAACGGAATTTAAAAGAAAGAAAAACCGTTATGGTTTGGATACGTGCAGAGAATGCAAAGCAATAGACTTCCAAGGAAGCTTTTGGGTTGGCAACCAGAAGGAAAAGAGGCCAGCTGCGAACTAGTTGGCGAGAAAACGTAGAGAAGACGATGGCTGGATGGTAGATACCTCCTGGGTCGTTGAATAATAGAGAAGAGGGGAAGAAGTAAGGACCGCATGACCCACCTAAGGGTCAACCAAACAGCTTAGAAGAAAAAAAGAAGTAGAGGATTTTTATGAGAAACTCTTAACTCTTGAATGATCACACAATCCTCAAGTTATAATATCACAAATTCGAAACAGGATTGCATTTCCGCTCTGACAGTAGGTTTTAAGATTTTATTAGAAACAGGTGAAATGCGTTTAAAATTTCAATCAATATTCCTCTTTAAACCATATGAATAATTGTGTTTTATTACTCTCTTTTCGAGACATTAATTATGCGTGCGTAGCACAGTTTAGTTGAGTGGGAGTGAAAAATTTTCAACTGTATTCCCTCATGCGTGTTTACTAAAGTATTCTGCCGATCGTCTGTTCAACGACACCGCATATTGGTTAACATTTATCAAATTTCTTCGAGTTACTTGTATTGAAATTTTCAAGTTTGAAGTTTCTTATTACACCCTTTCGTTCATATTACTTATTTTCCGAAATTATCTCAAAAAATACAGGGATTTTTTTATTGAACTGAGTAAAACTCTAGGTTAAACATTTACGTATATCCATCATTAAATACCTAAAATTGTTAGCTCTTAATTTCTTCTATCCGAGAATTACAGAAGGGCTTTCCACATCACTGCAAATAAAAAGGTTTTTGAGGTGTGGCCACAACATCTATATTCTCACGCGAAGCGCGTGTATCGTGACACTTGGACATCACGACAAGCCAATCGTCCGGGACCCTCGACTCGCTTCACGGTCACAGAATAAAAAGCCGCAGAAGAGTCTTCTTTTTTTCGAAAAAAAATCGTGTTTTCAATTACGAGGGAGGACGCGCGAGGGCCGTTGTAAAAACAACCGAAGATCGATGCAAACCTCCGGCTACCGCCTCCCTCGACGCCGCTCGCTCGTCGCGCTCTGCCCGTCTCCGCTGGTTCTGACTCCCGCCGCCCCGCCGGGCGTTCTCTTTCTTGCTTCGCGTGCTGCCCTTCAGGACTTCATTTTTTATGGATCTCTTGTTGTCGGGCATCTTTCCGAAAATTATTTTCAGTCTGGATTCCGTACAATTGTTTTTCATATTTATCTCTTTACATACTTCGTTCTCGCTTCATGTTCTCTGCAAATTTTTGTGATTTTCAGCTATGCGTGTTTCTTCAATATATACCCTGTCAGACAAGTGTTTTCTGTGATCTTGCCAATGTGCTGGAAAATTGTTATTTCGAACATTGTTTTAGTGGTGTGTACATTTTTATGCCACTTTACAGAGTTATATATGTACTCAGTGATACAGACACTTCTGCTCTGTTATACTACTTTTATTTCTGTACAATTCCTTCAATTTACATCACATTTATGCTTTTCGCAATGCTATTATTATTATTATTATTATTATTATTATTATTATTATTATTATTATTATTATTGTTCGGGGTGTGTTCACATCATTGACACAAGTTCTCCACTAGCTCTTCCCTTTAACTTTCCTTATATTAGGTACTTACGCCTCATATCTCTCGAGCTTCACCACTCCCTTTCTCATGACCTTTCTCTTTCGCGAGCACGCTCCCTTGTGCAGCTCACCATTTCGGGAATCCAAAACCAGCCGGAGAGCGGTTCGAGTGCTCGCCCAGCCGATGAAGTAGACTTCCATTCGGCTCCTCACAAGCCCGCCGCCATCACCACTGTCAACCGTCACCTACACCGCCCTCTCGCCCCCCTTTCGCGCCCTTCGCCGCCCCTGTCGCCCCAACGCCTCCACCTCGCCCAGCGCTTACTGCTCCTTGCTGCCAGCCACCACTGCCCTCGCGCTCCCTTCCCTCTCCACCGCCCGTCTTCCCACCCCTCGCCCTGTCACCGCACGCCCCCCGCCCCTGCCCCTTGCCCATTCGCTTTTTGCCCACCATCCCACCACCCTCGCCCCGGCTCCTCGCCACTTCCCCTCGCACCGCCCTCTTCACTCCCTCTCCCCGGCACCTCGCCGCCCGCCTCGCCCTGCCACCCGCCACGCGCCCTCGCCCTTCCGCTCTCCACCGTCCGCCTCTGCCCTCTCCCCCTCGCCCTGCCCCATGCCCCTCGCTCCTCTCCCTTTGCCTCTCGCCACCGCCCTCGCCCTCGTCCCTCGCGCCCTCGCCACCGCCCCTCGCCCTCGTCCTCCCCCTCGCCACCGCCCCACTCCACCAGACCTCTCCATCGCCACTCTCGCCAACGCCCCCCGCCATCGCCTCACGCCACCGCCACACGCCCTCATCCCTCGCCCTCGTCCCTCACCTATATTTGCCACTCTCACCTCTACCACTACATCATCATCATCATCATCATTATCATCATCAACAACAACAACAACAACAACAACAACAACGCAGGTCTTTTCGTCTTCGCTCCTCGCGCACTCAGTCTCCGCCTTACCCATCTCCATATTCTCACTTGCTTTCGTAGCGCCTCTGCCGCGGCTGTCGCCACTTCCTGTGCGGCCGCCTCGTGCCTCTGCCCGCGCCGGAGAGGGCCCTCGAGCCCTGGAGCCGCAATGGACACGCCGAGCCCGCCCCGCCGCTGGCTCCAGCTCCAGCAACGGAGCCTCTCCCCCTGGAGATAAAAGTGATGAAGCAATATTTCGTTTCGAGATAATCTGCTGCGTTCACGGAGGGATTTTCATATTATTTTTACGGCCGTTTTTTGTCGACCGTTCCTTCTAAATTGATGTTATGCTGAATAAGCGACCTAAGCAAGGTATTTTCATCCTAGTTAGCAGCTATATATCGAAATGTTTTTATGAATTTTATGTGAAGTAAATTCTTTGGGATTATTTCAGAGAATATTTCTTTAGTTAACAGTTTTCTCCGTCATTTATTTGCAGTCAGACGTTATCACTTGATGAATGACATTTGCAAGATGAATTTTTACGTGCTGACAACTTCACAGAAAATACATGTGAAAGGAATTAAAATTTTGAAATATACCTTTGCCTTTTGAATATGAAGTACTTGAATTCTGAAATATCTTTTGTTGTTCTCTACAACTATCTGTAAACGCATAAATTGTCTCCTGTTAAAATAGGCCAAAAAAATTCACAGATGATAATATATTAATGACTTGACATATTAAATAAAATGTTCAAGAAATGTATTCGCTACTGATCAACCTAACATTACTTTCCTGCACTGTACATCAAGATAAATGTATATTTATATTCATCGTGATATCTTACCTTTCAGTTACATTTTCTGGTACAGCGTTCCATTTACATATACAGTGGATGAGAGCATCACCACATACATTGACATTTGTACGAACATTTTGATCATGTTCTCCATTAGAAATTTTAAAGATTTCCCCTACCTTGTTGTGTTAACTTCATCAGTTGCATCCATATGAATGAGAAAGACGTGACAAAGTATCAAGGCCAATATTCAGACACACGATGATGTAGTTAACCTACTTCTGCTGGTTCGTGATAGTTAAATACAAAAAGATAATATTGGTAATTACAGAAAGATAAGATATAGTGAGCCAAAATATGTTTGTCGCGTTTGACGTGTCTTCAGAAGGAATACAAAGCAACACTTAAGTGCTCAGATCGAAGTTTTCAAATGATTACAGTGGTCTTCTGTCGACTGTAAAGATGGATGTAAAAGTTTACCCACACTCTAGCTGTGAGGTTGACGGGGAAAGTGACATGATGTATTTTTCAATTGAAGCATGCATGCTTTATGAATGAGATGAGATAATGGCGTAGTCGGCATTGTTGGCAATTATGAAGATAGAATAGTTATGACGCAAATGGTGCCTGTAATCTGAATTGGTGGTTAGGATTAATGACAGTGAAGTAAACATTATGACTCGATGATAACTGAATCGTGAAAGGCCATTTCAGACGATTGCTATGTGAACAGTGCTCTCCAAGTTACTCACCTCTTCCACACGTAGTTTAAGTATCTTTTATTTAGCACACTCATTTAATGTATCATTCACAGCGGACTAATTGCCAATAAAATTTAGAGGTGAACTGCACTTTACGAGAGTTGATACGACACGAGAGTGAATAGCGAAGCCGAAACATTAAAAATAGCGCAACGCGAGGATATACAGCTAACACGGTAATGGTTACGTAACACGACTGATGGTACAGTCAAAAAGAGTGATAGCAACTAAAATAGTAGTTTGTAAGTGCGCGGCAAGCTCACTGAATCTAACGGTAGTGACCGTGAATAAGAAATGGTAAAGGAACATTTGAGTTCTAAAATACCCGAAACAGTCTGAACGTGAAAAATACTCGAGATATGAAAACCTAAATTCGAACTTTTTCATAATTATTGTAAATTTCTATTTTTTAAAAACTATCTCTTGGACTTTAAGTTTACCCTTCTGTACACTAATAGGCCTCAGACTTTCATTGCAAGTACTATTTACTTGTCCTCTCCATACTAAAGATTAGGTAGGAAAATGTGAGTACAACACTGCAATTACCATGTACAACACTGCAATATATTAAAGATTTTAACGAAAATAGTTTTCGTGATTACTAAAATAACATAGTATAATCTATATGGTTACGGAGAACAATAGTTTTTTATATACCAAGAAACGTTTTTGTTCCATAACGAAACTTCTGAAAAGCAAAAAGCCTCGTTTTTGAAACCTCGCAGTCACATGGCATGATTGGTGTTGTAAGGGGATTCGCAGCTATGACTGAGTATGAGAATTCAGCCGTTGCGCGCTCTATGAGAAAAGATGGAATAAGACAATCACGTATTGGCATTTTTCTCTCAAAATCGATATTGTTTCATTAATGGTTTCCCCGAGTTCATGGGTTTCTAATGAAACAGACACATCTCAGAATTTTCAAAGTATTTTGAATGTTGTGTAAACATTCGAGTAATAAGTCATATTTTCGCAATAAAAATATTTCATTCGTTGTAACGGATGATGCTGAAAAATAAATTTGAATGGACGTAATGTTTTGATTTCAACACCACTTCTTTCTTGCACGAGGTTTCGAAATATTGGGATCCGGTTCCTCGCTTGAAGTACTAGAGCTCTAATCCCTGAGAGAATATCTGAAATTTATGGTGATTTTTTTAGTTTTTTCCGTTTCCCCCTCCTGCCGTTTATCACCAACTGCATCTTTGTTTACATTTATTAGCACCCATCTTACGTCGTATCTGCCACTACATCGTAACGTGAGTCTCCTCTGGGGTAGGACGACAAAAGACGAAGTGTGTATACGTCTTTTGTGTACTCTCCCCGCATTTCATGCCATTAAATTCATAAAATAAACTTCGATTCAGTATTGTTGTATAACGCTTTACATATAGGCTTCGAGAGATTCCAAAACCTTTGTGTTGTGATTCGTAATAAAAATTAGAATTTGTCCCATTTATATCGCAGCAATTCGGAGTGCCAACGGTTGCGGAGCAGAGACCCTCGATGGCGTCCGGCAGAGCGCCGCTCTACGCCTCTCGCCCCGCGCCGCCCCGCGCCGCCCCGCCCGCTCTGCCCACGCCGCCCGCGCCCTGCCCCAGGACAATCAATAGCTCAGCGGCAGCGGCGGCGCCGCGTCGAATGTTACTCCCAAAAATTAAATCGCAAACGCTCCCCTATAATTCAGTGTTGGCGAGCTTGGTTAGGAGTGTCCCGGAACAGGATGGATCCAATTATTTAGAGTGCTGTCGCCCCGGTCTGCGTTGCCGCTGCTAGCGCCGCCCCGACGGGACGCGCCTGTGTTTCGTTATGGAATCCTGATATTTCTGGGCGGCCTGCGTCCGCCGCCGCGGCGACGGCCCGGGACGTCGCGTGGGAGAGAGGTGGTACTTAGTCATGACGTCTCTGGTGAAGGGCGGGGGGAGGGCGGGAATGGAGAGTAGGAGCCCTTTTGCGAGTCGCCCCGGCGGCGCGGCGGAGTGAAAGGGCCCGGGCGGCGGGCGGCGCTGCGTTGCCGTGACGAGGTAAAGTATTGGGGCTGCTGCCGCAGGAATACAAAGGGCGATGGACTCGCCGGAAGAGCGGAAGGTGGGAGGAGGAGGAGGGGTGTGAAACGGGGTTGGATGTTCTCTTGGTATTATTCACCTTGGGATGAGAGTTGCGATTGCGGAGATGCTTGTGTACTAGGATTTACGAGTCTCGAAGTCTAATGTTCGTGCTTCTATGAACATTCCCTTTCTCTTCTGCAATTAATTCGTTGAATTATATAATGTGATAGTGTGAAAGTAGTTTATTTGCCTTAATGAATTTCATCGCGTCATGTAGAGGTAATTGTTTTGGTGTAGTATAGTGGTAGCTTTGGTGAAGAGCGTTTCGTGTTATTTTCGTGACTTTATTGGTGAAATTGATTTTGAAAATATACGTTGCCTTAATTAATCTTGTAGTTTTTTAATTGTCTTTATATTTTTTTAAAGTTAGAACTAAAACATAAAAGTTATCCGGGAAGCGCTGAATTCATCTCCTCATCCAAAAGAGCGCATCGCCTCACGTCACCTTCACCTTACCCCACCTTAGCCCTCTTTACCTTACGTCACCTATCATACGTTACCTCATCTCGTCTCATGTTTCACACCTTACCAAATCTCATCTTACCTTTCCTCACCTCATCTCGCCTTACCTCGTCTTACCTCACTGTACGTTACCAGATCTCATCTCATCTTACCTTACCTCACCTATACTCACCTTACCGTACCTCACCTCATCTTACTTCGCCTTTCCTCACCTTACGTTTTGAGATCTCATCTCGTCCTACCTTACCTCACCTTACCTCTCCTTATGTTACTGTATCACATCTTACCTTACCTCGCCTCACCTTTCCTCGCCTTACCTCATCATATCTCATCTTACCTCATCTCACTTTACCTCACCTTACCTCACCAGATCGCATCTTGCCTCGCGTTATCTCACCTTACCTTACCTCACCTTCTCTCACTTTACCTTTCCGCGTCGCGTCGTGTCGCCCACGCGCCACAGCTCTCTGCGCTCCCCCCTGGCCGAGCACTTGCGGTGGGCGGCGCACCTGGCGCCCGCGACGTCCCCAGCGATGGAGGGCCCTCCTCGCGCGCAGAGTGCTCCCGCAGAGCAGCACCAGCCTCCGCCTCCGCGCCGCCGAATAATTCGTCGCGATGCTTTCGCTCTGGCGCTCGCGCGGGGCGGAATGGTCGCCTTTGCGGCGCGTGCTGCCGAGGAAATGAGCGAGACAGGGCGGGGGGGAATGGAGGCTTTTTTGCTGTATTTGGAAATAGAATTGAGCTAAGATAATTGGAATTAGACTTCAAAACTATGAATTGTTTCTTTGAAATATCGACATCTTCTTTTCTATATCGATCTCGAAAATGATTTAGTCTGTGTTGATCACATGGAACTAAGAATATTTACATTTGCATTATTACATTTACATATTTACATTATTCACATTCAACTAAGAATGTTTATTACATTTCTAATTGAGCACAATGTACTGCGCCGTGGTCAACTCTAGGGACCTTCATGAGGTCGGGCTGTTTCTCCTGGCACCTATCGGATTTCGCGCTGGAGACTTCGTCGAAAGCTGCCCAGCCATGATGAAGGGCGACCTACTCCCTTGGAAGGGCTGCGTAATCCCGCCCGCTCATATACGGTTTAGCTCCGCCACGTCTAATTGGCAGCCGCGCACTCGGTAAATTCCGTGAATCCCTGGCCGAACTCTATTAGCTGGCGAGTTCTAGGAGCAGCGAACACCCTAGACGGTTATCGTGCACTAATGCCCTTTGAAACAATGTGACTCATCTCTGGCCAAAATTTGAAACTTTAAACTGCCCAATTCACTTAATCTTTATTCCATTGTCCTACCGTGGCGATTCTAAAATTGATACATTGATGATCCAAGGATTTTTCTAGTGACTGGGAGGAGCAGACATAGTTGTTAGTATTGAAGTAGTGCCCAGCAGACGTGATGTTTGCATATACTTTTTTATTTGTTTTGCGTTATTTTTGCTGGAAATTTGTTTTACTTATTTAAAGTTACTTATAACATACTCAATTGAGATATTAAATGACATTCGTCACTAAAAATGTATACTTTATTTGTATGGTTCGTGGGAGGACTGAAGTCCCAAGAGCTCTAGTAGTGCCCTTCCTCTTGGGTGCGCCACTGGTTACACTATTTCATTTTATACAATGAAAACTGAATATCAGTGTTGGCGTTGTATAAATATTGTAACGTTGAATTTTTTTATAAAAGTGCCACATCTCTGGTAAATGTTTCAGATTTCAAGTTCAATACCACAATATGGATTGAGTAAGTGTTACTTTACGAGGAATGACGTCGAGATATCTAGCAGTCTTTGATAAATTTAATGCATACTATTTAAATACATAATGATAAATTAATGTATAATATTTTACATTTTATGGTTTTACATTCTGTGATGACTGATGATTCGGTGATCATTCTATATTGATACACTAACAAACAACAATAAAGTTTCACTGAGAACCTCTTGGTAATTCAATAAAAAGAGATATATTTGTATGTCAGTTTTGAAATTGTCAAAATAAATGTGTTCTGAGCAAAATAAAGACCTTGCCGTTCCTAAATTCAATGTAAATTGCAAACTTAGAAAATTGATTCCGCAGGGAATAGTATGCAACTCTGCAGTACACACCTGTTCGTCGTGTTGCGTTGCAGGCGTTGCCCGCATGTCCTCATTGTGGGCTGCGGGGCGCGCGCGGGGAGGTGACGCCGAGGCCAAGAACGGGGAGGAAGTCCTACGGGACCGTAGTTCGAACTCCGACCGAAGTTTCGTCGGTGGTGGCGGCGGCAGCAGCAGCGGGTTGGATCTCGCGTCACTTGCAGGGGCCCGGTAATTGACTCGTAATAGCGGCGGAGTTTGCGCGGTCGCCGCTGGGGGCGCGCCGTGCGTGGGCGGCGCGCGGAGTGGCAGGGCGGTGACATGGTGCCTGTACGGGGCGGCGGCGGGGGTGGGCACGCCACCGCCAGGTTCCTGCTGTTGCCGCCGCCGCCGCCGCCGCTGTAAGCTCCGCCGAATGCGCCTGTGACCTACTTCCAAGACGCACAGGGTTTTCACTTCCTGTATATTGAGTGTGATGAACGAAATTACTGTAAACTACTACAGGAATTAGAGTAACGATTGAGCCATTGTTTTGTAAATCTGCTGAGAGATAATATCTATGAATTGGTATCTTCATTAAGTAGTTGAACTAAAATAAAATGTGAGTATTTTTGTGATATATTTGAGGGTGTGTCAGTAAGTCTCTGCACTCAATGTTTGTTATTGATTACAACGATAGTACAATATTTATAATGAGACCTTCTTTTCAAAGTACACTTGGTACATCGTATCACCAGTTTTCCGATACCTTCAGAAAAAAGGAATTTCGATTGAGCAGCAAACTATGTATGCAGTACTTCCTCACCTATAGGTCAGAGGCAAATCATCCGCCTCCTCTCTCATTTTTAATTGGTCAAAACAGTTGATAATTGCACATGAAGAAATCGGAATTATATCTGTGTTGATGTTACACCTCAAAATACAGAATTTGAAGATCTTTGGTGGCAAAATGTAGTTGCGCGTTGTCGTGCAAGAAATGCCTTTCAACAGAGCTTCAACAGGCCTTTCAAGAATCCAACTCCGCGTTTTGACAAGAAGAAACTGACAATCGTGCCGCTTCATCAATAATCACTCATCGGTTATTCAGAATCAAGTCACGGACTTGCCCAGTGTTGGGTTCAGAAGTAGATGAGACACGACATCTTTCTCTTTTCCTATCCTCTATGTTTGTTTGGCTGCTTTTGAATTGTTCAATCAAAACTGTAGTCTTAAGTAGAAAGTGGAGTGGTCATTTTTCCGGCGATAACGCTAAAACATATTACATGGAAAGTGAACGATTTCATCATTAAGACTGAAAAGTGCACAAACCTGTTCAGTAAACCTATAGACGTAACTACACGTACATATTGATTTACCCTGTGATTCCCTTACATTGTGATTCTTTATGGACTAATCGAGACGTATTGTCGTCAGTGCATTGTATTCTATCTTAATATTTGATTGTAACAACTTTTTTCTCTCTACTGTAAATCTATTTACATTCTTTTAGTTAGAATTTAAAAATCATAAACGGTTTTCATTTATGGACTAAACATAGGTGTGAACATTTTTCGTATCTTTTTTATATACCAGATTTAGTAATGAAATGGAAATGCTTTTTATTGAGGTCGTATCACAGCCGGTTGGAGGTGTAATACAAAGTGTTGCGTGTTCTGTGAAATATCTGCCTAAGAATTCTTTTCTTTCTTCACTCTGTGGTTGCATTATTGCTCTTGTGTTTTGTACGTTCCTTATAGTACCTTTTTGATACGTGACTTGTCAAATTGAGTAGAATGAAAAGCCTATCTCATTTGAAATCTAATCGCCCATGCATTTTGTCGTTTGCGAATCTTTTAGTGTTCTTTCGAAGCAAAAAATTGCTCAGATTTATTTAAGATATTGCTACTTCCATCTCCAAACACGGGAAGGTTGTTTTCTTATTTTATTATTTTCGAAGCAGATAGAATAGCCATCTACTGAGTGAGGCATAGTCGAGGTTGAGCGAGTGGATAAATGGTGCAGTCACGGTCAAATGTACAGGTGGAGGGTTGTAAAAACGGACAAACTGTGTTGACGATGGATAGGTTTGTGTGTTGACGATGGATAGGTTTGTGTGTTGACGANNNNGGTTTGTGTGTTGACGATGGGTAGGTTTGTGTGTTGACGATGGATAGGTTTGTGTGTTGACGATGGGTAGATTTGTGTGTTGACGATGGGTAGGTTTGTGTGTTGACGATGGATAGGTTTGTTTGTTGACGATGGATAGGTTTGTTTGTTGACGATGGGCAGGTTTGTTGACGATGGGCAGGTTTGTTGACGATGGGCAGGTTTGTTGGCGATGGAGAGTTGCGATGCCGGCCTGCTGCAAGGCAAGGAGTGTGGCTGAGAGTGAATGGGGATGGTGACGGTGAGGAGGAGGGCGAAGCCTGAAGTT
>BOPP01000339.1:191872-203158 GCA_017312745.1 Gryllus bimaculatus | reverse complement strand
GTATGTATGTATGTATAATGTTTTGTGCTTCATGTGTTTCCGAAACGCTCTTCAAAAAGTTTTGCAATACACGTGAGAGTTTTATAAAAGTCTGTGTCACTTGTTAGGAAATATCGTGTGTTCACATCCCTTCTTTCTCACTTTCTTCGACTTCCGCTTGGTTGTTGGATCGAAATACGGATTCCTGGATGATATCAAAAGAAAACTCGATTTCTGACCAGGTTATGCGTAAGCTGCGTTATGCGTTGAATGTCAGAGATTACATGCGAATATTTTCCTTTCAATGATACGTGTCTTTAATTCTCTGGAGGTATATCCTTTAAATGATCACAATTTACCGTAGTTAATTCGTAAAATACTCCAAAAATTTCAGTATCCCAACGGATAAGTAGATGACTCACTTACCGGATAATGATGATGATAGTGTAATAGTAATAAAATAACAATAATAACCATAATAATAGTTATGAAATAATATATCATGATTATGACGATTACGATGTAGGTGAATAAATTGTCGTCATTCTTTTTCTATGTCCTTATCCGACACACGTTTCGCATCGTGTTAATACTTCGATCGGGACGTGCCTCTTATCCGGAAGACTATTACCATGGTTCTCTCCATTCTTTCCCTCTTCCACCTGAGCCAATCCGAGAGCGTATTTTGATTATCTCCCGCCCCCCCCCCTTATTTTTCCTAAGCTCACCTCCTCGGGCGATCGGGGCGCCGGGTGTCGGTGGGCGGGGCGTGGTGCGTGGGCGGGAGGGGTAATCCTTACCCGGCAATTACCCTCGCGGCGGCGGCGAGGGTGGGGGGTGGCGGAGACAAATTCGGCGACCGTGCGCGCGCGCGCAATTACCGTAATACGTGCTGCGCAGGGCCTCCTTCGCGGTTCGGCTTCCCAGCGGCGATCTCCCCTCCCCTCCCCCCTCTCCGCCCGCTCCCTTCGCCTCAGGCTGCGCCATGGCCTCCTACGCCTCTCTGTCTCTCGGCCCCTTGGTGGAGACGCCTAGCGCTCTTTCAAACGCGAAAAGACCCCAAATACCTTTAGTAGTTACCAGTTCACAAAGTTATCTGCAATCACTTCAACTTTTTGTTCCCATGTAGTTTGGGTTAGGAAAAACAAACGGTGGAAATTTGCGTATCAGATCACTCTTTTTCGAAGTTAAATATTTAGGCCACCTTAAAATAATATAAATCTTCAATTTACGTTTAACACTTAAACATTGTTAAAGAAAAAATCCTCAATAAAAATGTATGGTAGGGATATTTCTACCCACTAGTAAAATTCTCACTATACATTTTTGTCAGTTCACAGTATATGGATACGATGTTTAAAATTTCTGAAAAACATATAAGTTTAGCAGGATGAATAAATATTCAGAAATAACTCTTTCGAATCTTCACTATACGAAATTCAATGCAAGAATAACGGGGGAATCCGTCAGAGATGTAATTGAAGTTTCTATCGGTAGAATGAGAACGTAATCATACGGTTCTCATGTTTATTTTTATTTGGATCTTTTCTTTACTTAGTAGCTTGTTTACGCGATGGGTTCCTTACTTAATTCCTCGGAGTGTGACTCATACAAATTATATCTTCGATCTGAAGACCATTTAGACCGAATTACGGTTGTCATTTTGGAGATTTCTAATAATTATTAGGGCAATTCCGACATTTAGTGTGTCTGGTGTTGGTAAGTCAAAAATGATTTCTGTAAATGTTCAAAGTTATTTTAGCTCTGGTCATATTACACGATTATTTTTCATATTTTTTTTTAAATTTAGAGACCGATTTTTACTTCATTAATTTGATTAACCTACTTTATGGCTATTATTGTGTTGTTTAATTGGAAAGAAGTTTCCAATTATAGACATAAAGATTAATAAAGCATTCGGTAAAGTAGTTTCGGGTGACCAAAAACCAATCTGATTATCTAATTATGATCAATACACATTTTATGTCTTCATTATCGTTATTAACATTTTCGAATTTGTGATACTCGAGATCGGTAATTATTTTTGTATTTAAAAACTCTTACTTTTTAAACAGAATATTAGGGAACTTCGTTTTTATCACCAAATTATATAATTATACCAGTATATTATCCTAATCCTGGAATTTTGAAGTTAAATTTTAAAATAAAAGTACAGACCAAAGATATCAATGAGAAATCTGAAGAATATCAATTCATCTGAAGGATATCAATGAGAGGTCTAATGTCTACGTCTTAATTACTTCCTAAGTCCCAATTACTTTATCTTCAAGTAGAGATGTCTTAGGTCACATTTTAAAATGGCAGGCATATATTTCACAATATTTTTATTAATGTATTCGAGATGACGAAGTTTACCATCTTTACTTTTACGGCGAATTTTATCTCCTTTTAGTATTCTCAGCATGCAACACTTGGAATAGATCGTCATAAATAGAGCTGAGAATATTCTACGAGGCTCCGTGAAAATAACTAACGTTCTTGTGACATGCAATTTCGCCACGAAATGCTAACTACTTTCACTCTGAGTGCCCGAGAGAGAAAGTAAATCTATTAAATATGACTGTTTTCATGAATAAAGAAGCAAACAAACACTTTGGGCCCCAATTATTTCCCTAATGGCTCTCTTAATCGCTAGCTTGCGAAACTTTTGATCTTCTTTCCTCTATGTGTCGTGTTTCCCTTAAATTTAGAAAAATCTGCGCAGTTGTGAACCTTTTTTACTCGTGTACAGTACAGTGCATAATCAGCCCTTTGTATTACATATTTTGCTACATAAAAACTCTTCGGAGTGTGTGCTTATTAGCATCTTTTCATAGAAAATAATTATCACACTGGCCTTTCAGATCAATTTTTTCATTCGCAACGTATCTTTCCCTCTTTTGAACACACGATTACATTAATTTGTGTAATGGATACATCTGGGTCGTTTATCATTTGTTGCGTTACCCTCACAGATTGATTCGATATTCCTCAAAGACATTTACTAATTGTCTTCATATTATTGTCAGAACTCCATTCTTCGGAAAGTCTCTCTCTCTTCACGTACTCGCATTCACTTGCTATAGAATTCCCAGGCTGCCTCGCCAGAACCGTCTCCGCGTTCTTGAATTCTCTCTCGTTGGCTGCTTCTCTTCAACTTCCCCCTTTCCCCGGCGGCGGCGCCCGCGTCGTCTTTACGAGCGCCTCCCTTCCAACGCCGCGCCGCCCGCGTCCAGATCCCTCCTCGCGCGTCCCGCCCCAATTCGAGGCGAGCGGATCGCGCAGCGGGTCTAACCGCGCCGCGCCGCCCCTCGTCTCGCGCCCGTAGTCTCTAATTACCGCTGACGTGGCGAGGCGGCGGGCGAGTCCGCGGGATTTGCATCAAACGCCCGGCGTTCGTGGGGGGGCGTGGGGGGGGGGCGCCCTCGCGTGCCGTCGCCCCCCGCCGCCTGCCGTGACCCCGCCGGTTTTCCGCACAGGCCCCCGTAATTACGCTAATTGTGCCCGCCCATTTCAACCTCTCACCACCGACGCCGCCTCCGCCCGCTCCCCTCCCCCCGCGTACCTCCTTAATGACCTGCCGGAACCCATTACAGATTCTCCTCGCAGGACTGTGGCTCGCGCGCCCGCTCGCGCCTCGCCACTTGGCGGCGCCTTGCTTCGCTACGCGCCAATTTATGAGCCGGCCGGGAAACTGCGCGCGTTAATCCGATAAACATCTGTTCCCGGCCAGCCGCAGCCCGCCGGCGGGTGGCTGCGCCGCTGCGCGCCAGAAGGTTGCGCGCGCAACCCCGCAACCCCGCCATCCTCGCCGCCCCGCCCGCCACTCCGCCCCGCTTACCGCGGCGCGCGCGGGACACCGAAATACGTGTCGGTAACGCCCGCTGTGGATCTGGGGTGACGGGGTGGAGAGCGATGCGGTTGGGGGTGGGGGCGATGGTGGTTGATTGAGGTTACCTCTGATGGCGAAGGGCTATGCGGTGGGATAATTGAACGGTTGAACGAACGATGGCGGAGGTATCAGGTAACATTATCGTGCAGTGCTATACTAATATCGAATTGCAAGAATGGTGCTGTTGGGTCGGATTGGGGGATTGAGCTACCTGAGACGATGGCGGCAAGGCAGAGAATTGGTGATTTCTGTAGTGAAAGGATGGAAGGGAATGCAATGTTAGGCGAACCCTGTGTAGGAGTTGTAAATGAAATGTATGGAGCTCTGAAGCAGGGATGCACTAATAAGCGCATGGAATGGAAAATGCGGCGTGCACAGTGGCAGTGGTGCGTTGAGGTGACAGAACAATAACGGAGGAAGAAAGAATGGGATGGCGCAGTAATAAACGAATCTGCAAGGTAGCGATTGAACGTTGGAATGTTCTGCTTGGCGGGTTGTGCAGGACGATATATAAAAATATAACGCTACGATAGTGAATGAAATGTTCCGAAAGAAGAAATGAAAATTGGTTTTGGTCGAGACTGGCGAAAATCTCGCGATATTGTAGCAATATGACAAAAGGCATCACTTGAATTGGACTCTGAAATGGGAAGCAAGGTCAGAGAAGAAAAAACATTCATGAGGGAAAATCGCTGTGGTACTTGCTTGATGGAAGCAGTCGCCTAATCGTCGCGAACCGCCGACGAACTGGTAGAAGATGAAAAGGTGCAGTAACGGAGGAGGCGGGCGTTGGAAGTTTCGAGCTGGTGGGAAGCGGTGTTCGTCGCAGCGACGGTTGTTTGAGCGGGGCGGGTGCTGTCGTGTGCGAAGGACCGCGAGGGGCAGCACTGCCCTGTGTTGTGCTAATTAGGTGGCGGGCGCCGCACGTAAAACTAATCGCCGCGGGCGCCCAAGTCCCGCCCCCTGCCTCCTCTCCCTGATCCGCCGGGCCACGGCGGGCGGCGTGTTGCCTGCGCGCTTTGCGGTGCGCACCGGCGGGCGGGTTGCGGAGGGGCGGGGGCCGGGCGGGCCGGGTCGGCGGGCCGGGGGGCGTTTCGGTGGCGCGCGCTCGCGACGCGCCTGCAGCTGGGCGGGCGCGCCGCTCGTGCGTTGCGCGGGGCGGAGGAAGGGCCCGGCGCTGACAGGTCGCCGGTAGCCGCGGCCAGAAAGATGGCTGTTCTAGTTGTTAGCGGGATTGCCAGATGCTTCGAACAAACATCCGCCGTTAGATGGCAGGAAATCCGCCCAATAAGAAAAATTCAACTTTTCACGCGGGAAATTTGAATTTACATCAAAATAACGTATTTGAAGGGTATTTTTGAAGGAATGACCCTATGAAATGCTTTCCCAATTTCACTCTCCTTGCTCGTCATAAATATACGCACTTAAAAAGATTTCCACAGAAATTCTTACATATGTCAGCTTATTTCCTATGGTTTAACAGAAAACACTGGCAGTGACACCGCACTTCAAAAGATGACTAATTTTAAAAGGCAGGTTCTAAAATGAAGTCCAAATACTGCAAATGTGATATATATGATGTTGTCCACGACAAAGACGCTATGTCTTTTAGAACACACTGTAAACTAGAGGTTTAAAAACTAACATTACTCACTTCATAAAGTAAATTTAAACGCATTAACAAATAATTATTGAAAAATTATGTATCAAGTAAAAAACTTTTAAAAAAAATAAACTCACTGTTAACATCGTTGTGATTGTTTTTGAAAATTTCCTTGTAATCTGATAACTCGCCCAAAACCGCACATGTTTGTATGCATTTCCGCTCATTGGGCGGTATTCCGCGATGCCAATTTTTCTCCCGCGAGAGAAAGAGAGAGCCTTTTTCCAGCCCCTAAAGCGGAATTCCGCCCAATCTGGCAACCCTGGTTGTTAGGTCCACGTTCACGGATCGGATCGGATGTTCTAAGTTCAGGTGATGCTTGTCCTGTGTCGGTCTGTGCAGGTCTTTGTCATCATACGGCATCGGCTACAGAGAGGCAATGCCTGATAATTGAGCGTAGTAATCATTGGATGGTTGCGGGTTCACTCCCACAGGGTGAGGGACATTTTTCAGAGCGAGATATTGTTGATCCCACTGGAATCGAGTTCGTAGGTCGACTGAGCTTTGCAGTGGTTTTCGCGACCCCTTGAATGAGGAAACCAGAGCAACAACAGATACACGCAGTAGTCCCTTTCAGAGTCCTCCAATACGGAATTGGAGGCCATAGAAGATTTCTCCCGCACCTTATTCTTATATCCTGCAAACACCGCCTGCAAAGAGATTGTCACCGAAGATTGAATAATGCTGGTTATGAATTTGTTTGTTATGTAGAGCAAATACCTCAAATGTTCTTTCTGGAACTAATTTCTTTAACTAAATTATTTTTATTTTTAAATTTGAAGATCTTTTGAAAATGGTAGAACATTCTTCTGTGTCTGCACATTTTCATAAAAATGCTTTTAATTACCAGCACCACGCTGTCATAATTTAGTGTAGTACAAAATATTCATATGCAGATTTAATTTAAATAAGATAATTATTATGCAAGCCATTCTTAAAAGCTGTCATTTTGAAGAAATCCTTAATCGAATAGAATTGTGGTTTTCTATTTATTTCATGAGCCGAGAATCAAGAAGGGTCGATGTAGACCCGCGGGTTGCGTGCACCCTAAAGAGACTGTGTTTCTGTATTTAGCAGGCGTAGGCCTCTTGCAAATCAGATTATCAGTGAGCCGACATGTTCTGTCGCCATGCCCCCAGTCGTGCTATAGACGGATTTTTGTAGGTATATTTTTTTCATGTTCTGGGATCTGTTACGACGTTATTGACAGACAATGAAGTGTCCCAGGTGTACATTAGGTGGAAATAAAATTTCACTGTGCGGGAAATTTCTCCTGAAATGTTAATAAATATTTCTATTCCTTCTCATCTTAATTACGAAGGAAATACTTTTCATTCTGTGTAAGTTTATTGGCAAACTAAGTAAACCAAAATGTTATTTCTGTAGCTTTTAAAATACTGAGAAATGTTCTTGACACAAATATTTTTCTACGTGAAACATGTGCAACGTGTTTTCAGAGTCGTATATTCAATGAAAATACTGAAGCCTAACGACGACTGGTGAACGGTAAAAAAACAGATTTAATTTAAAATGAATTTGTAAGTGTAAAATTGAGTTAATTGGGGGATCAGTTGTAAGTATATTTTAGGAACTTTTGAGGAAAGAAATACATGCAATGAATATCGTAATCTGTATTGACATTAATGATAATTAAATACATCAAAATATAACAAAAGGCTAGACATTATAAACAGAGGCAAAATGTAATGTTTATAAAATGTTTATGTACTATTGTGTACTGCTGTGTCCAGAAATATTGGAGTATCTATTGTACCATGAAACCATATAACATAATGCAAGCTTATTATTTCGCTTGTGTTACGTAGGTTTACACTTGTTTTCGGGAATACCTGTTAACTGTTTTTGGGAAATGGGAAGCGATTGCTGGGTTGAATTTACGCGGATTCTCGTGGCAAAATTTGAAAATCTAGGAACTAGACCTAGCACCTCTCATAGTGCTAACTCCGTGAATATCTCTCACTTCAAAATTTTATATTAAAGCTGAACAAATATTTCACCCTCGCATCACATTTTTGCCTCCCACTGCTCCTAATACATTTTGATACATTTTGGAGACAATTACGTAATTACTGCATGCTCGTACTTGTGTGGGGTAGGTCGCGCGTGTTATGGTGCAGTGCCGTGCATAGATATGTCGTATGGCGCGTTGCAGATTCCGTGAAAACACACAGAAGCGCTATCGCCGCCATTTAATGCCCTCTCAACTAATGACCCCTACGGCAGCATTCAGAAGTTGAAGAGAGAATATAACAATTGAAGCTATTATGGATATTCTCGAGGATATTAATATTAAGTTTGGATTCCCAACACACACCATACCGCGCAACTATAGCTGGTGTGACAATTAAATATAAAATTATGGAATAGGCGGCGCAAAGGAATGGGCTACTTTCTGCATCTGGAGTGTGGTTGATCGATTATTTCGTGTTTTCGGGAACGTCAACGGCTGTGGTAATTACTGCCGTAAGTGTAGTGCATGTTTTAGTCTCGAGAGATGACCGTGATCTTCCCTCGCTGAATGGTAGAATCCACCTCCGACCTCCATGTTGGCTTGCGAGGTTTTCCCACATCGAGGTATCTTCCTCCAGCCGCTGCCGCAGTCGGAGCAAGCTGTAAGCTCCCGATCGGTCTCCTGGCATATACGGTAGAGTAGTTCATGAGAGTACAAGCGTGTAAAAGAAAGGGGTAAGGAGAAAACAAGGAAGAGTAAGGAATGATCACGCGCGGTCCGTGGCCTTATTGTGAGGAGCCTGTTCTAGCATTGGCGTGGTGGTGTTCGGAGAAACCAGGGAAAACTACCGATCAGGGCAGTCGACCACCAGAATTTTCTTCCAGACAGGTCTTGAATTCGTCCGAGCTGTATAGCTAGTGTCCAAAATTCCGCTACTGTCGGAAGTCGAACCCTAGGTCCTCCCACTCATAGCCACTTCAGTGAAATTAGTTGTTGCCCTGAACCACCTCAGCCAGTCAGGAGCTGGGCGGTGCGTGGTGAGGCGTAGCTTGACAAGGCGTCGTGGTGCAGTGCGGGGCGTAGCGTGGCGGGACGTAGGGTGGCGGGACGTAGGGTGGCGGGACGTAGGGTGGCGGGACGTAGGGTGGCGGGACGTAGCGTGGCGTGGCGGGGCGGGGCGTAGCGTGATGGGGCGTGGTGGTGCAGGACAAGGCGGGGTGTGACGTGGCGTGGCGTGGCGTGGCGTGGTGTGGCGGAGCGAGAACGGTTTCCGAGCGAACGCACGCGGGACGGCTCCGCTCGCCGTTGCGCGGCGCGGCGCGGTGCGACGGCGCCATCTGCACATCCATTGTGCCGCGAGCCCCTTGTCTCAGGAGCCGCTCGAGCGCACCGTCGCCAGATAGCGTATTGGCTTATTGGCGCGCTGACGGGCGCCGCCGCTCCTCAGTAGACGCGGCCGTTGAATGCAATCGCGATATTCCCGCGCATTGTCACGTTCCGCGAACGAATCTCATTTCCACAGCGCGCTGATGGCTGTCGTGCCTGCGTCAAAAGGACGCCACGCAATGAAAAAAAAACCACAGCGACGCGCTGCTGGCAAGTACCGGCGACGAGTGCTCAATCAACGAGCCCGAGCACCGATTCATTTATCGCGTCTCGTTTTGTAAATTTGACGTTTTCTTTGAATCGTTCGTGGGTCATGCTTGTCTCGAAGTGTCGCGTGGTTTGTCAGAGTTGTCAGGTATTGATCGCAAGAGGAGAAAAAATGTATTTGTGCGGGTGGAAATACTATTCTGATGAAAAAACAGAATTCGCTTTTGTGTGAGGATTCCAGGAAAGAACGTTGTCCATGAAGAATACGTCATTAATATTCATTATGTTTTGCATCCTGTCGAAATAAAGGTAGGAATTTTTAAAAAATGAATTTTTGACGTACGAAATAGAAGTCAGATAAATACAATTATGAATGAAAGGATATCGGAAATAATGTTATATGATGTATTGTGGGAACCGAATTAATAGCAGAAATTGAAATGAATAGAAATCAAAACTAGTGTATTACCAAGCAATGGGTCCGCAACGTTACAATAACGCGATACAAATATCTGGGAACGCTCATTGTGGGTGAAATTTCCAAAAATATGGTCCAGCTGCAAATTCGTTTGTGAAGCAAGCTCGTTGTTCGCAAAGATGCGTGACTGTTTTTCAATTCTGGTATCGTTACATTGTCTGATTGTTCCACCATGAAATCGTGTGACCAATGTTAGAGATTAGTGATGCCATTGAAGTACAAATTAAGCTATTTCCAACAAGCATTGCAGTGCTGTGATATTTAGTTTTATGTATGTAATCATATATGGGCAGAGGATCAGGTATGTACGAGTTTTCCATGAGTTACAGTTCTAATTTATTAATATACAGTGAAAATGTTGTTCTATAACAATTAAATCAATGAATATTAAGTATTGTTATTTTAATGTTTCTTGGTTCTTTTTCTAAATATTTATAATCACAATTGACAACACATTGATTTGATTGATTGTTAAGAAAAGATAATTATTGAGTAATAAGTAAGTAAAGGTAATTATTGAGAAAAGTTTTGCAAAAATCCAGTATTATCAAATTTGAATAAATTTGTAAAATTGAATAAACTATTAAGTATAACTACTTTTAATTTTTGGTTTTGAGATAGTGTATACTAAATTGTGAGATGTGTTGCATCAAATTAGATGTAAAAGAAGTACTAAACAGGCTAGATGAATATGTAAATACAGTGTACTATTCCAAAAAATTCATAAACATGCTTTAAGCATGAATTACTAAAAAAATGAATTTGTGAACAAAAGTATGTGAATATTTACTGATAAAATATAGAATTTTAAAATTAGTAAGTCATGAAATATTTATTTACAGTGTTTGCGTGCACATAGAACCATGTATTTCATGGAAATCCTGTCTCCAGTGCTTATGTTACTAAACCTCTCGACCGCAGTCGACTGTCGAACGTCTTTGCCTCTCAAGGCTGCACAGCTGCTCTATATCAAAACACAGTAACGAATACTCTTTTCGAAAATACGTTGTATGCACTGTAGCGTATACTCTGAGCTACTGCATAAAGGTGCACCTTGAAATCAGACTTATTTATATCTTAAGTGGGTTCAAATTATTCTGTAGCCGGTTCAAATGGCCGAGATCATTAAGGTAGAAGTATCGTACCGATCTCGGACCGCGGGGATCTGCTTAGAGTCCTAAGTCGGGCATGGTTGTGTGCGCCCTTTCATCCCCTATCATCACCATAGCATTCTTCACAGTTACTATACCGTTAAATGCAATAGCGGTTGCTAATGACCTCGATGTTGATGTGACCTTAAATGACAAAAAAAGAAAGGGTGATTTCTGTGTCTGTAGCTTAATATCTACACACTTGCGGTAGAATAAAAATATCTAAACTAGAGCAGGAGAGAGCGTAGGTTTCCGTGGCCGGAGTCAGTATTTACTAGGCTGTCCGGGTGACGCCGCGTCCATGGCAAAGGTGCCGACGTTTCGACGTTACGCCCTGAGGAAGGTCGCAGAATAGCGACAGAAACGTTTGCCATGGACGCGGCGTCACCCGGACAGCCTAGTAAATATAGAGCAGGAGAGTAGCCGTAGAATGCAGCAGCCCCGCGCTAGCGCAGTCGCGCGCTGCGGGCCACCCTGTCCCCGGCCCCGTCCGCCCGGGGGCTTCGTGTCCGCGAGGGGAGACGTGATTCACGCCCGCGCACGCCCTGCTCCGCGACG
>BOPP01000339.1:140653-154842 GCA_017312745.1 Gryllus bimaculatus | reverse complement strand
CGACGCGGGCGGGTGGCCGGTGAAGGCTCGTTAGGACCGGCCGGTGAGGGCAATGAGGAAAAAGTGAGCCCGGGAATAGGGTTGCCATGTGGGACGTGGGTTTGGGTGAGCGGCCATGCGGTTAGGGTAGTGGAGATGCACGAAAGCAGGGTTGGCTGACGTTGCGGTGGAGGACGGTGTCGGCGAGGTAGATATCCTATAGAAATGCGCGAATCGGTGCAGTAATGGTTTCTTGCTTACTTATTAGTGGAGAAATCGTGTTTTTTAGTTTGCTAGTCTCGTGAATGAATAGGAATATTCGAAGCACATTCTGTGCATGGATATCGTAAATCTTCAGTGAACTTCATTCATTCAATCATTGTGCTTATGGATGAAATAAGCAAATTTGATGTACTTCTTCGACAAGAATCATTCGGCCGACTTCATTTCCTTCTACCAGGTCATGTGAAGAGGTAGCATACATCTACTCTGTTTAATAGTGTTTGCGATGAACCAAGAGTGTGCAAAAAGTTCGTCACCAGTCAGCAAACCATATCTCCATTCTCAGCAAACCATATCTTTTTAAAGGCAGATAGAAACAAAGCTGAAAGATAAAAAACCATTACAAACTATCAATTGTTTTTTAAAAGCTCATTGTGCTATATGATTTCGAGTAGTCCGAAATTGATGTGGAAAATTTGGAGCCAAATTTGGAGCCACATTCGGTATTTTATATTGCTGACAATGTTCGATAACGCTCCCCTAGCTTCGCTTGTAGTTTACATACTGAATACCCGTCCTTCATCATAAATCCAATTTGCAGGATTTGCAGTTACGTGATTTCATCTCCTACGCCAGCTACACACAAATCCCGTATTGCCACTCGTATTGCGTCACGATTTCTGCTGAGTACTATAGAAACGTATTATCAGCGCATATTCTTCCATTCATTTCGTGCAGAGAATGTTAAGTTTTCTTGAGCCGTATTTGAGATGACTGCTTAATTCACTACTTCTGATGCTGCAAAACGAGATTTTCTGACACTGGTCTGAGTATATTTTTCTGGGCTGGGACTTTGCACTAGAATCAATACTTACATTATTTAATATACTGTTAAACATAGTGTTAAAATGTTATTCCAGGTATCACCAACTTAGGTGTTAACCAACCAAGTGCTTAATATAGTGAAATTAAGATGAAATATATTACTCGTTAAATGTTAAACCAAGCATCACCAACGTATGTGATGCGAAGACTATGTTTTAATTTATCTCTTTCTGCACCATTGCATGGCGGCAATATGTTTTAATATCTGCAGTTGATTTCCTGATACCGTACTTGATTATTCCTAGCCGGCCGGTAATTCTGCCATCGCCAGCCTTAATGAAGAGTTCATTAAGAGTGTCGCAACACACGCGGCAGAATGATGAAAACAGGCGCAAAAATCTACTAAAATGCACTAAATTCAGTTTTCAATTTGCCTGCAGTCAATTTATGAACGAAATTATTCACAATAATGGCATAGATAATGACGCAGTGTTAAATTTGTATCCGCCAAAATATTGTTTTTTAACATGTTGCTCTTCAAAGATTTTTGCACAAATTTAGAGTTCTACGCTTATAGAATAACTTACTATTAGACATCGTATATACCATTAGACAGTCTATTATATCAAATATTATTAATTTCATATTCAAATCTTCAAATTATCTTATTATTCTTTACACTACCAACCTTTGAAAATTTCGCATAACACGACACGCTTAATTCGTACACGGATGAAAACGCTGGGGCATGGTGATTTCATAATCCAAATACTTTTTTTCTTTACGACATATTGTTTGCCTCCGTAATCATTTTTATGTAACATTGTTACACGTGTTCGCAATTTGCGGAACGTACACTTTTGTTTGCCGCACGACGGAGAAATAAAATTTCTCTCGCGAACGGGCGGGCGGTGCGGGCCGCACCGATTACCTTTCATAAAATTAAGATACTGCACACCCAGCGCGCGTTTCCGTGCCTGGGGCTGGCGCCACCAGTTTTCTCTTGCTTCGCGACACCACAGAACGCTCCCCCCCCCGTCCCCTCACCAGCATCCCTCACCGGCTCGCCCCCTCCCCCGTTCCCCCTTCCCCTCCAACCGTCATGCCGTCACCCAGAGCTCTCTCTCTGCGGGCGCAAAGCGCCGCCGTTCAAGGCCGTGTGTGGCGATTTCGGAGTTTGTTTTCGCGATTTGTATCCGCTTTGGCAAAAATTCCGCACCTGCCCCGTCGCCCCCCCCCCACTGCTGATCCCCGCTTTGTGACCCCCTCCCCCCGCTGCTGGCTGCCCGCACACGCTTCGCCTGGAGCTGCAACACCCACAGGGCTCGGCTGCCGCCGGGCGGCCTCCCCGGCCTCGCCCCGGCGCGCAAATTTCCACGCGGGAGGGGGTGGAGGGCTCGACCGGGCGTGCGGTGTGGCTACGCCTTGTGGCTAAGCCCGCCGGTGATTGGGAGGTTGCGGATTCGATTCCGCCACATGGAGCGGAGATTTGTCTGATGTGTTCAACTTTGGCGATTTGGCAGAGGCCAATCCACGGTATGGGAGACGTGGTACGTGTCATGGGAGCTATTCAGAGTACATCCGCTAAAACAAATACCAAGAGCCCTAATTTGAAGTATCCTGACTGACACGCAAATTCCATGTTTTCCACGGGACCCTGGTTACCTAGATGCGGGTTGTCGGTGACAAATGAGTAACGAGTGTCGGGATCGACGTCATAGACCAGCAGTGGTTTCCCTGATCCTTCCTTGGCGAAAACACTACAAGCGCCCTAGAAAACGGGCTGCGAATCTCGTGCGGTCATTCTTTCTGGAGTCTGATCCCTTTCAGAGCTATTCCCATTCAAGCCGAAATATAGGTTGACCAGACACTCTTGCATGACCCACTAATTCTATGATCTAGGAAACTTTCTACAAGCATTCGAGGCGGTCATGGTCTGAAGACATGTCTGTCACTGTCATATGACTCCCCAAAGAAGAAGGGTACAAGGTAACTGAATACTGCGCAGTATACCGCGGTTTTGTTTGTAGGCTAAGTGTTATTTTTTGTGGTAGCAAATTGCATAGTGATATGGCAAGAACCACTTAGTCACGTACATGCAAATTATCAGATGCCTAATAAAATCTTACACAACTGCACTCGTAAGAATCGAATTTTGAACTAGTGGTGCTACAGTATTGCACAGACTGTCTCGTATATTTTTTTCTATTTCCTGTAGACTTGTCTAGCTATTCGAACTTGTTACAAATCAGCTGCCATCTATTGCCGCGCAAAATACATTTTTTTTCTTAATTTTTCAATTTACTGAGAATAGAACGAAAATATTATTTTAAGGATATTAAAGAACAGTAAAACCGCGTTCTAAATGGTAATTTTATTTTAAAACATTGTAGCCGTTTTTAAGAAAATGGCGCTTAAGCGCTACAGTATATTCGAAATTTGAAGCACTTTTTCCGAGAAAAGTTTTGAAGTTTCGAAAAACTTCAGTTTTAGTCATTTGTAGCACAGTAATTCAAAAATACAATAGTGTTTATAAATTGCTGTGAATTACGGGAGTGGGTTATTAAAAACTACATATACAACAGGCAGACTGGCAGACAGACACGCAGACAGACGGACGGACGGACGGACATTTTGAAAAAAAAATACTTTTTCGTATCAGAAGATCCCAAAACGTGTATTTTCGAAGAAATCTCTAAATCTATTTTCCACAGCATTACTTAACTTTCCTTATACTAAGTATATTACTCCGTGGTGCGTATACGAGAAAGTAAAAACGCACTTTATATAACTGCTTACCCCTCTGCAGTTATCGTGTCTTCCATATTTTTACAAACAATTTTACGAATGTTTAAATGTAATTGCTCTGACGAAAATGGAAGTTTTTGTGTGAGTTTTGTGGGCAGCGCTGTAAAAAGCCGGCGAATAGTTCGTTGGCATGTTGTGCGGGCCTGTGCAAAATGCGATCAGTCGCCAGAAGTTCTTTGAGAGGGCTCACGTGCTCTGTGCAGGGAAGCAGGGAACGTAAAAGTGGGTCGTCATTTCTGGGCCGCAGAAGTTAACTAGAACGCGGACCGCTGAAACGAGTTACATCTCTGTATTATTTTTCGAAGTTGTTCTGGCGCAGCGAAAGAAGCCGGGCCTCCTTCGTTTTCGTCATTTCTCTGTGCGTTGGGCTCCGCCCGGTGCCTTGGCCAAACACTCGAACGCCGCCATCGCCTCCGCTGCCAACACCGAAGCCCTAACCTTCGTTTGCCCTTTGGTGCCGACTCCTCCGCGTTTACTTTCCTCTTCCTCGAAAATTATCGCCGCCATCTCCAGACTTCCATCTACTGCGCACTTTTAATTCGATTACTCCATGTTTTCGTTCTTCTGGCCGATAATCTCCATCTCCACTACCTCTCACGTACACTTCTCCTACGTCTGTTCTTTCTACCGCCTACATCTCCCCCACCCTTCCACCTCTTTTTAACCACGTCGCCTCCACCACCCTCGCCTTAAATTATTTTGCTGGTGCTTCCACGAATGCCACCGACTATCCACTCAGACGTCTTCAGAGGGGGTAAGCAGACGCAGTCACGTCATGTTTGGTTCTTGACTGCATCGCTGGTGTACTGATGTTCCAGTATAATGGAGCCATACGAATCAATATTTACTTTCTACAACAATAGTTAATACCATGTAAAGCAATATTTTTTTTATTAGAAACGTATGCCAATCCTATTGAGCGACGTATTTTTCTGATCTGAGCATGACAGGCTCTACAAGTTTGTAGCAGCGAAGTTACTGCATGCTTGTTTATAGAACTATTATAACACTGGTCGTTGATTAAACATATTAATACATAATTGAAGTTCTTGAGTTCTGTTGAATGTTATGAGACAAAAGCACTTGACCTGGCTTCGCCAGCAACAACCCTGCCTCCGTTTCGTCCTCCCACTCCGTCGCCTTCCGTCCCCTTTCACCCGCTCCTTTGCTCCGCCTCCACTTCCGCCGTCCGCTGCCCGCCCGCGCGCAGAGTGGCCTGGGCGCTGCGGGCGCCTGCCGCTGCTTTCCCGTGTATGGTTCGTTGGGTCGCCCGCGTCGCGCGCCGCTGCGTCCAACAGGGCCTCCGCGTGCGTGTGCCCGCCCGCCGGGGCCATCTCACGCTGACCCGCCGCCGCGCCTTTGTCTCGCACTTACACGCGCTGCTCTAACGCACACGTCCGGGAGGCCCAGCGTAGAGCTTGTCCGGGCTGGGGCGGTGCACCGATAGCGGGGGGATCTGAAGGAGGAGAATTCCACGAGCCGACGTCATGTAAATCGTGTTCAAACCTCACGTTCCAGAGAAGCGACGTTGCCAGCTCCCTGGATGTAACACGCACTACAATTACGGGACTAGTGACCAGAGCAGTTGACGCGCCCGAAAACACTAAATAAACTATCAATCAGTTATGCTTCGTCTCATCTCTTTGTACTTTATTGTTTTTCTGTTGGCATCCACTTGTAGACAGGCCATCCCGCTCTTCCGGATGGATCGATATTAGATACCATTTCAGAGAAATCATAGTCTTCAGTGTTGAGGGATGTAAAAGACGGCGGTCTGGATGTAAGAAGGTCCGTTCACCGTTTTGAAGACCATAACTTACCTTTCGGTCTCTTCATATCCATCCTTTTGCGTACCGCCTTTCGTCTTTTTTGTTCTCTCCTTTCTCAATTTGCTTCGAATCGACTTCATTCTATGCGTGATCTGGGATGTCCGGGTGACGCCGCGTCGAAGGCTGTGTTGCCGACGTTTCGACCATCCTGTCGTGGTCTTCCTCACATACCAGCCCTGAGGAAGGCCACGACAGGGTGATCGAAACGTCGGCAACACAGCCTTCCACGCGGCGACACCCGGACAGCCCAGATCACGCACATGACTCTGGTTGCGGAAGCCTACGACTTCATACGACTTCATTCTAGTTCAATCACTCGCAACTTTCGGCCTCGTCCTTCTGTCTGTCGCATTCTGCCTTCGTCGTTTTGTGTAACCTCTTCTGTTTAAAAACTTTTTTTTTTGTTTTTCAATTCGCTTTGCAGCGCTTTCATTCGCAAGGACACTCCCTTGTGTCACAGGAGTGGCGTCGGGCGTACGCTTGCGTGCTCTTGTGTTCTCCCGCCTGCTCTCTTCCGTCCGTTCACTCCGCGCTCCCGCGAACCTCGAGAGTGGAGCAGCGCTCTTACGAACACGCGCTTCCCCATCATCTGGGACACTCCAGGTCTTCTACTTCGACCGATTTCTCTTCCTCACCATTGCTGCTCCTCTGAGGCCAGTGTGCGAATATCTCGTGTACCTTTCCTGCTATTGGCTCCTGAAGTAGATACTGAATGTGGTAAATGTTCCAACGAAAGTGGTATTGTAATCGGAATGTAATAGGAAAAAATGATTGACAAGTTTTTGAGAAAAGGAGAGACAGGGTTTTGAACCCTGTGAATTAGTTGCTTCCTTTTATCTATGAGTACGAGCTTGTTTTATGTCTATTGCTATTTGCATATTCTTACATGTCTCTCCTTTTCTCAAAAGCTTTACAATTATTTTTTTTCTATTACATTCTGATTACAATACCACTTTCGTTGGAATATTTACCACTTTCAGTATCTACTTCTCGTTGAGTCATCTTTCCATCAATTGTGACACATATAGTCTTACTCTTTCTTATCTTCGTCCGTACAGAAAAACCCTCTAGCACCTTCACACATTTTTTCTCATCATTACTTCCAGTGTTTCCTAAAGAGGACGTCATTTCGCCGGGTCTCCCTCCAGCACTTCGCCCCCTTCCCCTCATTTCCTTCAGTCGCCTGTGTCCACACCCAATCCCTGGCTCAGCCTTCCTCTCCCCCCATCGCGTCCAGAAAGCACGCGCCACCGCGCACCCCTTTCCGCCGTCCGTCGTCCACTCTCGTCCCATTGCCCGGCCCCGGCCGCGGCTCCAGGGCTGCTGCGCCGCGCCGCGCTCTGCGCCAGCTGGGCGGCGATCGCGGCGGCGGCGGCTTATAAGTCCAATCAATAATCACTCGCGGCCAGCCCGCCTGATTGAGCCACTGGACTCGCCCGTCCCCCGTCCCCCGCCCCCGGCGCTAGCCGCCTCCGGGCGCGACGCCGTCCGGTTCGTTATTGCATTACTTGCGCCGCCCACGCCCCCTCTTCCGCTCGCCCTCGCGCCGGCCCCCGGGCGCGCCCTTGGGCCAGCGTCCGCCGCCGCCGCCGCCGCCGCTGAGTAGCCGGTCGTCGGCGCCGGTCCCGGTCCCAGTTAAGGGCGCCGCGGCGGAGGGGGCTATGTGATGGATTGTCTGAAGATGCGGGGAGAGGAACGGACGGGTATGAAAAGCGGTGCGCAGATTTCTGGTGACGTTGCGCCTCCTCCGGAAATAGTTGTTTCTGGGACTGAGCGCGGTCCCGGCCTGTTGGAGTGGTAGCGACGGAGGAGGCGGGGTCTATAACGGGGCGGAGAGGGGAAGGGAGCGAGGGCGCAACGGAGGTGGTGACGTTTGCGTCCGTGCTGAGTGGCCGGCGTCGGGTTCTGGTAATGGAGCGCGGTCCCGAGCAGTAGGCGGAGACGGCCGTGGAGGCGAGCTGTACGATGGTGTGGAGGAGGTGACTGGCAAAGGAACAGGGCCGGGGGCGGGATGGCGGCGTGCCCGCGTGTGCCGAGCGGAGTTGGTGACTGTTACGCGGGAGACGGGGCGTTTGGGCCGTTCCAGGCTACGCTCCGCGAGCAAGCTCTGCGGACACAGCCAGCGAGCGTTTGTGCGTTACTGTGTCAGCCGCTCAGCTGCGAGGTTGAAACTGTGCAATGGATACGTTAGGTTCCCATTTTACAGGTTTGTTTCTTGCATTCTCTGTTTATTTGTCCTTCTAAAGATAAACGTGACAAATTCATCATTTTACTAGTGGATAACTTAGTAAAGTAGGATTCTGGAGGCTGGGAAACGTTCGAGATCGGTGGTTTAATATGTTAGCAGTAGTAGTACAGCACTTGAAACATGTGCATTCCAAGTTTTGAGCATTCAGTTTTAGAAGTGTGTGTTTGTCTCGAAATTTTTAGAGACGTTTTATCAGATCAAACCGATAATGCATGATAATTTACGATGATTGCTAACGTGTGTTCAGTCAAACAGGAAACACAGGAATTACATTCCATAATGATGTACTAAAATAACCATCCAAGACAACAGGACTCTCGTATCATTGCTCATTCTTTTCCATCTGAAACTTCAAATTTTCTTGTAAAGATATTTGTAGTAGTCAGCAATTGGTTCAAACAGCGATATAAAGGCGACATATGAAGAAGTTATTCCAGTGCACACATGAATATATTGTAACAATTAAAATATCGTAATCCGAAAGATTACGACGGAGGATAAAGCGTATTACATTCGTTATTTGTGTCTAAAATCAATTCTCAATAAAATATTACTAATTAAATTTTCCTTGTAGAAGTTCTTACCTTTCAACAACAGGTAAAATAAGAATTCTAACTATAATGTGTGAATTGTAGTTTTTTTGCTACCAGGTTGTATAAACCTACTTGCAGAAATAATAAATCTTCCTATCTTGCACAAATCCATCATAAATCGGGAACGTATCTATCGTATTCCTGAAATACAAATCTGTTCAGGCTTTGACATTACAGACTTGAACAAAATGCATATTTGTTACCAATGATTATATGAATTTGTTTCTGCCTTATTGCAATTTTCCGCTTGGACATGTCGTTTTACTTTTATGCACGTATAGTAATTTTACTTAATGCTTTGTAACATATTGTGTATATACACATTTTATATTTTCTGTTGCAGTCTTTTTCGTATTTTCGGCACCAGAATAGGAGCAATACAGAGATTTAATAATATAAAAACTTAAAACATTCTCATTTGTTTTCTCTTATTAATTTTGAAACGCTTCCTACTCCCTTCTCCGTAATAAATTCACTATTAATAAAGTTACGTAAGTCGTTCCCTTGCACGTTTTTCCCGTGAACTCTACCGTGCGTTTACTGGTGTTGTAGTATATTCAGCTGCCACCAAATAGTGCTTGGGAAATATGAACTTTAATATTAAACCTTCCATGGAAATCTGTGGCGCAGTAATGCAGCTTCAGAGGCATTATTAGCTCTTTACAGGACGATTCAACAAAAGCGTTTTTCAGCGAATACCCGGCCGGCCTCCCGCCGGGCGCCCCGCCGGCGCAATCGCATCGGAGGACTTCAGGAAAGTTGATTGATTACTTTTAATTTCGGCGCGGAGTAATGCGCCGTTTCTCCGGTGGCGGGGTCGATTCTTGATTTCTGTTTAATTAAAATGGCGCCGGCTGCACGCATCGCCGCTCTCGCTGCTCTCTCCGTTTCCGCATGCTGCCCCCCTCCCCTTTCCCCGCTCCAGCGCCATCGCTTGCTTGTTCGCCTTTGTCGCGTCCGCTTGCACCTGCACCACCCCAACCTCTCCCCTCCCCTCCCTGCACAAGCGTGAGCAATGCCTCCGGTGTGTGTCCAATCCTGCTTGCTCGTTGCGAACTCCGCTCGCATCTGCCCTACGATCGCTCTTGCCCCCGATCGGTTTTGCCCACGCTCACTTTTGGCGCCCCTTTTCTTTCACACCGCTCACTCTCTCTCTCTCTCTCTCTCTCTCTCTCTCTCTCTCTCTCTCTCTCTCTCCGCTCTCTCTCTCTCTCCGCTCTCTCTTGCCCGTCGTTCGTATTTGTCAGTCGCTCGCTATTGCTCTCCCCTGCTCGCTTCTGCCCCCAGCTCGCTATTGCTCTCCTCTCGCTATGGCCTCACGCTCGTTCTTGACCCCCATTCGCTCCTCCTACTCGCTATTCTTCACCCTCTCCATCCAAGCTCGGTATTTCCCATCCCTGCTCACACTTGCCCAGCCCCGCTCGCTCTTTGCGCGTCAGTTCCCCCAGGCCCTGCCTGTTCTCCCTCCTTTGCCTCGCGGGAGTCGATTTCTGGTGCTTCTCGACGATCTGTGAACTTACGCTGGGTAGCGATTCGCCGGTGCGGAGCCCATTGTTACAATGACGTTCCTTATTTTTTTCGTCTCTCGGAGTCTGCGTGAAGCAGTTTACTTTCATGTTTCTACTGCAGCTCGTTAAGCTTCTCCGTGCGTGGCGCGTGTTGATGTTCTAGGGGTTATTTGGGAAGTGATTATTGCAGGCTTCCGTAAGAGGTTATTCGATCGTTTCGCGGAGCTTTTGCAGTATTTACTCCTGTGATTGATTTCTCCTTCCATTGCTCCCTTCTTGACCTACTGAGTGGATACCCATTCTGCTTCAATGTGAGCACGTTCCCACAAAATTGTGAAATAATTGCAACAACGTGTATATTTTATAAAATGTGCATCGAATATATCTACTGATTAAAGTGGCCTTTTACAATACATACTAATAGCATTTTTTTGTAATCCAATTTGTTTGTGAGTGTTTATACATTTTCAAAGTTATGAATAAATATCTAGTCGAAATATTTCTCAAACCCTCATGTTCTGTGTGCTGAACGCCATTTTCTTTCATATCTGTGGTGGAGGTGCATCTCAAGAGGATAATGAATGTTCCGTGCAGAATATCTCTGGAGATATTCCTTTTAAGATATTTACGTCAGATCCCTTCTTTCTTTTTAAGGGGACAGCCCATAGGTGACAGTTCACCTTGAGTTTTAGTGATGCTGTTTTTTTGTTGAGTGTTTATAACTGACAGATAATTAAACGAGCTTTTGTGGAAAGACTGAAGATTATTATTAGTTTATATCAGATACAACCAGTTCTCGTGGGATGTGTACCTGTGGTACCAATACATAACCTATTGTAAATATGAATTGAGATTGTTAGTATATCTGTCAGTCAAATATCTGATATCATTTCGATAATGTGGAGTGATAAAACTGTAGATATAAATAATACATTATTTCAGCTAAGTATCCCTTTATAATGAATTATAGTATATGTTCACATGCTTTGCAATTTATTTAAAACTTTTGGCGGCAGAAATTGGTCAACTGCGTTTGATGCGTATGAACTTTCATTATTGCATTATTGCGATGCTTTCGTCAAAATAGAATGTTTACGTTGCCTATTGTATACAAAAAGTGGAAATCTTGTATTACTCTTTCGTACGTTTATTTAAACAGTTTAGTATGTCATTTTAAAAGCGTTTATTCATCCGTAAATGGATTTAAAAACATGTCAAGTACCAGTTTTATAAATACATTCTTCCATGAAAGTACTGCAAGGTATAAATTACCGTTTCTACTGGAACATGATATCTCCAGACGGAGTGTGGCAGACGTTTTGAAACATTGAGCGCACAATATATGGAGATGTCGGAAGTTCTACGTTGTTTAGACTGACGGCGCTAGCTACTCCGCGCGAGGGTTCTGTTACAGAGAGTAGAAACTAGATGCAAATGCGAAGATCTATTTTGGTTACGGCTCTACGGGTCTAGTGCGAGATCAGCATGCATCTTGTATGCATCATGTCTGTGCGCCAGGTAAGAGTAGACGTAGAATAATGAACAAAGGTTGAAAAGCTGCGTTATCCTAAGTTCCATAGGGACGAGAAATTCGAAAATTACTATAAGTAGAAGATGCAATTTTATATATCCTTATGTAATCGAGTAGCTAGGAAACTCATTCTTCTAAATAATTATTTTACCTAAAAAAAATCACAGTGCACTCAAGTTGCGTTGGTAGAATTTATCATAAAATGGCCCTACATTTATGAAAAGCGTTGCGAGAACAAAAATTGGAACTAAGCTTATATAAAATTCGAGGTATAGATTATACAAATCTTTATAGATACAAAAGAAGTATCATACATTTATACTGTGTTAACAATTTATCGAAAGAGTATATCTAAACCTTCTCTGTAGAATTGTATCAGAATTGTCCACGAGAGAAGCACTTCATAACAAAGCAAACACTTCGCTCTTTATAGGACAGCTCTCACATTTTGAATGCAAAATTCTTGGTATAAAATTGATTGTCGAATTTGAATGAGATGGAGTATTTTCAAAATGCATCCGAAAACCTACTGCTATGATAGTATATCGTCCAGCTCGTGGGTTTTGTTAAGTCTGATACGTTAGGCCATCAAGACTGATTTGTTAGGAATCCAAAGAAATCGGAATTGTCGTTAGATTTTTAAGTGACGATGTTAAAGGGTTGTTTGAAAATGATGCCACGCGCAAAGCGGTTGCCACGACAGTAACTGACTAGATGTTTTACATCTTTTACAGCAAGGCATTGTAAAGGTTGGTCTACACACCATACTAAGAATCTTTTGCTGTCAAGTCTCACGTGATCATATCAGAAATGCCGAAGAAAACTTTTCAAGTTAACGGCAAGTTGGTTTTGTCGATGTCAATGTTTTCGATGAACGGAACGGGAACGAATTCGCAAAAGGCTTGATGAGCTGGACTTCCATGTACAGGGGAGACTGTCGGTCTTTCCGGTTCATACGTGCCCCTAGCCCAGCCATACGAGACTTTCCACAGCACACACTCGGCATTGCCTGGCCCTGCAGCTCCAACCACCTGCGGCCGCATCGGTTGATCGCCGCCTCCCCGTTCTACTCTCTCCGCGACGGGCGAGAGAAGCGGAGGCGAGAGCGCGCGAAAGCGTAGCCCGGAGGTGCGACGCGGGAACCGCCCTCTCACTGCGGCAGAGCCCGCTCTCCCAGAAGCTGCACTATCAGCTTCATTAGCGCCGCGCGCGAAGCCTTTCAGCGCAAGCGTTGCTAGCTGGAGGGCGGGCTAGTGGCGGTGACGGTCTACGGGAAGGTGATGCGGTGGGGTGGTGATGACATGGTGCGATGAGGGTGGTGATGCGGAGGAGGTAGTGATGCGGAGGCAGCTGCGTGGGTGAGCCCCCGGCGCCTCTGCAGCTGCCATTGTCATGCTGCGTGTCTTGCACTTTCGTTGGACACAGACGACAATTATTTGTTCACTGTTGTATGTAGACACTGTACGTATAAATTTTGTCACTTTTTTTTTTGGCTGTGTGAATGTTGTTGCCCATCCCCCCTGTTCTAAATGGACTGTTTCTAAAAACATGCTTTCAAAGAAGAAAATCTGATACTTTTTTTTCGAGCAGAGATAATTCGTTTCATTAATTTTTGAGTATCGGTAGTTAAGATTTTACCTTCATTACTATCGATTAATCCTTAATTTTAAAGACTGCATATTTTTGGTTGTAATCTGTTGAAATTGCGATGGAAAATGTAATTAGTTGTTTAATTTAATTAAGCTGACTTAAGCTCTTTTAATACGTTGGACCGTCATTCGTGTGAAATAACGTATTCTAAATATATCAGCTTCCATAACCTTAGTTTGTACAGACGAGGGAACGCTTAGGTCTCCGTCTTTGTCTCAGAGAATTCCAGTAACGCCGCTGTAGCAATAAGAGTCATCAACCCATGTCGCGAGCATCATGCACCGGGAGTTGGTGAGGCAAACGCCGGCCTGAATCATTGTCCGAAATAATATCGAACGGCGCCCCCGCGAGCGAGGCGGCGGGAGGGCGGCTGGGCGCTGGGCGGAAAAAATTTTTGGACGCCAGACCAGGGGGTGGGTGCGGACCGGGCGGGACGGGGGGAGGGGGAGGTCGGACGAGGATGTAACTGGGACAGAGGCAGGTTCGCAACGCGAAGAAGGGCTACGCGTAGGAAGGGAAACGGGGAGGGACGACTTGTGATGGGGTGGGTTGGGGATTGGACGAAGCAATAGCAGGCGAGGGAGGATGAATCGGGTCGACGTAAAGCAAGCATGCAGGGCGAGAACGTGGCAGTGGACGCTGGAGAGAAGTGTGTTTGCGTGGCGGGGGAATATGAGGAGGGCGAGGGAGAGACGGGATAGGGGGGAGGGTAGAGTGGGTAAGGCAGACGCAGAGGATGCTGCGGGAGAGGGAGGAAAAGGAGCAGGCGGGAGGTGCGAAGGAGGTGTGGCGAGTGGGGTGGACGAGGCGGGCACCCGGGCGGTTGCGAGTTGGGCGGGGTGGTGTAAGGTTGGGCGGTGCGGCGAGAGGAGTTTATGTGTGCATGAGTTGGGAGGCAGGTGGGGCGCAGTAGAGCGGAGAGACTCGGACGTTTGGGAGAGCGGGGAGGGGGGAGGGGGTGGGGGCAGGAGCAGGGCGGGGGACGGGTGTGGACGT
>BOPP01000339.1:113409-129379 GCA_017312745.1 Gryllus bimaculatus | reverse complement strand
GAGAGTGGTAGAAATGCACATAGTGGATAGGATGGGGGTGAGGGCAGTCAGGAGGGTGGGTCGAGGGCAGAGGCGAGGGTGGTGGTGATTGCAGACGTGAAGACGGGGGCTCAGGCATGGGGGACGGTGATGGGTAGGGTGAGTGTGCTTAGATATGCACATAGTGGAGAGGACGGGGAGGAGGGCAGCGATGTGTGTGGTACCAGGGCAGAGGCGAGTGTGGTGGTGAGGGCGGGCGAGAGTGACTGCCTGGCCAGGCGTCGGGGTGGGACCGAGGCCAAGGGTGAGGTGCAGGTGGGTGGAGATGCACACGGTGTCGAGGGCTGACCGGGGAGGGTGGAGATACAAAGAACGGGAGCAGGGCGAGTAGTCAGATGGATGCGCGAGCGATGGGCGTGGGCGGAGCTAGGGAACGGGTGAGCGGGCGGGGGCGTGAGCGAACCACGAGAGCGGGTGGGTGGCGGGCGGCGCCGCGGTCGCTAAGTGCGCCCGCCGCGGGGAGGCGGGGGCGGCTAAGGGCGCGCGCGGCCATATTTCATGCTTATGGACCGCCCCCGCCCCCGCCTGGGCTGGCCGACCTGCGTTGTTTTTGCGCCGCCTTCCTTTTTCGCCCTCGTTCCGGTTTCGCGGGGTCGCGCGCTGTTGCTGCCCGATGGACGCGTGGGCCATACATCTCCCGGGATTAAATATCTTGCCTCGGAGGAGGTGAAGATTAACGAAGGTGGGTGGCGGTGGAAGAAGTGTCTTATATCACGCGTGATTTTTGTGTGGCGTGCTGTCTTAAGATTTTATGAGTCTAATTTCCGTCATTAAAGTTTTTTATCCAACACGTTAAAATATATGGGTTCTACAAATTACGAAATCGAACATATACAAATTACGAAATTAGAGTATCATATTTGAAAATGTTATGTATGTAATTGTGAACATTATTTTAACGTGATCATTACTCAAAATATGTTACAAAATTACATATATTTAATATAAAAACTATAGTTTTGTTTACTTTAGTTTACTACTACGTATGTTTATTTACCAAGAAATTAATTATCGTGTGCATTCCAGAAGACGGTGTTACATTTTCGCCACGTAAAATAAGGCATTAATTTAATTCAATTCAATTCAATTTTCGTGATTTATTGAACTTTTATTTCGCTGACCATATATTTTCGTTTCATCCTTCCATTCCGACGTAGTTGGTTCCATGCGATTTGCGAGTAGGCGTAAAAATAACTCATAAACATGAGCATTAGAAGACATGTCGCGGAAAGTGTATGATCTTATTAACGCAATATTCCTTTGAAGACACTTCCTAACTGAATAAATTCTTCACCAAAATTACGTTTCTAATTGGTATTCAGCCAAAATTCGATACGTTAACGTCAAGAAGTAAGATGATGTAAGTTATAGGTTTTACGCAATAAAAAAAGTCAATAACACAAGATTACTGCATTACGACAACTACTGTTATACGATAATACTAAGACGTATCAGGAGTCTTCATAATGCTGTTTACGTGCTACCCCACCTCGTTCATTTTGACTGGCCTACAGGATACGTCGGTAGCGTCTTCCTAGGTCGCTTGCTGTGACATTTATCCGGCCATAAGGATGTTGTAAATCTGTAGCTTAGCTGAGATTACCACCACGAAAACTTACTTAAACTTTTCCTGTATACTTCACCTTCTCGTTATAGGTATCAGATTAAAGCGGGCAAGAAATTACCCAAACCATGTCATCAATATACGTCACAAACCCAACTCTCCTGATGTTACCCCGCGGCGTACAATCACCTTTTCCCGCCGCCCCTAACCTCGCGAGTAATTTCGGGGCGTGATACGCCGTGGGCCCATACGTCAGCGTTGCGCCTTAAGCGCGCCTGATTTTCACCGACGATTCTCGAGGCAGCTCGAAAGATACGGTTTCTTGCAATTAATTGCGGCGCTGTTACGCGACATGGTATCTGGATGAAGATTAGGCGGCCATCCATTATTTCACGTCCCTGCGTCCCGCCTGAGTGCCAGCTAGAGGCTGACCTCCAAAGGGCGAACACCTCTGTTTTGGGTCCGCTTTCTTTCAGTTTGTTCGTGGACCGGATTGGAATCGGTCATGTGCCCTTTACCCCCCCCCCCCGCCCTTCCTCTACGCGAGAAAAGGCGGATTGGCGGGATATGGATTTTTCGAAAAACATTATAATTGGTTTAAAATTAATAGCTATGTTGCAAATTCTAACTTCCTCCTCTTGTAGACAACAGGTATAGATGGATTTCTCAGTAGAATTAACTTATCATTTGTAATATACTGTTATAAATAAGCCAACAGTGGCATAGTTAAATTTAATTATTTCCCTAGTCTTAATTGTGTTTTCTTGTTTTCGTCTCTGCTAACGTGTTTTAAAACGTTCTTCTATTGCGTCTTGGCGTACTGCTAAGTCATGAGCTTTATGCGTGCGTCGTGGCAGAATCTCCTCATTAAGGTCCCGGTTTCACGTTGTACTTTCTCCGTACATATACTTCCGACTCACAGCACTTTCCTCACTGCGAATGAAGTAGAGAATTAGTGCAATACTGGCCTGGGATGTTGGGGTTCTGCTGTGGGCATGGCCTGTCAGTTGTACATCGCTCTGCGCTGGAGCACCGGCGGGGGGGGATGGGGGCGGCGGCTCCTTGGGGGGCCTTTTTTTTCACGGGGGGGGAAAAGGGGGGGGCGGGCGAGGCCACCGTTGCCGGGGAGGTTGCTCCCAATAATTTAACCTCCCCACCCCACCCTCCATTCCCCTCCCCGCCCCCTCGTCGGCTCGCCGCCCCGCCTGCTGTTGGACATTATGCTCCCGGATAATTAAACTTACCCATCGATCACACGCGCCTGCGTGAAATTCGTCCCGCTGGGACGCCGACTGTAACATTTTTGAGCAGGCGCTCCATCTTGCCACACATCGCCCGCCCGTTTTCATCCCCCCTCTCCTCTTTTCTGGTCTCGCTCTGTCCTCGTCTCTCTCTGTCCTCTCTTGCTCCTTGCTGCTCCTCTCTGTCTTCTTCTCTGTATCTCTCTGTCTCTCTCTGTTCTCTCTCCCTGTTTCTCTCTCTTTCTCTCTTTGTCTCCTCTCTGTTTCTCTCTCTGATTTCTCTCTCTGTTTTCTCTCCATCTTGTTTCTCTCTCGTCTCTCTCTGTTCTCTCTCTGTCTCTCGTGTTCTCTCCTGTCTCTCTCTCTGTCTCCGCTCTCTGGTCTCTCTCTCCTGTCTCTCTCCTCTGGTCTCTCTCTCTGTCTCTCTCCTGTCTCTCTCTCTGTCTCTCTCTTCTGTTCTCTCTCTCGCTGTCTCTCTCTCTGTTCTCTCTCTCCTGGCTCTCTCTGTCTCTTTCGTCTCTCTCTCTGTCTCTCTCTCTGTCTCTCTCTTCTCGCTCATCTTCTCCCGTGTCTCTGCTCTCTGTCCTCTCTCTTCTGTCTCTCTGGTCTCCTCTCTCTGTCTCTCTCTCTGTTCTCTCTCTCTGTCTCTCTCTGTCTCTCGTCTCTCTCTCTGCTGTCCTATCTGTCTTCCTCTGTCTCTCTCTCTGTCTCCTCATCTGTCTCTCTCTGCGCTCTTCTGCTCTCTCTGTCTCTCTCTGTCTCTTCTCTCTGTTCTCTCCTCTTGTCTCTCTCCCTGTCTCTCTCCCTATCTCTCTCCCTGTCTCCTCTCCCTATCCTCTTCTCCCTGCTCTCTCCCTGGTTCTCGTCTCCCTGTCTCTCTCTGTCTCTCTCGCTGTCTCTCTCTCGTCTCTCTCTCTGGTCCTCTCTTCTCTGTCTCTCTTCTGTCTCTCTCTCTGTCTCTCTCCTGTCTCTCTCTCTGTCTTTCTCTCTCGTGTCTCTCTCTCTGTCTCTCTCTCTGTCCTCTCTCTCTGTCTCTCTCGTCTGTCTCTCCTCTCTTGTCTCTCTCTCTCTGCTCTCTCTCTCTCTGCTCTCTCTCTCTCGTCTCTCTCTCGCTCTGTCTCTCTCTCTCGTGTCTCCTCTCTCTGATCTCTCTCTCTCTGTCTCTCTCTCTCTGGCTCTCTCTCTCATGTCTCTCTCTCCTGTACTCTCTCTCCTCTGTCTCTCTCTCTATCTCTCTCTCTATCTCTCTCTCTCTCCCTCTGGTCTCCCTATCTCCCCTTCTCTTCTTCCTATCTGCAATTACTTGCCTTTTCCTCGGTTCTTTTTTTTCTTCCCTATTACTCCTCCCTCTGCCTTCTTTCCTTCTCTATTCCTATCCCCTTCCTTTAGGGTCAAACCATTTCCTCTTTCTTGTGCTATTCCATGCTTCTCCTTCAAGTATTCCTTTTCGACCCATTATTAACTTTTCACTGATTTCTTCTCGTCTCTTTAATTCTCATTTCTAGTTCCCTCTTTGCTTTTTTTTTCCCAGTGTTCATTTCTTCTTCCTACGTTTTTCAATCTATTCTCCAGTTCATTTTATCTCGTCTTTCCCTCCCCAGACCCTCCTTTATTTTCTTCTTCTCATCTTCTTTTTCTTCATCTTCTTAATCCTTTTCTTTTTCTGTCCCTTCTCACTTTTCTCTATGCTCCTACTTTCTCACCCACGTAGGTTTTTACTGTTCTTCCTTCATTCTCTTACTATCAATCTCCCTTACAGTCACTACAAATTGACGTTTCCTTTTTTATTTATGGTGGCCAGGAATTGATTTTTGAGAATGTTCACCTATTCTCTGTGGAATTATTGTTAAATAAAGTCAGCGGAGGTCATAAATTCGGCCGAATTTATCTATACCGATGAAACTTTTGTTGACAAACGATAATATGTTTTCCGGTTAAGGTATTCAACGTTCTAGTGTTGACTACCTTACAGTTCCTCCGTCAGTTACTGATTTTAACAGAACTTTGGAGCCCTATTTTGGGTGATGTGAATTTTTCTAACATGGCGAAAAAAACATTCTTTCATTAAAAAAACAGGCTGTTATAAAGCAAATTAATTTGTGAAGAACCTGGAATTATATTATAGAATCGCGATTTTAGATGCGTTATTTTTGCAAATTGTTAATAATTTATTGTTGAACGTTGGAATGGATATGTTGGTAATACATATTTGCGCTCTTTTTAGGTGAGTCCAATTTCAATATTGAGGGTTGAAAGTACACGAGGATATCCACGGAATTTAAGCGTCTGTTTGTTCTCAAACAAATTCTGCCACGATCACGCCTGATATCTGCTTTATTCACACACATGAACAGCCCACCAATAGAAGATTTTTCATAATTAAAAGAAAATATAGGAATTTTTTCTCGGTAAGTTAGAAAAATTCATCTTTTTGGGAATATGTTCACTGACACAAATACTTAAGTCAAAATCACTACCTTGCTATACTCCTGCTCGGAACGTTGTTCACGGCTCGTCGTCGTATCACCGGGCCAACTCACAAGTGAGTACAAACCGCTTTGCCTCCCCAAAGGACCTTACGCGCAGGCCAACAGTGCTCTAACCATCCACCTGTCCGCGAGACAAGCGTTTTGCGTTTAAATATTTACAAAACGCGCTCGACACACAACCATCATCACGAGTGTAGCACGGCTCCACTAAACTCGCTTCTCCCAACAACTCTCTGGACATCTTTAAACGTTGCCTACCGGCTTCGATCCACAAAATAACGATTACCGCGATGCGTCAACCCCACTTTTGTCCGTAAGAACATTTCGATTTCCCGTCCGACGAGCACAAATCTCTCCAAAAAGTCAGAAAACGATCATCTTGAAAGCAGCCGGACACCAGAAAATTGAGCGCAAAGCGACTATAGATTCTCGTGACCTTGTCATGCCTAGAGCCCAACAACCACAGTCCAGTAACCTCCCCAGCATGGCGGGCCATAGTAAATTAGTCTGTCTCAGACAGACGCCAATTACGTGTTACATTACTCTACCCGACATTAACATGCGATCATGCAAAACAGCAGTAACATTAGCATTGGTTGTCTCCGGCTGCAGTATCTTCGCAGAGCCTCGTATCTTTCTCACATAGTGCCGCCCGAAACAAACTACAACTCATGCCAATATCAATGTATAAGATTTTCAAAATTCATACAACAATATTTCCCTTTTCGTCTCTGTCCAACTTCGAGTCGATCTCACCGAACCGCTCGTTCAACAGATTCTTCTACAATAACAACACAGCTGGTGCGACATACCCGGTATTCGGATCTGACATATATTGTTTACCACCATCTCGGCAAAGCCGCATACAAAGCGCACAATGACGGCATCCTGTCGACCAGAAAAGAATTCATTCAGAATCAATTGGCACGATTAATGAATGGGGTCACACCGCCCCCTATGCGCGCAGCCCACCGCCCCGACCACACTATACACCCTAGAGCAACTACCTGTCAGATCACATCGCTCTAACTCCCAATAAGCTATCTGGCTATGTGCTACGCTTCAGACCATTGCACTGTGCGACCAGCCACTATTACCCCGCTCGAAGGAAAGTGCGATGTCGCTCAATACTAGATCTATGCTACTCGTACTCAGTACGATGCCCTAACCTTCACAATATCCGCCGAAATCCAACAATCCCCCAAACCCGCCCGACCCCATAGACCCTACCTACAAAGCGCATGGAATGCAAAAAAGCAAGTCTACGCCCTCACGTATAACACTAAAAAATGAATGTCGGGTATTGAACGCATGGTCATGCACAACTGCCGATCTTAAAATAAGTTCCAACTAAAAATCCTTTGACGATCAATGTACTAAGACTTAATCAACCATATGAGTAATTGTTGAAAAAATTCCGCACTCTCGTTGAATCAACAAATTACAATGGCGAAAGAGATAAAGTATATTTTCTAAAAGTCTCTTTATCAGGTTTTATTTAGGGTGGTGTGACCTCCCTACATCATCGGATCGACACAGAGTTCATGGGAGACACTTTAGTCAGGAGGATCCTTCCTGTTTATTTGAACGCCGATTAACATTGGCTTCCAGAATCTCCTGGATGCTCACGTCATCTTTAATAATGCGGTGTTTTCCCGGAAGCGAGGGCGCTTGTGGGAAAACGTCCCTCTACTCCGGAGGGGGCCCTCTAGTTTCGAGGCTCAAACCGTAACGCGTTTGAATTAAGGAAAGACATATACTTACATTTTCTCTTTGTAATATTTGTTAGGATTTGCGTACCTTGAATAGAATCTTCAATGTGGCTTTTGGTTGCCATTAACATCAACTACAATCCCAAACACATTTTCACATTTGAAAATTACCGAAAATTAATTGTGTTTGTTAGCTTTCACTTTATAACTAGATCATGTAGACAAATAATTGGAAAATTGTTGCTCCTCAAATTATATTCACTTAGGAACGTTAATAATAATTTCAAAACGCAAAATATGAGTTTCAGAGTTTTATTTCTTATTCATTGTTGAGATGATATTTCTGCAAGTATCGAAGTCCAGATAGTCCAGGTTATTGCTATTCTAAATGATAATCTACTTATCACTGCGTTTATGACATTTTAAACTCGAAGAACTTAGTAAAGGGTTAAATACTATTTAAACACTACCGGCGTTGTTATTTGATTTCAAGTTTTTGTTCAAGGTTTTCGATAGATTAAAAGTTTTTGGAAAAATTTCGATGAAAAAGAAAAAATACCTTCAAAAATAACATCAAAACCCAGTGTATTTTCTGAGACGGCTAAATTTCTTTGGTATACGATGTGTAACAACCAAAGACCCGGCACAGAAACTTGGACATCATTTCAATGTTGTTTGCAGGATTTGAGATTAAAAGTAAGCGTTGATAGTCGCAAAGGAATTTTACAAAAATTAAGTACACTTTCGTGATGTTCCTTAGCTTTTAATGCCTTTTGGCTAATCCGTCCAGCTTTTTGGTCCGCCATCCGCTCCAGCCATTTGAGCCATCCGCAGAAAGCAGCCGTGTTCCTGTATCACAGCACAATGCCCCACGCTAATTGCGGCCGAATTTATCCCCCCAAATGAAGTTAATTTAATTTTATAGATTTAGGGCCCTGTGCGTGGGCGCCGCCGTTCGCCGCCGGCGAGCGCCTGATGCTGATTATGCAACACGAGGAGAGTGGCAGAGGGTCCGAGCACGCAGCGTGAGGCGAGGCCGTGGAGTGTTGACCCTCCGGGAGCCGTTGGTGTTGCCCGATTTGGCGAAGGGCTCTCACTTGCCCGCCCCCTCCTCCAGACGACGTCTGGGGGGTCCACGTCGGTAAGTTACGCCCCCCACCGCGCGCGTGTGTGACTCGAGGCGGCGGGGTGGGAGGTTTTGTTGGGCTTTGTGGTGTTTTCCGACAGGAACTTTTGTTGTGTGTAATGCAGGCGACGCTGTTTGATGGGGGAGAAGCTGAAAATTGAATTGCGAGGAAAGTTTTTAACTGGTCTTTTGAGGCAGATTTCTGGCATGTAAAGCTCGGATCGAAGAGTTTATAATCGGGGATAGTCTTATTCATATTGATCTTCTTAATGCAATGTCGATTAAAAAGAATGAAGTAGGAATATGTGATTATATTGTTGGTGACTCTTTCGCGAATCACACAGTAAGACTTGCCAAACTATCAGTTCCAAAACAGTTGGTGATTCTATGACTATCAACCTACACCTGATATGTTTTTTTTAACGAAAACGAGTTTACTGGAAATTTCCAGAGAATAGATAAAGATGAAAACGACTGAAGGTATTCTAGTTTTCATGTAATTTTATATCTTCAGAGATTACGAACGTATTTCAACGCAAATGCTACTTCTTCTCAAAATTTTTTTTAATGTTTTTTTTGCTAATTGTTCATTATTTTTTTATATATCATTTTAAAAAAAAAAGGGTGTGAGAGAAAAGTGATTTTCTCTGCCAACGAGTGGAAGATTGTATCGCCTGTTCGCGTTGTTTTTTCGGAGTTGCGTGCCAACAGAGTCAGAGAATGAAAGCACGTCGAAGCAGTTTGGATTTCTGAGTCGGCCGTTGGTGCGCAACTTCTGCCCTGCGCGCGTACGCAGAGATGTTCAGACGGCGCGCACCCTTCACCTGAGTCGATGGCAAGGTGTCGTGGGGTCTCGACAATTTACTCGAACTGGACAGCGGGGTCGCGCAGGTGGGCAGAGAGGGGCGGGAGTGGAAGTGTGAGGGGTGCGGCTGCGGAGCAGTGGCTATTGTGTGACGGGGTTAGAGAGGGCGTATCTGGGTAGCGCTTTTGTGAGGGATCCGAGAGTGCCATATGGGATATTGTGAATGTGCAAGGCAATATCAGCGAGATGAAAAGTAGGGGAAAACCGCAACAGAGTCTGAGAGTAGGGAAATGAAAAGGAGGCGGAACTAAGCAAGCAGATGTCGGGGAGGGAGAGGAAGGGAGAGTCGCGCTTGGGGAGAACGCCGAGGCTGTGAAACTGCAAGGGAGAAGTGAGGAGTCGGCTAGGGCGCGTGTTTGCCGGCGGGGGTGTGTTGGATGTGGAAGTATTTATGTGGTTGTCCGGGTGACGCCGCGTTCTAAAGACAGTGGCGACGTTTCGCCGGCGCCATTCTGCGGCATATTACGCCCTGAGGTAAGGTGGAGGATTGAGACAGAAACGTGGCACTCGCCGAAGGAGCAGGTCACCGACAGCGCAATTAAAATGAGAGGGATGTGCTGGGTGGTGTATGGATGCGGGTCAGGAGTGCAGTAGTCAGAGTGCCACGATCGCCAAACGTAGAGATAGCTGGAAGAGCGGTGAATACTGTAGTAGTAAGCAGGGAGAAGGAAGTGACAATAGCTACGTTATCTACTGGCATATCGCTGAAAACGATAGATGAGGCAAACATCTATGAATGAGAGGAAGTGGCAAAGAGACTTTCGGAAAATCTGTCTAACATGACGTCTGTAAGAAGGATGTTGTGCGGAGCTGTGTACCGTCAGTGTATATTACGTTCAGTTCTTGTGAATGTTATAAAGCAACATCTTTTCATTCACCTTTGTTTGACTAGAGATGGGTACCAACCAAACCCAAATGTTGCACTGGTGGTATAAGTGTTAACGAGATGCGACGCTACAGCGAGCGTAGCGCGATGGGATGAATTTGTGCGTAGTGGTAAATTGGTATCTTCACGAAGCAGCTCCCACGAGTACCATGACTGATTCTGGAAAATTACCAGTTTTCCTACGTAACTCTAACGTAGCATTGGGAGTTCGCCGAGGCATGTAGACATCACTAGGTTCATATCGTGCAGCGATAGCTTGACAGCTGTGCAGAACTCTTCTGTGCAGGTGTCAGATAACGAGAGGCGCTGCCGCAGAGGGAGTGTAGTGGTATGAGATTGGATGGACGGTGCGAGTGGGCGGCCTGCGACGGGCAGGCGTCGCCGTTCGCCGGCGTCGTATCGCGTGGCCGTCCCCCCCTCCCCCCCCCCCCGCGCCGCTCGCGCCGTTACGCTCCCGCTGCTGCGACCGCTGCGGCCGGCGTATTGACAGCTGATAGCCGCCGCCGGCGAAGCTTTCTGACACGCTTCCGCCTGTCTCATCTTGTTCTCCTTCACCGCGCCCGCTCCCGGCGGACACCGCTGGCCCTTCCCCCCCGTGCACCCGCCGGCTGTGCACTTTGACGACTGCATCAGATAGGAATATTGAACTGTGCTCTTCCGTGCGAAGACGAACGCGGTTTTATGCGAATCTTTATGAAGGCACTCTTTACTTGTGTTGGCGCCTATTCTATGGGAGTAATTGAGATTGTGTTCTCCGTGAAAGACCAACGGGCGGGTAATATGAATCTTTATAAAGCATCCTATACTTGGTCGTTGGCAAACTCTTGTTCTGAGTAATTGAAACTGTGGTCTCTCGTGAAAGACAACGCGGTTTGATATGCAATCTTTATAAAGGGCATCTCTATACTTGTGTTGGCATCTCTTTCTTTGAGTAAATTGAACTGTGGTCTCCGTGAAAGACAATGCAGTCTGATATGTGAATCTTTATAAAGCCATTCTGTACCTTGGTGTAGCATCTCTATACGTTGTGTAATTGAATTGTGTTTTCCCGTGAAAGACACGGGTTAATATGCAATCTTTATAAAGTGCATCTTTATACTCGTTGTAGGAACCATTCTGACCGGTATATACAGTACATATCATATAAAGATAGTTCGTTTATACAATGCATGTATGTAAAAACCCTTAAGTTATAATATTTTTATTTTTCATGGCGTCTCTTCTACAGTGAAATCATATAGACGTGTATTGATGGATAGTGTAGTTTCATAGGCATGTGTTTTCTCAGCATTTCATTTGTTTTATTTCTAATGCTCGCAGTACACAATTCGAATGCATCGGAAATTCGGCTTTCATCACATTTATCAAAATTGTTCTCTGATGCACTAGACGTTCGTGATATTCAAGAATCTCACAATGTTTTACTTATAATGCTGACGGTTATTGATTTGGTTTCATTTTTAAAATAATGACCAGCTTAAACGTTTGTTATTCATTTACCCGAAAGCTTATTAAACGATTTCGGACACCCCGTGTTACTTGTTGTTTATTAAAGCAGTGATTATAATGTTCATATCATCCGAGTCAAGATATTGATAGGTTTTGCATGAAATACAGGCAAGTTTATAATTATCACGACAGCGTTAAGCGGACATTCGGACTCCGCATCAATGGTAAATTTACAGCATCCGATTGTTCAAGTATCGATAAGTAATTTCTTGCCTTCCGCCACTTCGAGAGCAAAGACCGTCTCGCTGCTATTTCCTCACGAATTATGATTTGTGTTCGGTGAACAATATCAGTGTGATGTTCGTGTGCGGTGGAGATGTGGTCGTAAGTGTTATTGAGAATCTAATTTTGCGCTTCGCTCCCTAATTCTCTTAGCAAGTTTGAAATAATATTTTTGAATGATGATTTGACGAGTGTTAACGGTAGTAGTGGAGATGTGGAAATGAATTAATTTGCGTCTGGTCTGGTGTGATACGTATGAATAGTGTGATTTATGTGAGCACTCTGTACCGCACGTTAATATAATTTTTCGGGCGTGCGAAATCTTCGATAGCATATATTGCGCAAAAAGTATCCTTAGGTTGGCAGCATCATTATATAATTGTTATGAGGAAGTCCTCTTTTCGTTTCAAGAATTGTATGGTTATGTTAATATTGTTGTCGATTTAATACTTCTGGTGTCTATTACGTTGTTTAAGAAGTCCATTAGTTTTTACAGATTGGCCTTTACGTTCATTCAGGGCACAGCCAATGATCAGGAAACGAACTTGGAAGTAAAGGTTTTAATCTGAACTTTTCCAAACTCTTTCTCAGCAGTGGGATATTCGTAGTGAAAAAAAAAAACATGAAACTTAGCAATGATTCTTAATATGATATGGCGGAATATACGTAGAAATATGAAAATGTGGTTGAATTGTTCACTGCTTTAAAATGCAGAATTGCAGACCAATACGTGTCGTACTTTAACTTTATTTACATCATCTACAAACTTTTAGATTCAGAATTAATACAAAATATAAGTTTCGGAAAACAAAAGATAACCACAAGTTACGCTTAAACGAGTTTAGCACGTTTATTTTGTAATCTTAATAATGAATCATGTAGTGTCGAAAAGATTAAGGCAGCGTACAAACATTTCTCATTATCAGTTTAATCGCATCCGTATACGTGTGCCGATATCGCGGTAAAACCGTAAACTTTCCCTGTCATCCTAAGCTAATCAGATGGTATCGCATGCGTGATGCCAATTTCTCCATTAACGATATGAAATATCCATCAGTATTTATTTTACTGGACTGTTGGTTCTCAGCTTATCATTCACTAACGGCCACACAATCGATCCTCGTTGCCTTCCATCGGTCGTCGTCCATCTTTACGAAGTTTGTACCCTGAAAAATAAAGATCGTATCTACCTGACGCCCGCTTCTCTCGATCATTTATCTTCCAAGTCGGATGTAAACAGTATCGTTTAATCTCACATCTTTCTGTATTTTCGAGCTGGTCTTCGCGGCACGGGGCGTTAGCGATTCCCGTAAAGTTTTCGCGTCAAGATCTGGCCAGTCATTTCACTCTCCTCCACCATCTCCATCACTAATATATCTCCTCTCTCTAACACGCCCCCACTGTCTTCCATCGTTGATGTTTCCGCCAGTTCCGGTTCGCCGTTTCCTGCCCAGTTCCTCCCACCCTCACAAACCCTAAGCTGAACTGCTTCCGACTTTTCTCGCCACGTGCTGGGGTACTCATTTTGAATGATCTGAAAAATCAGCTAGGGAGTGTTATTTTCTTTCTTATGCCAGGTTCACGGGTTGACGGTCATGCGTGACTCACATGAAGTCGCGGAGGCATAAGGTTCGGCCTGTGTCGAAAGTTTGATGAGATGATATGCAAGATGTGCTATTAGCTCTGAGTAGTGAGATGTTTGAGATTAATTTATTGCTGTGATGAAGGGTGGTGCTTAAGATGCAGGTGAAGGTGTAGGCAAAGCGATTTGAACTATCAGAGTCACTACCTATGAAGAAATGTAGTCTGTTTTTCAGGTAGGAAACGCCGTTTCGTGCGACATTTTCTATTTTCACACTTCTTTTCCCTGCTTCTCGTTCAATGAGTCCCACGCTCCCTCCAGTAGAGCTCGCCTTCACCTCAACCCTCGCCGATCACCACACTCCCTGCACGCCGGTCCTCCCAGAGCTGCTTGGCCTTGGGCTGGCCGCCGCAGCCCGTCGCTGCGCCGCTCTGCACTTCCGCCCCGATGGCTCCTACCCAGGAATGTCCGAACGTGATGCGCACGGCCCGCGGCTCCATTAGACCCTCAATGGCCCTCCGCCAACCCTTCCCCCTCCACGCCGTCCCACCCTGCCCTGGCGGTCGTGCCGGCGCGGCGCGCGGGCTGCCCAGACTGGGGTGTCGTTACCGGCGAGCTGGCCGCCGCTCTCCCGCGCCACCGCTCCGTTCCGCTTGCCGCTTCCCGCTTGCTTTTTGTCTCACCGTCAATTCGCTGTTCCGTCGCTTTCGTGTTTTTTCTTATCTGCGTTTCTCCGGCGGGTTCCATTCAATATGCCTCGACAGTCGATCCTCCTCAAGACCGCTTTTGGTGCAATTGAGTGTGTATTGCGCAGCCCTTTTTTTGTAACTAACAAATTTGAAGTTCTCACCACATTCATTGGTTTTCCTTTCATTTAAATTTTGAGTTTCTGGTTATTTTAAAAGCTTTGAACTATGTTATATAAATAAATGGTTTAAAATCCATTATCGAGCCATAATAATAATAATATATACAACAATAATTATAACAACATAGTAATAACAACAAGTAATCAATAACATAAAATAATAATAAACAAATAATAAAACTAATAGTAAACAAAACAATATATGAAAACAATATATATAACTAAGATTAATAACATAAAATAAACAAATAAGAATGAACAATGAGAAATTACGTCGGAGTTCATATTTTGCGATGGAGAGAGTTCCGGGCAAAAATAACTAAAATTTCACTTGCTTGTAAAACCTCAAAATTGATTCTCGTATGAATGTTATAATGAATCAGCTCCTTCCATTTCAATAGCAGGGTTGAGAAAAAAAAAAAAAAAACGTGAAAAATACACTCTCTTCCTTCTAAAAATAGCTATGTACTTGTACGTGTGTGCCCAATTCCGCGACTAGTCACTCGAAATATCTCCATCTGCAGAACTTCACGAAACGATAGATAGTTGTATTTTCTTTTGTGTGGTCTTTAATTCACCAACACACAACTCACATTCAGTCGTGTTGACCACGGTCCACATAGACACATGATACACGGTGCCACCTGGCTTACAGTTTTCCCAGAAGGCAAACGCGAAACACAGTTAATGCCTGCTTGCTTCTAAATCACTTTTTTTTCAAAAACAAACATATTTGAGGTTCCTGCTTTCTGCCACCATATCCTTGCTTAACTTGCTTTGTTGGTTGAATTGATGTCTTGAAAAGCAGTAACATGATTACGCTACGCTTCAGAGACAGACCAAGTCCCCCATGGGTATTCGCCACAAATAAGAGATTCTTTGGCACTGAACATAGCTTTAACGAACAATCGGCTCTTGTAGCTCGAAATTGAACTCGAACAGTGGTAGTAAGACCACTACATTCTTTATTCGTGGAATAGTGAAGCGAACGACCCCCCGTAACGCGTGTTAATCACAAGGCTCAAGTTAATACTCGAATATTTCCTCGCCCTCCCTGATTGCCAAGTTTGCTCGCGATCATACTGTCTTCTCATTGATCAATCATGATAAATGAATGCGACTTTTGTGTAAGTATAGGAAACTCCTGTGAATTCCATTATAATATAATTATTAATGAATAAACATAACATGTAATACAGTATTCAGTGGGTTGTAGAGCCAGTAATCTGGTGTCGGAATACATGCTAATCAATTAGAATGTGGCATTTTTGGGAATTTAAAACAGACAGAACACTCGCTTCAGTCGCAACTCGTTTCTTCATTTGAACTAAAGTCGTTTGAACAAAACCATAATCTCTTCACCGCTGTCTATCCCTTCGACCCATTGATCCATCGAATGCTGAATCACTGCGCATTGAATTGATTAGCTAACGCTTTGTGCCATGGTATCTATGTGATAGTTAATACTCGGTATAAAGCCAGAGTGTTTGCTTGCTTGCCTTCGCCCGACAGTTCTCTCATGATTTACACTTTGACAAAAAGATCGGACACCGTGCAAATTGAGACATGGACTTACCAGTTCCGTGGCGCCCTCTCATCCCAGCTGGGCTAATGTTAGAATTCAAATTTAGCCCCCACACTCTCTAGCGTTGAATAGACAGCGTCACCTCGGAGGCTTACTTTGTCAATCAGATTTCGAAAGGGTTTCTTGCGGGAATTGGGCAGGCTATTTCTTCCGTACCGGAGATGCTGAACTCCAGAGATCCGAGGCTTGCACTATCGATCGTAGTCGGTTGAAGATTCTGGCACCCGGAAATAGTCGTTCCCAAAACATTCCCGAAGGGTTATTTCGATAGGAGATGGGAAG
>BOPP01000339.1:95151-113384 GCA_017312745.1 Gryllus bimaculatus | reverse complement strand
TCCCATGTAGATTAACTTATCATTTTGTAATATACTGTTATAAATAAGCGAACAGTGGCAATAGTAAATTAATTATTCCCTAGTCTTATTGTGTTTCTTGTTTTTCGTCTCTCCTAACGTGTTAAAACGTTCTTCTATTGCGTCTTGCGTACTGCTAAGTCATGAGCTTATTGCGTGCGTCGTGGCAGAATCTCCTCATTAGGTCGGTTCACGTTGTACTTTCTCCGTACATATACTTCGACTCAAGCAGTTTCCTCACTTCTGAATGAAGTAGAGAATTAGTGCAATACTGGCCTGGGATGTGGGGGTCTCTGCTGTGGCATGCCTGTCAGTGTACATCGCTCTGCGCTGGGAGCACGGCGGGGGGGGGATGGGCGGCGGCTCCTTGGGGGCCTTTGTCCGGGGAAGGGGGCGGGCGAGGCACGTTGCCGGGGAGGTGCTTCCAATAATTAACCCTCCCCACCCCACCCTGCCATTCCCTCCCGCCCCTGCGTCCTCGCGCCCCGCCTGCTGTTGGACATTATGCTCCCGGATAATAAACTTACCCATCGATCACACGCCTGCGTGAATCTCGTCCGCTGGGAGCCGACTGTACATTTTGAGAGGCGCTCCATTTGCCACACATCGCCCGCCGTTCTTCATCCCCCCTCCCTCTTTGTCTCTTGCGTTCTCTGTTCTCTTGTCTCTCCGTCTCCTCTGTCTCTCTCTGCTACCTTGCCTGCTCCTCTCTGTCTTCTTCTCGTATTTCTGTCTTCTCTTTCTCTCTCCTCTGTTTCTCTTTCTCTCTGTCTCCTCTCTGTTTCTCTCTCGTTTCTCTCCTCTGTTTTCTCTCCATCTGTCTCTCACTCTCGTCTCTCCTGTCCTCTTCTCTGTCTCTCTCTGTTCTCTCCTGTCCTCTCTCTCTGCTCTCTCTCTGTCTCTCTCTGCCTTCTCTCCTCCTCTGGTCTCTCTCTCTGTCTCTCTCCTGTCCTCTCTCTGTCTCTCTTTCTGTCTCTCTCTCGCTCTCTTCTCTCTCTGCTCTCTCTGCTCTCCTCCCGCCTCTCTCTGCTCTCTGTCTCGTTCTCTCCTCTCATGCTCTGCTCTCTGTCTCTCTCTCTGCTCTCTTCTTCCTCTGTCTCTTCTTGTCCTCTCTACTTCTGCTCTCTGGTTCTACTCTCCTGTCTCTTCTCTCTGTTCTCTCTCTCTGTCTCTCTCTCCTGTCTCTCTCTCGTGTCCTATCTGCTCTCTGTCTCTCTCTCGTCTCGCTCATCTGTCCTCTCTCTTTCTGTCCCTCTCTCCTGTCTCTCCTGCCGTTCTCTCTGTCTCTCTCCTCTGTCTCTCTCCCTTCTCTCTCCCTATCTCTCTCCCTGTTCTCCCTCTCCCTACTCCTCTTCATCCCTGTCTCTCCCTGGTCTCTCTCTCTCTGCTCTCTCTCTGTCTCTCTCGCTGTCTCTCTCTCGTCTCTCTCTCTGTCCTCTCTTCTCTTCTCTCTTCTGTCTCTCTCTCGTCTCTTCTCTCTGTCTCTCTCTCTGTCTTTCTCCTCTGTCTCTCTCTCTGTCTCTCTTCTCTTGGTCCTTCTCTCTCTGTCTCTCTCCGTCTGTCTCTCCTCTCTTGTCTGCTCTCGTCCTTCTGCTCTCTGCTCTCTCTGCTGCTCTCTCTCTCTCTCCCGCTCTGTCTCCCTCTGTGTCTCCTCTCTCTACTCTCTCCTGTCCTCTCTTGCTCTCTCTCTCTGTCTCTCTCTCTGACTTCTCTCTCTCTCTACTCTCTCTCTACTCTCCTCTCGTCTCCTATGCTCCCTTCTCGTCTCCCTATCTGCAATTACTTGCCTTTTCCTCGGTCTTTTTTCTTCCTATACTCCTCCCTCTGCCTTCTTTCTTCTCTATCCTATCCCCTTCCTTAGCAAACCATTCCTCTTTCTTGCTATTCCATGCTCTCCTTCAAGTATTCCTTTTCGACCCATTATTAATCTTTTCACTGATTTCTTTCTCTTCTCTTTAATCTCATTTCTAGTTCCCTCTTTGCTTTTTTTCAGTGTTCATTTCTTCTTTCCTACGTTTTCAATCTTTCTCCAGTTCATTTTATCTCGTCTTTCCCTCCCCAGAGCCCTCCTTTATTTTCTTCTTCTTCATCTTCTTTTTCTTCATCTTCTTATCCTTTTCTTTTTCTTTCCCTTCTCACTTCTCTATGCTCCTACTTTCTCACCCCGTAGGTTTTACTGTTTCTTTCCTTCATTCTCTTACTATCAATTCTCCCTTACATCACCTACAATTGACGTTTCCTTTTTTATTTATGGTGGCAGGAATTGATTTTTGAGAATTGTTCACCTATTCTCTGTGAATTATTTTTAAATAAAGTCAGCGGAGGTTCATAAATTTCGGCCGATATTTTATCTATACCATGAACTTTTGTTGACAAACGATATATTTTTCCGGTTAAGGTATTCAACGTTCTAGGTTGACTACCTTACAGTTCCTCGTCGTTACTGATTTTACAGAACTTTTGAGCCCTATTTTGGGTGATGTGAATTTTTACATTTCGAAAAAAAATCTTTATTAAAAAAACATTCTTTATAAAGCAAATTAATTTTTTTAAAGAACTGGAATTATATTTTAGAATCGCATTTTAGATGGCTATTTTTTTTCAAAATGTTAATAATTTATTGTTGAATGTTTGGAAATTATTTTAATACAATTTTCTCTCTTTTAGGTGAGTTCAAATTTCAAGAATTTTGAGGTTGAAAGTCGAGATATCGGTAAGTTCGTTTTTTTCAAAGTAATTCTGCAGTGTTTTTCAAACCCCAGGAGATTTTTCATAATTAAAAGAAAATATAGAATTTTTTTCTCGTAAGTTAGAAATTCATCTTTTTGAATATTATAAATATGAATATTTGTTTTGTCGGATTGTTCAGTGCAATCACAGGTGATATTGTCCAAGACTTGGCAGGGATTGCGAACAAGTTTAATTACAAAACGCGATGTGTGCAGATGTCCTGATTTTACTGCGGTGTACACATTTTGTGTAATTCATTTGAGATCAGTAAATTCAATGAAAGCGATGCGTATATTCTGCGTGATTTCTGCCATCACAACACGTTTAACTCATGGAGTAATTGTTTCACAAAATTATGTTACACCGCAATGTCGATATGAAAGCAGATTATTGTGTTGGCTGATTTAGCGAAACAAATACAATGCATCAATGTTAGATTTCAAAATTATTTCCTTGTTCTGTCATTGGTCTAGTTCAATTTTCTGAGGTTTCTGATATTTTAATTCGAAGATACAAAAATGGCAGAAAAGAATTCATTCAGAATCATTGGCGTAAGATGGTCATGAGTAGGATCTTCATAGTTAATGATAATTGATGGTCATCATCATACAGTATGGTGATCTTACTTTTGTTGATATATTGCGAATCAAAATCCAAACCGCCAAACCTGCGCATGGAATGCAAAAAGCAAGTCTACTCCCTCACGTATACACTAAAAAATTAATGTGGCATTGAACGCATGTCATGCAAACTGCATCTAAAATAAGTTCAAAATCTTGACGTTGTACTAAGTAATCAACATGGATTGTTGAAAAAATCCACTCTGTTGATCAAAATTACAATGTGAAAGAGATAAAGTATATTTTTAAAGTCTTTTATCAGTTTTATTAGTTGGTGTGACCTCCCTACATCATCGGATCGACACAGAGTTCATGGGAAGACACTTAGTCAGGAGGGATCCTTCCTGTTTTATTGAACGCCGATTTAACATGGCTTCCCAGAATCTCCTGGATGCTCACGTCTCTTTAATAATGCAGGCTGTTTTCCCGGAAGGAGTGGCGCTTGTGGAAAACGTCCCTCTACTCCGGAGGGGGCTCTAGTTTCGCGTTGAATAAGGGAAAGACATTATCCTACTTTTCTCTTTGTAATATTTGTGTAGGATTTGCGTATCTTGAATAGAATCTTCAATGTGTCTTTTGGTGCCATAACATCAATCTACAATCCCAAAACACATTTTCACATTTTGAAATTACGAAAATTAATTGTGTTTTTAGCTTTCACTTTTATACGTATATCATCTAGACAAATAATTGGAAATTGTTGCTCCTCAAATATATTCACTAGGAACTTAATAATAATTTCGAAAACGCAAATATGAGTTCAGAGTTTTATTTCTTATTCATTGTTAGATGATATTTCTGCAAGTAATCGAAGTCAGATAGTCCAGGTTATTGTATTCTAAATGATAATCATTACTTATCACTGCGTTTATGACATTTTGAACTCGAAGAACTAGTAAGGTAATACTATTTTAACTACTACTCGGCGTGTATTGATTTCGAAGTTTTTGTCAAGGTTTTACGATAGATAAAAGTTTTGGAAAAAATTTCGATGAAAAAGAAAAAAATACTTCAAAAATAACATCAAAACCCATGTGTAATTTCTGAGACGGCTAAATTCTTTTGGTATACGAGTGTAACAACCAAAGACGGCACAGAAACTTGGACTATCATTTTCAATGTTGTTGCAGATTGAGATAAAATAAGCGTGATAGTGCAAGAATTTTACAAATTAATGTACACTTTCGTGATGTTCCTTAGCTTTAATGCCTTTTGTGTAATCGTCCAGCTTTTTGGTCGCCATCGCTCAGCCATTTGAGCCATCGCAGAAAGCACCGTGTTCCTTATCACAGCTACAATGCCCCACGCTAATTGCGGCCGAATTTATCCCCCCAAAGTGAAGTTAATTTTATAGATTAGGGGCCCTGTGCGTGGGCGCCGCGTCGCGCCGGGAGCGCTGAGTGCTGATTTATGCAACACGAGAGGGTGCTAGAGGGCCGAGCACGCAGGGAGGGGGAGGGAGGGGAGGGCGAGGGCGTGGAGTGTTGACCCTCCGGGAGCGTTGTGTGCGATTTTGGCGAAGTGCTCTCCACTGCCCCGCCCCCTCCTCCAGACGACGTCTGGGGGGTCCACGTCGGTAGTTACGCCCCCCACCCCGGTGTACGAGCGCGGTGAGGGTTTTGTTATGGCTTTTCGGTGTTTCTCCGACAGAACTTTTGTGTTTGGGGAACGCATCGGGCGACTGTTTGATGGGGAGAAGCTGAAAATTTAATTGGAGAAAGTTTTTTAACTGTCTTTTGAGGCAGATTTCTGCATAAGGCTCATCTGAAGTTTATAATGGGATGTATTTTATTCATATTGATCTTCTGTAATGCAATGTACATTAAAAAAAATAATAGGAATATTTGATTATATTTTGTGGGACTCTTCGCGAAATACACAGTAAGACTTGCAACACGTATCAGTTCCAAAACATTATTTATGATATCAACTACACTGATATGTTTTTTTAACGTAAAACGAGTTTTACTGAAATTTCCAAGAATAAAAATAAACGACTGAAGGTATTCTTACGTTTTCATGTAATTTTATATCTTCAGAGATTACGAACTATTTCACGCAAATGCTTACTCTCAAAATTTTATTTTTAATGTTTTTTTTGTAATTTTCATTATTTTTATTTATATTTCATTAAAAAAGGTGAGAGAAAATATTTTCCTCTCCACAGGAAGATTGTATCGCCTGTTCGCGTTGGTTTTTGCGGAGTTGCTGCCAACGAGTCAGAATTGAAAGCACGTCGGAACAGTTTGATTTCGAGCGCCGTGGCGCAACTTCTGCCCTGCGCGCTACGCAGAGATTTCAGGACGCGGCGCACCCTTCACCTGTCGATGGCAAGTGCGGTCTCGACAATTTACGAACTGGAAGCGGCGTCGGGGCAAGGGATGGGGGCAAGAAAGGCGGCGGGGACAGTGGGAGGAGTGGTGACGGGAGAATGCGGACTGTGGCGGAGGCGGCGCTTTGTTGAAGGGGATCCGCAGAGGATGCATAGGGAGAGAGTAGATGGGAATTGTGCAAGGCAATATCAGCGAATGAAAAGTAGGAGAACCGGCAACAGAGGCGAGGAGACGAGGAATAAGACAGGAGGCGGAAACTAAGCAAGGCAAGTGGCGAGGAGAGGAAGGGAGAGTCGCGCTTGGGGAGAAGCCACGGCTGTGAAACTGCAAGGAGAGTGAGAGCGTAGGCTTCCGCGGCCGGAGTAAGTATTTATGTGGTTGTCCGGGTGACGCCGCGTTCTAAAGACAGGTGCCGACGTTTCGGGCGCCATTCTGCGGCATTACGCCCTGAGGAAGGTGGAGGAATTGAGACAGAAACGTCGGCACCTTTGCCAAGGACGCAGCGTCACCCGGACAGCCAATTAAATGATGCAGGAAAAGTGTGCTTGGTGATGCGGGTCAGGGAGTGCAGTAGTCAGAGTGGGCCACGATCGCAAACGTAGAGATAGCTGGAAGAGCGGTGAAACGTAGAGATAGCAGGGAAAGGAAGTGACAATAGCTACGTTTATCACGGCATATCGTGAAACGATATGAGGCAAACATCTATAATGAGAGAAGTGCAAAGAGACTTTTCGGATAATATTTCTTTCTAAAGACGTCTGTAAAAGGATGTTGTTGCGGACTGTGACGGCAGTGTGATATTAACGTTATCTTCTTGTAATGTTATGACACATCCTTTTCATTCACCTTTGTTTGACTAGAGATGCGTACCAACACAATGTTGCATCTTGGGTATATAGTGTTAACAGATCACTCTACCGCACTACCGGGGAAAATATTGTCGTAGTGTAAATTGGTATCCTTCACGAAGCTAGTCCCACGAGTACACATGATGATTCTGGAAAAGTACAGTTTTCCTACGTAACTCTAAGGTAGCATTGGAGTTCGCCGAGGCATGTAGACTCAATAGTGGCTTCATATCGTGCACGATAGTTTGACGCTGTGCAGAACTCTTCTGTGCAGGTGTCAGATAACGGGAGAGGCGCTCGCCGCAGAGGGAGTGTAGTGGTAGTGCAGATTGCGATGGGACGGTGGCAGTGGGCGGCCTGCGACGGGCAGGCGTCGCGTCGCCGGCGTCGTATCGCGTGGCCGTCCCCCCCTCCCCCCCCCCCCGCGCCGCTCGCGCCGTTTACGCTCCCGCTGCTGCGACCGCTGGGCCGGCGTATTGACAGCTGATAGCCGCCGCCGGCGAACTTTCTGACACCGCTTCCTGCCCTCGTCTTCATCTTTCTTCTCCTTCACCGCGCCCCGCTCCCGGCGGACCGCTGCCCTTCCCCCCGCTGCACCCGCCGGCTGTGATTTTGACGAACTGCATCAGATAGGAATTGAACTGTGCTCTCCGTGGAAGACGACGCGGTTTGTTATGCAATCTTTATGAAGGCAACTCTTTACTTGTGTTGGCGTCTCTATTCTTGAGTAATTGAGTTGTGTTCTCCGTGAAAGACAACGGGGTAATATGAAATCTTTATAAAGGCATCTCTATACTTGTGTTGGCAACTCTGTTCTTGAGTAATTGAACTGTGGTCTCCGTGAAAGACAACGCGGTTTGATATGCAATCTTTATAAAGGCATCTCTATACTTGTGTTGGCATCTCTGTTCTTGAGTAATTGAACTGTGGTCTCCGTGAAAGACAATGCAGTTTGATATGTAATCTTTATAAAGCCATCTCTGTACTTGTGTAGGCATCTCTATACTTGTGTAATTGAATTGTGTTTTCCGTGAAAGACAACGGGTTAATATGCAATCTTTATAAAGGCATCTTTATACTCGTGTAGGGAACATTTGACCGGTAATACAGTACATATCTATAAAATAGTTTCGTTTTATACAATGCATGTATTTAAAAACCTTTAATTACTAATATTTTATGTTTCATGGGTCTTTCTACAGTGAAATCATTTAGACGTGTATTGATGATGTGTAGTTTCATAGCATGGTTTCTCTCAGCATTTCATTTTTTATTTCTAATGCTTCGCAGTACAAATTCGAAATGCATCGAATTCGGTTCTCATCACATTTATCAAAATGTTCTCTGAATGCATAGACTGTTCTATATTCATGAATCTCACAATGTTTTATTATAATGCTACGTTATGATTTGGTTTCATTTTTAAAATAATGACCAGTTAATTTGTTATTCATTTACGAAAGCCTTATAACGATTTCGGACACCCCGTGTACTTTGTTTTATTAACGCAGTGCATTATATGTCTCACTTATCATCCGAGTCAGATATTGATATTTTGCCAGTGAAATACAGCAAGTTTATAATTATCACGACAGCGTTAAGCGGACTTCGTGCTCCGCATCATGTAAATTTACAGCATCCGATTGTTCAAATGTATCATTAAAGTAATTTACTCGGATCGTTCTTGCCTGTCGCACTTCGAGAGCAAAACCGCTCTCGCTGCAATTTCCTCACGAATCATGAATTTGTGTTCTCGAACAATCTCGTGTGATGTATCGTGTGGCATAAGTTGGTTCGTAATGTTATGAGAATTCTAATTTTGCGCGTTCGCTCCCTAACTGTCTTCATTACAAGGTTTTGGAAATAATATTTTTGAAATGATGATTTGACGAGTTACTATAGTGAATTTTGGGAAATAATTAATTTCCTCTCTGGTGATACGTATGAATATGTGATTTATTGTGAGCACTTCTGTACCGCACGTTAGATTAATTTTTCGGGGTGCGAAATCTTCGAAGCATATATTGGCAGAAAAGTATCCTTAGGATTGGCAGCATCATTATATATTGTAATGAAGAGTCCTCTTTTCTTTCAAAGATTTATGTTATGTTAATATTGTTGTCGGATTTAATACTTCTGTGTCTATTACGTTTTAAGAAGTCCATTTATTTTTTTACAGATATTGCTTTTACGTCATTCAGGGCACCAGCAATGATTTCAGGAACGAACTTGGAAGAAAGGTTTTAATCTGAACTTTTCCCAATACTTTCTTGTCTCAGTGTATATTCGTGTGAAAAAAAAAACATGAACATTAGCATATTTTCTTAATTAATGGGCGCGAATAACGTAAATATGAAAATGTTGTTGAATTGTTCACTGCTTTAAAATGCAGAATTGCAGACCAAATACGTGTCGTACTTTAACTTGATTTACACATCTACAAACTTCTTAGAGTCAGAATTAATACAAAATAAAGTTCGAAAACAAAAAGATAACCACAAGTACTCTTAAACGAGTTTAGCAAGTTTATTTATGTAATCTTCAATAATGAATCATGTACTTCGAAAGATTAAGGCAGCGACAAACATTTCTCATTATCAGTTAATCCCATCCGTAACGTGTGGCCATCACTGCTAAAACCTGTAACTTCCCTGTCATCCTAAGCTAATCAGTGAATGTTAGTCCATGTGATGCCAATTTTCCCCATTAACGATATGAAATATCCATCAGTATTATTTTACTGGACTTGGTTCTCGCTTTCATTTCCTATCGCCACAAATCGATCCTCGTTCCTTTCATCGTCTCTCCATTCTTTACGAAGTTTGTACTCGAAAAAAAGTTATCGTACACTCCTGACGCTCCGCTTCTCCTCCATCATTATTCTTCCAAGTCGGATGTAAACAGTATCGTTTAATCTCACCATCTTTTCTTATCTTTCGAGCTGGTCTTCGCTGTCACGGGGCGTTAGCGATTCCCTTAGTTTTCCTCAATACTGCATCATTTTCACTCCTCCCACCATCTCCATCACTAATATATCTCCTTCTCTAACACGCCCCTCCACTTGTCTTCCATCGTTGATGTTTCCGCCCAGTTCCGTTCGCCGTTTCCTGGCCCAGTTCCTCCCACCCTCACCAACACCTATAGCTGACTCCTCCGACTTTTCTCGCCACGTGCTGGGGTACGTCATGTGAATTGATCTGAAACAATCAGCTAGGGAGGTTTTATTTTCTTTCTTACTGCCAGGGTTCAGCGTTGACGGTCATCTGACTCACACGAAGTCGCGGAGGCGAAAAGGTTCGGCTGTGTCGAAAGTTGTGAACATGATATCAAGATGTGTCATAGCCTGTCAGTAAGTGTAATGTTTTGAGATTTAATTTATCTGTGATGAAGGTGGTGCTAAATGCGAAGTAATGTGTGACAACAGCGCATTGAACTATCAGAGTCACTTACACTATGATAGAACTGTAGTCTTTTTTCAGTGAGAACCAGTTTCCTGCTGACATTTTCTATTTTCACACTTTTTTTTCTGCTTCTCTCAATGACCCACCTCCCTCCATAGACTCCCCCTCCCTCAACCCTCCTCGCGATCTCTACTCCTACCGCCATCCTCCCAGAGCTGCTGCCTTGGGCTGGCCGCCGCAGCCCGTCCCAGCCCGCTCTGCCTTCCGCGCCGTGGCCCTCCAGGAATTCGTCGGCGTGATTGCGCCCGGTGCCCGCGCTCCAATTAGACCCGCCATGCCCCCGCCCTCTCCCCTCCACCCGCCCCTCCCCGGCGCGGGGCGGGGCGGGGCGTGCGCTGCCCAGCTGGTGTTCGTTACCGCCGCGCTGGCGCCGCTCCCGCGCCACCCGCTTCCGTCCGCTTCCGCTTTCCGCTTGCTTTTTGTCTCACCGTCAATTCGCTGTTCCGTCGCTTTCGTAGTTTTTTTCTGTGTTTCTCCGGCGGGTTCCATTCAATACTGCTCGACTAGTCGATTCCCAAGACCGCTTTTGGAGCAATTCAGTGTGTATTGCGCAGCCCTTTTTTTGTAACTAACAAATTTGAAGTGTTCTACATTCATGGCTTTTCTTTCATTTTGAGTTCTGTTATTTTAAAATCTTGAACTAGTGTTATATTAAATGGTTTAAATCCATTATCGAGCCTAATAATAATAATAATAACAATAATAACAATAATAATAACAATAATAATAATAATAACGTTCGGTAAGTTCATATTTTGCGATGGAGAGAGTTCCGGGCAAAATAATAAAATTTCACTCTTGTAAAACTCAAATATTTTGATTCTCGTATGATGTTATGAATGGAATTCAGCTCCTTCCATTTCAATGGCAGTGTGTTGAGAAAAAAAAACGTGAAAATCAGATTTTTTAAATCGCTAGTGTACTTGTATGTGTGTGCATTCGCGCATCTGTTCTACTGAAATATTCCCCTGAGGAACTCACGAAACAAGATAGTTGTATTTTCTTTTGTGTGGGTCTTTAATACCAACCACACAACTCACATTCAGTCGTGTTGACACGTACCACAAGACCACATGATACACGCGTGCCACCGGGCTCACAGTTTTCCAAGAAGGCAAACAGGAACACAGTTAACTGATGTTCTTCTATCACTTTTTTCAAACAACATATTTGAGGTTCCTGCTTTCTCATCCTTGCTTAACTTGCTTTGTTGTTGAATTGAATGTCTTGAAGCAGTAACATGATTAGCTACTTCAGAGACAGAAAGTCTCCTGGTATTCGACAATATAGAGTTTTGGCACTGAATAGCTTTAAACAATCGGCTCTTGAGCTCGAAATCGAACTCGAACATGGTAGTAGAGACCACTATTCCGTGGAATTGAGCGAACGACGTAACGCGTGTTAATCACAAGGTCAAGTTATATCGAATATCTTCCCACCTCTGGTGGCAGAGTTTGCTCCGAACTATATGTTCTCATGATGCAACATGAAGTTGATGGACTTCTTGTGTATAAATAATTATCTCTATGACATTCAATTTATTAATATAATAATTATATGATAACATACTTGTACATACAGATCAGTGGTTGCTGAGCAGTTCTAGTCGAATACATGCTAATCAATAGGATGTGGCATTTTGGGAATTTAACGCACACTCGCTTCAGTTCGGAACTTCTTTCATTTGAACCTAAACGTTTGAACAAAACTTTTCTCCGCTTCTTCCAACTTCACCCGCTATTGATATCTGAATTGCTGTCGATTGCTATAACGCTTTGCCATGGTACTCTGTGATGTTAATATCTCGGTTTTGGCCAGAGTGTTGCTTGCTTGCCTCGCCCGAGTTCCTCATATTTACACTTTGTGATCAAAAGTATCCGGACACGTGGCAGAAAATGACTTACCAGTTCGTGGCGCCCTCCATGGGTAATGATAGAATTCAATAGGGTTTTAGCCCACACTTAGCGTTGAAGACAGCTTCACTCTCGGAGGCTTACTTTCAATCAGATTCTGAAGGGTTTCTTGGGGAATGGCAGCCTATTCTTCACGGAGTGCTGCACTCAGGAGAAGTATCGATGTAGGTCGGTGAGACCTGGCACGAAATAGACGTTCCAAAACATCCCGAAAGTATTCGATAGGATTGAAGCCAGAACGTTGTGCAGTGCAGTCCAGTCCATTACAGGGATGTTATCGTGGTGTAACCACTCTGCCACAGGCCGTGCAGTAAAACAGGTGTTTGATCGTGATTAAAGATGCAATTGTCATGCCCATATTGCTTCTCAACAGTGGGAAGCAAGAAGGTGTTTAAAACATCAACGTAGGCCTGTGCCGTGATAGTGCCACATAAAGTGCAAGCCCCCTCCATGACAACACGACCACGCCAAAACACCATTTTGGACGTGTCCGGATATTTTTGATCACATAATGTATAAACACTTCGGGCAAATTCCAGGTATTGCCAGTTCCAAACACAAGGAGATTTCCTGTGGCTGTTGTGGCTTAATTTCTTATGGCCCCAGGTCCATTTTGATTCTTGTATTTTAGAGGAAGTCTTGGAAGAAAGCGGGTTGATGCCACTCGCGCTGTGCGACGTTGCCGCTGTCTCGGTTGGGAGGGGGGGGGGAGACAGTTCGCTCGAGACCCGCGCTTCACCGCCTCTTCGAAATTTAATCTCGACGTTGATGACGTCGGCACAGAAGACACTTCGAGGAACGCCGGCGGGGACAAAAGCTTTTGCGTGTACGCTCCCGGGAAGGTGCGAAGTCCTATATCTGCGTGCGCGCGTCGAAGGAATGTGTGCCTGCGTGTGCGGTTCACTGAGAATGCAAAGTGGGCAATGCGGAGTCAGAAAGGTGAGAAAAGAAAGACGAAAATGGCAGGTGGCATCGGTCTTTTTTTTGTCATGTTTCGGGGAAATATTTCCCCCGGAGAAGACATTTTTTGTCAAAAGCATGTTGCAAGCACTTCCATATTTCGTTAGATATTGAAGTTGCGTAGTTCAGAAATGTGTTCTGACTACATCTGCCCCAAGAGAGACCAGGTTTCGGAATAGCTCTTCTTTAGATATTGCTATCTTTGATTCTCGCTGGGAAATTGTTTCAGAATCGTGCCGAACCACCACAGTTTACATGTCAATTCATTTTTATTTTACCACTTGGAGTGTATTTGCGTTTTCCTTCACTTTTCGTGTGTCATTTCTTAGGCCAACGAACTACCTTTCTATGTAATCACTTAAATTATAATTTGACAGACGACTGACGGGACGTCTTCCCCTCCATAAGAGGGTAAGTGTTTTCCGTTCACTGTTCATTAGTCATTATTATAAGTGAAGGAACAGGTATACCTCTTATTATCGATTACGTATCTTGTATTTTAGTCTTAACGAATTTCAAACTTATTGAAGATAACCCCTTATTTCATTACCTTTACAATGGAATGAAAGTTAAGGAAGGAATTCTGTGTCTGCAAGGGAGGGGACTTATTTTATCATGTGCTCATCCGACGTTTTAAGAAAGGCTATCAAGAAAACGTTTTGTATCTCTTCAGATCACTTCCTTTGAGGTCTTGTGGCTGATATTCGAAAAATATTGACATTACGTGTGTCCAACTTTTTTGTGTCCGCATCGCTTAATTAATATAATACAATCATGATTAAAACGCTGTTGGTTGTTTATTAGTATCGTTCAATCGTAGGTTTTGCTCTGCAAGAACATCAATCTGAAGTTATTTAACCAAAATGTGAATAGGGATTTTTTTTCTATTCGGAGTGGAGACAAATTTGTGATATTCAAACACATTTTTCCTGGAATACGCTGTTTTTAGAGCATTGTTATGTATTGCATTTGTTATGCGTTATTATCCCGTAATGGGTATGCTAGCAATAAACTGTTTTGTCGTTTCGTCAGACCATCGAGGTCATTAGTACCCCAAAGTGCGAGGAATTCCACATCCCCTCGAAGCTAATAACATGTATTAAAGGAATTGCATACTTTGACGAAGTTTCTATACTAACGAAGGTTATTCAACAAATCGGGTGTTATCGTTATAAATAAAATTTAAGTCAAGAAATGAAAATACATTTTATATTCAGTATAAATGAAAATTGCGCTGTTGGAAAACAGCTAATCGGCTAAATACTATACTTATAGCCCTTCCCCCTCACCCGCAGCTCTGTTCAAGATACTACAACTAGAGGAATAGCAAGGGTGTAATTGCTGCTAGATTTTATTTATTTATTTCCTTTTCATCTCTATAAGCTTTTCAGATTTAATGCGGGTGCATCATTACTCTCTCTCATTCACTCTCACTCTCATTCACTCTCTCACTTACTCTCACTCACTCATTCACTCTCACTGACACTCTCACACTCACTCTCACTGACACTCTCTCACTCACTCTCACTGACACTCTCTCACTCACACTCACTCTCTCTCTCTCTCTCTCTCACACACACACACACCACACACACACACTCGCACACACCCACAGCTGCTGCTGGAGGTTATGGACTAAATTGACCGTTTTTTGATCTCGGTTGGCTATTTCCTGAGTGAAGTTGCCTCGTGAAGTGAGAATTCTTTCCATCCCCGGAGTTAGTTGCACGCGCGTGCAGCGCGCACTGCGGGGAATTTGGCCGCTCTGCGGGAAGGTGATGCATCTGGCGCGTCGCGCGCGAAGGGGGAGGGGAGGGGGCTGGCAGCGCGGTCGGTCAACGCAGGCGACCGGGGAGGACGAAGCGCATCGGGCGGCGGGCCTCTGAGGGCGTGGCGAACCGAGCCTCTTGCTCCTCCATTCCCACTTCCCCCTCCCTCTCCTCACTCTGCGACTGGCTCGCCTGCCGTTTGCGACGCCTACCCCGCTCGCCAGGGGGACGTGCGCCGGGGCCTCTGGAATCTGTCGGTGCCCACCCGCTTGCCCGCCCTCTGTCCTTCGCCCCGAGTAGCGGTGGTCGGCGAGGGCGGCCAGTCGCGCTCTCCTGCGATTCGCGTGGCCGCGTGGCGATCGTCGTGGGTTCGATTGCAATGGCGCTGCCACGAGGAGGCTTTGGTGCGGGGCAAATTGGAAGGCGGCGAAACCTCTACCTCTCTGAGCAGTTGTTTAGCCTCGGTGATTGCTAATGAAAACGGTTACCTTGCTTGCGGGAAGTAACGTCTTTCCCTTTTTTCGCGCTTTCTCTTGATTTATGCTCTGGGTATGACTGGATATTTCTCATTGGCAGCGGTGTGTGTGATACTGTGAAGATTTCAACGAGGGGAATCGAATCTTTCGTTTTGACAAAACAGAACATCGCAACTTTAGATTTTGGTTGCCTAGCGGCTGTCTGTGATGTGTCCGCTGTCTCAAGCATCTCCGTCTGTCTTCCGTTGTTTGATGTTGGCTGAGTGCTCGTAGGTCATTTTTGTGAACCAAGATGATACATGCACCTTATATTCTGTAACACAATCTTCTTGGCGTAGTGTTTGAAGTATGTACTAAAATTAGCCCACTTAGAGACTGACACCCCGCAAGGGAAAATTTTCGGGGAAGATTTCCACACGTATTTTAAAAAATGTAAGAAATTGACTGAGACAATGTGTATGGAGGGAATGTATCAATGGATACATCTCTATTCGGCCGAATTTAACGGAAATATTTATTGATTCAATTACTTAGTTGCAGCAAATTTACAATCATATCCAGATTTCCGAAAATGTGAGCGTTATGGGCTAACATTATATTAATAAAGCAACATAGATCACATCTTTTCGTGTATAACCTTTAATAGGAAGTCTACATTAGTGGATGAGTTAAGCCGGTTACCTGTCGAGTATTCTCACACAGCTAATATTAGCTTATTGCGTTTGGCCCTGATTACACTAATCTGTTTCTCAACACCACTTACATTCCTTGAATTAAACGCTATTCAATCGCAGCTAGAAATACTGCCATTGCGATGCACTTTATACGTATCTTGAATGAATAAATCCAATATACACCGACTTTTAAGGGGTCTTTTGCTGAGAATCGCGTTATGAAACAGCCTTATGATTCACCCTCGCCTGCTAACAGGAGCGCGTCACGCGTGAAGTGCCGCGCGGGGCGCTGTTGTAGGTTTGCTGAAATTAGTCATCGTTGAGCCTGATTACCTCTGCGAGCCCTGCAGAGGTTTCGCTAATGTGTGTGATTTTGACGTACGGTCTTGCCCAGGTTGGTGTTATCGACCTCTGCCGCCTGCGCGCAACTCTCCTCTGCGGTAATATCTTGGGCACTAGGCCACTTAGCCGTGAATGGTATAACGTTCAGTCTTCTTTCTTTCTTTTGTTTCCAATATGCTACGAAATAGGATGTCCCTCGCACGAGACTCACACGTAAAATGAGAACCGTCTGCCTAATATCTTGCTTCATGAATTATAGAATAGAATCGTCACTTGACTAGTTTGGGGTGCTGCTGTAAATTATGCTTAATATTCATATATTCAAATTCTTGTGGATAACCTAATTCAAATAATATTTTGAACATTCAAGGATATAAAGAATTCAAAAATTATTAGATTATTGAAATACTCGATCTTGCACTTCATGTTATAGTTACTTTTGTAGGGAAATAAGTCAGATGAATTGAATAAAAAACAACAATTTTCATGTTCATTGTAGTGCAGATATATTTTTGAAATAGAGGACAAGGAATGCGCTTTTCTTGCAGCCGAAATACTCCCCAAAAGTGCCCGATTTACTTTTTTCATCTGCCGTTTGAAATGAAAAATCAAGATCATTGACTTTTTTTTTTACCTCAGATTAGTTAATTCTTTTGTTGAACAAGTTAAGTCTTGAATATGGAATGGTAATCTTTTATGTAGCCTATTGAATGATAAATAAAACATTTTACTCAAATATAGAAAATATTATTTGTTAAACATTTGTCAAATATCAATACGAATTTTCAAAAAAGCTTTTCCATAGCGAGAAGATTGCTTTTTTAAAAAATACTCTAATGGTAAGCTTTCAAACCGGTAAACAGGTTAATGAGCTGCCGTTATTTTTGTCAACAAACAGTAACATCTCCGATTTGCCAAAATCGAATGCATAATGCCTGTTCCACGTGTTATTTAAATTGGGGGGGGGGCTTGTTTCACGAGTAATTATTCGCTGGTGTTGCCGAATGAATCGTTTTGTTGCTCTAACAAATGAAACCGCACGTATTGCAACGCGCAGTGCGAGGTGTTTTGCGTCGCCACCCCACCCCCTGTTCATATACGAGGGCACGCGCCAGCGAACGCAGACTCTATCGCAGATAACCGTCGCTGCTTCTCGCAGTTTCCTCCGGAGGGTTTTCCGCCCGCCTCAAACGGAGCGTGTTACGCCCCCGCCGTTGAATCCAGCCCTCCGCCGCAGCTCTATGGCGCACACACGCGCTCGCGCCGCCGCCTCCGCCCCCGATCTCCCTTCTCTCTCGCCTTCTCGCCAACGGCACGCCACGCCACGCCACGCCACGCTCGGCTCGTTTTGCCTCCGCTGGGTTTCCTGCGCTGTTGGCTGAATCTTGTATGTCTGCCGCATTCGGCGTTTTAATTTTCGTTGCTGTCGTTTTACTTTTTCTTTGCTGTGTGCCGTTCAGCCAAATGCTACTTTGTGTGACCTTCAACAAAGGGAGTCCTCTGACTATACATTGCTTGTCTTGGTGAATGTTTGTCATAACCATTTATTAATATTTTGGCGCTATGTAATTTATCTAGTACTCCTTTGATACTTTACGGATTGTAATCATTCCCGTGCCAAACAACCTGAACTTCATTACAATAATACATTTTTACCTTAATAAATGTTGACTATTAATGCTAATTGATGTTTATTTCGAAAATCATTGCTATCGAGCTGTACTCAATTGCAATTAAATATATCTTATATCTGAAACTCAGATATTTTTTAACCGCCATCGTTACACTCCTTTCTTCACTGTTTCCTTCATACTTCTTTAGCTTCTGTCAACTTTTCCTCAATTTCTTTCACCTACTACCCACTTTCTTCTTGAGCTATACCGCTTCTCCTACTCTGTATGCTTTGCCCTTCAGCCTGTACTCCGTCCTCGAGCATCCTACTCAACCCGTACCATTGCGAATATCTCCTGTTTTCTCCCTCCTCTCCTTCCACATGCGCGACGGCGCGCTCGCGATCCGATCCGATCCGATCCGATAGCACCCGATGCGAGCTCCGCGCTGCGATATCACCGCCGTTCCGCCGATACGC
>BOPP01000339.1:63168-76608 GCA_017312745.1 Gryllus bimaculatus | reverse complement strand
ACGAGAGATATGAATTACTTACTGATGAGGTGACGGTGCTCCCTCTGGAAAAGGAGATCCGGCGCGGCTCTATAGCTTCGGGCAATCGGAATTTCCCTCTTGTAATATCTCGCGCCTCTGAGGTACCGTCCAGTTGGGTACACAGCTCGAAGCCCCTACTGGCGTTTGACAGGTGTGTTAGGGTAGTGAGCATCAAGTAATGTGTTGTGTGGGCAGAGAGTGCCGTGGGCAAGGATGAGGAAGAAAAAAATCGTGAGGGCGCGTGGTTTGTTTGTTAGTGTCCGGGTATTCACACCGGTTGGTTTGTTGGAGGAATCTCGGAAAGTAACTGCATCACAGCTGGCTGGCCGCTGAAATCCTTTTTCCACACGGCGGTGATTTCAACTAAGCTTTGTTTAAAGCTGCTGCCCTGAGTCATTTCAGCTGGGTCCCTTGGGCACGTTACATCAGTATTTTGCTTTTCCAATTAGGACCCGGAAACAAAGAATACAGGACGCGGAAATTATTTTCATTAAATCAATTTGTTACTACAAAATGTGAAACTACATGGCATAAGAAATTGCGAAAATAATGATATTAACTTCGATTTAGGTTGATTTTTCCTGTTTTTATAGCTTAATTGCTAATACTATTACAAAGACACTTAACTAAGTATCATGTCCTAATGTATATTTTCGATTGAACAGTATTGTGCAATAAGAAGTATGTATATTGAACATCTACAACATGTGTGTGCGCGCATGCGCATGGTAACGAATTGGTTGTAATTGTTGACCAATAACTCTTATGCGGGCTGCCAAACATTTAATTGTTCAGCAAGTGAAGGACCTTTCAATAGGAGGTTGATTTTTTTTATTCAGATTTTTTTATATTTAGTTTTTTCTAATTCTACTGACATACAGTGCCAGGCAAAAGAATGCATCATGTACCAACTGCACATTTCGCAGGAATGTAATACGAAGAGAGAGCGTAGGCTTCCGCGGCCGGAGTCAGTTTTTTTACTAGGAGTCAGGGCCGTTGGCATACTACTCCCTGAAGCAGGGTCGCAGAATGTGCGACCGAAACGTCCGGCAACCTTCGGCCCTGGACCGCGGCGTCACGGACAGCCTATAATATGTGATTGAGGAGTTGTGCGTACCGACGGCGGCGGAGGCGAACTCGCTGGCTGACGGTGACGCCGGCGGAGGCGGCGGGTGTGGCGCGGGGCGGAGGCGGGGGCGGGGGCAGCGGGACATGGCGCTCAGAGCGAGACGGCCGCAGCGGGCCCAGCCGCCGCTCGGCGCTGCGCGGCGCGCCGCGTCGCCGCCGCCTCCGACGCCCGAGCGCTCTCGCTCCACGCGCACCACCGACGTCGCCAGCGACTCGGCCAGCGTGCCACCGAAGCGACGTGCTCGACGAATTCGCCCACCAGCGGCGTGCGCTTCGGGGTCGCGGGAATGATGGGGGAGGGGACGGCGGTGGTGTGCTGGGCTAGGAGCGGGGTGCGCGCGACGACGTGGCGGGGACGTAGAGTCCCGGGTCCGGACGAGTGCCTCCGGGGCCCCGGCGGCTCGTCCGGGCTGCGGGCGGCAGCAACGCGCGAGAGACGGCGGGTGAGACTTTCGGGCAGAGAACGCGCGGATCTAGAGCGAGTGCGGGAATGGAAAATCACAAAGGTAGCGACGGACGGTCCTTTTGTCGACTTGGAAATGGCAGAAAATGTAGGCGAGATCGTTAGTAGCTTGCTGTTGAATCTAAGAAACAATGTCAACCTGTAACGTGGTCGACGTCGCGTCGGGGGCGGCCGATTGCTACGATAGGACGGCGAGCGGGTCGTGGGGTCGCGGGCGAAGTAAACCGGTTTCAGTTGGCTTCCAAAGGCGACTACTTATAAGACACAATAGGCATTCGGATGAGTAGTAGGCGACTGCTTTCTCAATGCCGAGTAGTCGAGGTGGTAGCAACGCGGGGCAAGGCCAATTTTAGCCCTGCGGAGTTGACTTGCTGAGCGAAAGTTAACGAGTCGACGGTTAAAGGATTTCTGAAGAAGACGACAATCAAGCGAGTGCGAGAAAGATAAATCATCAGATACTGGAAAGGCGACGACGAAGTCCCGTGGTCCTAGCGCGTCGACACCGAAGCGACCAGAGTGTCGTCGGGTCGCGGGCGAAATAAGCCGGTTTCTATTGACGTTTGAATACGACTCCACATATTCGGCGTTCGGCTGAGTTGTAAGTCACTGCTTTTCCAATGCAGATTAGTCGCGATGATCGCGAATGTTCGCCATCTTTAAGGTTTCCGAAAAGCCGTCATCCAGGAGGTAGGACTAGCTCTGAGAGTGTTGCGCTTGGCAAATAAATGCCATCGCTGCTCACCGAATGTCGCCTGTGTGGAAACGCCTTTAGAGCCCTGCTAAGTTGGATTGCTGACTGCAACTGCGCAGTTAACGAGTGAACGGTTAAATACACCTTCTGGGAGAGGCGATGGAAATCACGAGAGACTGAGAAGGAACGATAATCAGATGCTCAAAGGGAGCGATGAACTTTGTTCGACAAGGTAATTCTGAAACGAGAGATGGCGTGCAGACGTTCTGCGGCCAGTGCTTCTAGTTTCGTGCTCTTAAATTCCTCTAACATATCAAGATATGCGTGCGTAAGTATAATTTCTGCGAGAATGTGTCACTAGGAACCTCCTCTTGGAGATGCGAGTGCAACTTGTCGTTATGGAGCGTATTCAAGAACGACATCATCAGACGAATAAGTGTGATCAGAAAAATCACAAATTTGCATCATTTTTGGATCTTGTAACTTTTTTTTCTAGCTGGAGATATTAGTTTCAAACCAGTGGTTAATCGCATACCTTATTCATTAATATTAGAAATTTTAATTATATCATGTTCGGATTTTTCGAAACGCAGCCAATTTTTGTGTATGTTTGAAAAATGGCTCTTTTTTTCCTTTAAAGCACAATACACTAAAACACATCAATACACTCATTTCGTATAAAAAGTTTCATTACTTAAAAATTACACGTAAGTAATATGTTCACCCCAAAAGGGTGAATTTTTCTTATTAAATGGGTTTTAAATATACTAGACATAGTGTAGTCTGATTCAGCAGTTTGATTGGAAAAGTTTTGCACAGGGTAACTGGAATATTACATGTACATCAATTGCAATATAATTACTGTCATGTCACTTTACCATTAACAATTATAATAAAAAGGCTCGATGTTCCAGCATTGCTAGTTCTCATTGTAGAAATAAACATCGGTTTTCTATTTTTAACTAGATTCTCTAATTTAAATGCAATTATTTTCACGTGTAGATGAGCATTTCATTGCTTTCGTTTCCATTCATACGCGACATTTGTTCTCTTAATGCAGTTTCATCTAGGTATATCAAATAGTTGTGCCACTTAATTGTAATTCAACTGAAAGAATAAAGCGGGCGCCATTTGTAATACCCCAGGGAAAAAATAACTTTTAATGAGAAACGGATTTCTGTTTTGTGTATACACTTTTGCTTTTATTCTATTGTTGCTGACAAAGGTTGAAGAATTAATGTGAGTGTTCGTATTCATGGAAAATTTGAAATTGATGTGAAATATTGTATGCATATGATGATATAGCATTTCACTATTGGTAATTCATTATTAATGTTGGTGTCAGAATCTGAATGATGTTATTGTTCGTCGTTAGGCTTGAAGTTCTATAATGAGATTTCGCATTCTCTGTGTTTATTGGAATATCTTCCTGGATTCGCCGTTGGAATAACACACACCTTTTTTTTATTTTAAATCAGGAAAATTGCAGTATAGCAGTGAAAGTCATCAAATATTGTCTGGATAACAATACTATATTAAGATCAGAACTCACCAAGATTCATGCGGTAACGGTTGAAGGACTACTTCTTTTTATTTGAAGTTGAACACATAGAAAAGTAAAATAATACAGCAATAATGACTCAGAAAGTACACTGGGTATTGATATTGTAATTACGCGTGGAATACGGAACAAGTTCTGTTCTTTAACAAATTTGTGTGAGGCAATACGCAGAATTACAAGCGAATCTGTCTTTAAATATAGACAAAGTCTCGATTTTGTCGCTTCCTCTTGGTTCCGCACGAAGAATTTGTTTTTTTATCTCGTTACTCGATTACCTGAGCAATCAATTGGCTTCCAAAGTAATGATTTAATGTAGATAAATATATTTGGTGACACACAATTTGAGGGTAAACGGTTACACGGTGCCGACCCACGTCTTCGGACGCCTAAGGCTACCGTCTGTGTGTTTAGAGAAAGAATCGTAAACACAAGAAAAGCGTTCCGGCTTTGTGGATACTATTATATTAACCTACGCATGTAAAGAAAGCGTTGTGTCGGAAGTGAGGCATTTTGTGTTGTGTGATCGATGAGACTTACAAAAACAAAACATGTCCAGGTACACAAAGTTTGACAAAGTCGGTTTATTTTGCAGGAAAAAGCATGACAAAGTGTAATTTCTCGAGAGAAATTACAAACTGTTATGGCTCTCTTTTATTTAGCAGGCAATCTGTAGCTTTGGCCTCCGGCCGTACTGCTATGGCGGTACATCAGCGTTTATTTTCTTCTTCTAGAAGACAACATATGTCGCAGGGAGTAGAAGTTGCAAGGGCAGTGTACACCGCTTCTAAAAATTCTTTTAGGTTCCATTCCTACATTGTAGGAATGATGAGTAATTTTTGACGTAATTAAATGATGAAATAGTTGAAGTTATTGCCGTCGAAAGCCGGGTCTCTAGATAAATCCATTAGGTTGTCGGAGATGACTTATTTCAACAATTCCCCAGTCAGGGATTCCCATATTACGAAGTCGTGACACCGCCGCGCGAACTCACCAAGGTGACGCTGAACGCGGGCGCCTGCGCGTCGTCCTGGACGTGGAGGCGGGATGGTGGGCGTGGCGCGTGCGGGCGGGCTGCCACCATCGCGGTCGGCGTGGCGCCGGCGCGGGCGGCGGCGGCACGGGCGGTGGGCGGGCGGGCGCTGCGGGAGCCCATGACGAGCGCACGGCGCCGCCAGCGACTCGGCATGTCGCGCGCGCGCGCAGGCCCCAGTGCCGTGGCGGTGGCGGTGGCGGCGGCGGCCGCGTGCGGCGAGGGCGGCGGCGGAGGCGGCGGCGGGGGCGGCGGGGCGCTGGGTCGCGTCGGGCGCTCGGCCTCGGCGGCGCGGCGCGTCGGGGCGCCCGCTGCGCGCGCTGCTGGCGCTGGCGTGCAGCCGGCGGATGCGCTCGGGCTCCGTCACCTCCGTCCTCCAGGTCGCAGCGCGCGCCACCTTCAAAGCAAAGCGCCCTTCAAGGCAACGCGCCTTCAACGCAAAGCGCCCTTCAAGCAAAGCGCGCCCTTCAGCAAAGCGCGCCCTTCAAGCAAGCGCGCCCTTCAGCAAAGCGGCGCCCTTTTCAAGCAAAGCGGCGCCTTCACAGCAAGCGGGCCCTTCAAGCAAAGCGCGCCCTTCAAGCAACGCGCGCCCTTCAAGCAAAGCTTCCCTTAAGCTCACTCCGCTCCTTCTCCGAGACTTCCGATTCCTTAACAGTGTCCTTTTGATAGATCATCAACCTGTTCTGTGTCTTCAACATCGGGAGGCTTAAGCATCATTACAAATGACGTTACTAATTGTGCCGTTCATTCTCCATTGGATGAAGACGCTTTGCAGGCTGAATGGACCAGTAAGCCAAAGGACACTAAATAAGTATAAGCACATCGAAGTATAGCTCCGTAGCTGTGGTGGAAATCGACCACTGCCTGAAGAAGTATTCTACCGGCTGAGTGTTCTCAGCGGCTAATTTCCGTGATTTTTTTTAAGATCGTTACCACGCGAATGGCCGGAGCATAGCGTACATAACAAACGAGCCGGGGAACCGGCGCGCCATTTTTTCCTTCTCATCCTTATCCCTTCTCCCCCCATTTATGCACTTGGGATAATAGTATAATTTAGCAGTTTTCTTTGCTTGACTTTCTTCTTTCCCTTGATACATATTTTCGTAAAGATCAATGTTATCGCCTGTGTTTATTTGGCGTTGCGCGCGAGAGGGAATCGGGTACTCGACGGAGGGGCTTTCGAGGCCCGAGTGGCGCGGCGTAGCTGCGAACGAGTCCGGAGAGCCAACTGCGGCGACGCCAGCGCCCGCAGCAGCGACGGCAGCCCCGCCGCGCCGGGCCCCGCGCTCGCGGCCCTGCCAAACAGCCAGTGCAACAGACCAAAAACAAACAACACAATATATAGTATTAATATTTATTATTCCTTTAATTTGCTTTCTTGTTCGTTTTTTATCAATGGCCGAGGCATTTGAACGTCTTTGTGTACTTTGCATTTCCTCTAGTTAACAACACACAATATCAGGTTCAACAATTCGTCATGGGGAGAAGAACTCCAATTATTGGAATTAATTACTTAAAACTATACGCAGTTGACCACGCTTTAATAGAATAAATACTAGAAGGATTAAATGCAACTTCCCATTCCTCCCCGAAAGTATGAACAAAAATTCAAAATGGCAAGAACATGTATCAAACACAAATAAACGCATGATAATGAATAATGTTAGATATTTTAATTATCATGTCTGTCGACCTTGGATAAAAAAATAGTTTAAAAATGAACTTGATTGGCCAGTCATTAAACAAATATAATTACATTGACAAATGTCACGTTGGGATAGAATGAAGGTAGACGCATGGCGAATTAAAAAGAGAGGAAGAAATTGACGAAATGTAGAAGGAAACCTATGGGCGAATGTGACATCTTTCACGCAGATTCCTTACCAATGTTGAGGTACATTTCCAATAACTCCGGAGAGAAAATGGTAGTTGTATTAGCGGCTTCTTTATGTGTAATCAATGAGCGTGATAAACTGAATCCATCCGTATTCTCCACTGGAGTAGTCTTGTGCAGTACAGCATGACTGCTCAAGTGGTGGAGGGGGGCGGGCTAATTGGCATGGCCTGGCCCAGCGTTCAGTGGCTCAACCGGTGTGGGAAATGCACAGAAGGGGAAGAAATGCTCGGCGGCTATCGGTCTAGTGTGTGAAAGCCGTGTGTGGTACGCGGGCCACTGTCGCGCGATAACGTGACTAATTGTTGCATTTGGCAAACCCTGCACCTAGAGCGCAAAACGGAACAATAGGCAAAGCCTTTGGGAATAAAATGGGCGTCGCCCCCACCCGCGGCCGCGCTCACGGAACGCCGTCGACTCGCCGCCGAACAGGCAGCGCCCACCGGAGGAGGCGGAGGCGAGCCCTCGACGCGGCCCCCCTCCCCGCCCCGCGCTCCGCCTTCCACCGCCGCTACCGTGCCGCTGGCGGCGTCGTCGCGCGGCCGCCGCTCCGCCGCCGCGGGCTGGGCGCTGTGGCCGACGCCGGGACGCTTGGAACGGCGCGTCGCTTGCCCCCACAGCGCCGCCACGATGGTGCTTCGCGCGGGGCCGTCGGGGCGCTCGACTCCGCGCTGCGGGCTTCCTTCGGCGGCGAGCCTCGCGGCCCTGCCGGGGCGCACCATCGATATGTACTTGGCTGTCCGGGTGACCATGGCGAGGTGCCGACGTTTCGCTCGCACACTTCTGCGACCTTCGGACCTTCGAAGGTCGCGCAGAATGGCCGATGAAACGCGGCAACTTTCGCCAATAGACCGGCGTCAACCCGGACAACCATGATTCTGCGACTTCGGACCTTCGAAGGTCGTAGAATGGCGACCGAAACGTCGGCACCTTCGCCATGGACGCGGCGCACCCGAAGCAATCAATGATTCTGCGACCTTCGACCTTTCGGCAAGGTCGTAGAATGGCGATCGAAAACGTCGCACTTTCCGCCATAGAACGCGCGTCAAACCCGGACAACCAATGATTCTGCGACCTTTCGGACCTTCGAGGTCGCATTTAATGGCGATCGAAACGTCCGGCACCTTCGCCATGACGCGGCGTCAACCCGAACAATCATGATTCTGCGACCTTCGGCTTCGGGAAGGTCGTAGAATGGCGATCGAAAACGCTCGCACTTTCGCCATAGACGCGGCGTCACCCGGACAACCAATGATTTCTGCGACCTTCGGACTTCGAACGGTTCGCAGAAATGGCGATCGAAACGTCGGCACTTTCGCATGGACGCGGCGTCCACGGACAGAGAAAGTAAAATACCTGACACCGGCCGCGGAAGGCCTACGTCACCGACCCGCAAAGTCGAGTTTAGAAAATAGTGCCGAGAATGTACATCTCGGAACTAGATGCCCTTTATGGACATCGACTCTTCTGACATTTTGTTAAACATTCCTTACTTCAAAAAAGTGTGTCATTATGTGTAGGAATTAATAAATACCTTAGACGGCAAGTAAAAAATGTTAGGGCCTTCGCAGTAAATAAAGTTCTGCTACACTAGGCCACAGCCCAGCCTTATTTACTGCCCACATGTCCTTCTCATGTACGTGAACAACAACACACAAGAACAAGCTACACTTTCACCAATAATCGCTGCAAATTTGTCCTTTTTCGAGATAAGCGAATGCTTTCTTGTCTCAAGATCTTTAAACGTCCTGAAAACTTCAATTCAAACAACCCAGGTGCAATCGTGTACTTCAAACATAATAAACTTGCTACCTCACGCAGTGTTCCCTGGGATGAGCAGCCGATTTTGTAAACTTTGCTTTTGAGAATCAACTCGTTTGTGTATGAAATCTGCAAAAGTGGGAGTACCGCTTGTAGGTTGTGTTGCTCCAGTGCGGGGGAGTCGTCGCGCAGCGAGCTGGGCCCGGGCACCGCGTCGAGCGTCCGCCTGCCTCCGCCTGCTCAGTGGGCTTCCTTGGGCGCGCAGATGGGCGCGGCGTCTGCGTCGGCGTCGGGCGCGGCTCCCGTCACTTCGGGCACGATTCGGTTCTGCGGGATCAATTTCTCGGTTAATCTGCGGTAATTACCTGGTTTGGCACGGATGTTCGATCTCAAATTCCTCTAAACTCGGCATCCTTTGCCAATTATTTTTTTAACTTTCGCGCAAAAGCCCCTAAAACGAATAAGAACTTTCTATAAAATATAATTTGAATTTCCTTTCTGTTCCATTTTCAATGTTCCAGAAACGGTAATAGTATTGCAGGCTATTGGTTTGGAGTTAATTTCAGAAAACGAAAGAGTTTTGTATGAATAGAGACGTAAAGCGTTTTCATACTCTTGCTTCTACATATTCGTTCGCACTTTATTAATAATGTTTTTTTTAATCTTATTAGTTTTTTTTTTTCTAACGGATGGTCACTAACTGCGTGTTCATTTTCCACACTATTGGGCAATACGCAATTTCTCTCTTTAGAACATTGTTCAATCTTGCACATTTTTCAAGAACGTTCAGTATGAACATCGATACGACGAAAATGAGGCGGCGATGGTGTAACGGTTAGCCGTACGCAAGATTGGTTATACCTATAGTAAGATTTTTCCTGGCATGTAAAATGATTCCTCAAGTCTAAATGACACCTCATCAACTCGCCTTTTTTTCTCGCTCCAAACAATACCTCCTTTCTCGTCTAGTTGGTGAAAGTAGCGTAGCCGAATTTTAGCGTGGTTCAGACGGAAGAAGCGGGCCTTATAGCCCGAAGTCTCGCACGTAAAAATAAGGCATTAATTCAAATTCAAAACTCAATTCAGATTACTGTCTCCATTACAATCTGCGATGCATTTTGATGATACCATTTTGATATGGAGACGCGTTTTGTATGTTATTTCGACAAGAGCGTGAGTGAGTGGTGTGCGCACCTGGGGGCGACGGCGACGCCGATGGAGGAAGCGCGCGGCCGCGGCGCTTCGCCCAGCGCAGGCGCTCGGGGAGGGCGGAGCCGGCGTCGGTTTGCGTTGCGGGTGGCGCTGGAGGCAGCGGCGGCGGGGGCGGGGGCGGGCGGCTGGGGGCCAGCCGCATAACACGACGGCGGGCGGCGGCGGCGGCGGCGGCGCGGAGCGCAGGGCCGCGCCCGAAGGCAGGAGCCACCGCCCGGGGCGGTGCGGGGGCGCGCGCGCGGGCCCGCGTCGGGCGCGGATGCCGGGGCCCGGTCGCCGCCGCTGCGAGCCCCCGCGCGCCCGCCGCCCGCGCCGCGCCCCGGCGTCGCGGCCGTCGTGGGCCGGTCCGCCGGGAAAGGGCAGAAGCGGGCCCGCGCCCGCGGCTGCGCGCGCGCTCGAACGTGGCCGTGGCCGCGCGCGTGGCCGCCCGAGACGGCCGCCGCTTGCCGCCGACGCCGTGGAACAGCGCGCGCGGCCGCTTGGCGCCCGCTGCGGCCGCGGCTGGCCGCTGGGCGCGGGGGCGGCGGGACCGCGGCGGCCGGCGCCTCTCCGCCGCGAGTCCGCCGGCGTCGAGGGGGAGAGGGGCGGCGTCTGATGATCGGTCGTCGGCGCCGTGCGCGCCCGACCGAGCGAGTGCAATCTGGAAGAGACGGGAAAAGGGGCATTTCTTTATATCTTAATCCGGCCTGTCGCGGGGGAACGCCGCGTCTTATGGCAAAAGGGTGCCGAGCGTTTCGGTTTCCCATTCCGCGACCTTCTCAGGGCGTTAATGAAATGCGTGATATTGGCCTGTCCGGGGTGACGCGCGTCGAAGTTTGTGTTGCCGCACGTTTTTCCACCATCTTGTCGTGGTCTTCCTCAGGGCTGGTAAAATGCGACACACCCCGGACAACCCAGATCACGCAAATTGACTCTGGCCGATGAAGGCTAACGACTTCGCGGTAATGAAATTATCCCGCCCTGAGGAAGGGCGCATTACGCCTGAGGAAGGTCGCAGAATGGCGACGCGAAAACGTAGGCAATCTTCGCCTGGACGGCGTCACCCGACAGCCAAAGTTAATTGACGCCAGCCGCGGAAAGCTACGATCTCTCTCGGAATACTATATGTCGTTTAGGAACTGGTTTGAACTTCTCTTCCTTGTCGGTTGGAAACCGCCTCGTCATACGAGTTGCCAATTATGCCGCAAATACCATTGACAAAGGTACTCTGGAAAATATTTTTCCATTTTATTAATTTGTTATTTACGCCACGGTCTACACATCAATATGAGTTGTTTAGTAAGCGTGAGTAGGGTTGCTTCAAGTAAATATTCAATCTCGTCTTTTGTGTGTTATTTTCCATATGAACTGCGCTTTTTTAAATCTCTGCACCCTAGCAGTGCAGTCAGCAGCTCGAACCCTCGGCTTAGCTGCTTCCGAGAGTCGGCCGATTAAAATGTGATGCGCGCTGAGAGGAACGAATTGAAAATTCTCGATTATTAACGAAATAAATATTCGAGGATTGGAGAAAACGTGTTCTGGGGCAATTTTTGAATTATGGGCAAGCGTCAATAGTGGCTTCTTCCGCCGTATTATTTCCCTTTTCCGATTCGACAACGTGCCAAAATCCATATCCCACCTGAATAATCTATATCCATCCAGCCCTCTGCCCCCTTATTGGTTTTTCCCTGCTGCTTGCTGCTTGCTGCTGCCATAAAAGGCAGCAGGGGGCGGGTACTGGATGACGTGGACGAGCAGGTCGTCGAGAAGCGGTCTGGGGCTGGCCCTGCGCGCGCACGCAGCACACGGGCGAGCACGCCTGCTGAGACAGACAGTTTTGCTCGTCCACCAGTGGGGTGATGAGCGTGGAGTCGGCGAAGCACATGCGGCGCGTGAGGGCACGTGAACGACATGAGCTCCGCGCGGCACTCGGGCCCCCAATGTGGCAGGTGCAGCTCCTGCCGCGTCAACCATGGCACTGCACCTGCGCACAGGCGCCAGCACCATCCCGGGTTTTCTGTTTCCGATAGATTTTTCGTTCAGAAGCGTCGATGTTTTGTTGACGAACTATCGCGTTAGGGATTGCAAAAATATCAAACCATTGTTTTAAAACATGCGATTTTTTCTATTAGAGACATCATTATATTAACCGACATTTGGTTTTTGTTTCTTTTTTTTTCTTTTCAGATCGATATAATTTTTTCAGAAAATATCGTGTTTTGTTGACGATACCGCATTAGGGATTTGCAAAAAATCTATTGTTTAAAAACATCGATACTTTTACCACAGACATCCATACATTCTTTTTTTTTTTTCTTTTTCAGTTCGATTTAATTTTTGCCAGAAGCATCGATGGTCAAAAAAAGATTTTGTAATTTTTTCAATGATTTTGTACGTGGGTATTTCGTTGAACTGGTATTTTTGACCCTTGGTCTTTACAATTTTGGAAAAATTGCGATAGTGTTTGGAAGGAAATATACTTTCAAACTACTTTTACTATTACGAGATCTTAAATTACAGGTCGTTTTTTACTTCGAATGATTTTTGGCAAGAAGTGATTAAAATGCAATAATGCTAAGCCACAATGCCATTTAATTTTTTATTCCCTTCTTTACGTTTTGATAAACTTACGTTTGATGATACTAACTAACATATAAGCTTATGACGTGACAAACAATAAAATTCACGCCTATTTCTTTTAAATATTTTAGTTTAAAAAATGGAGAGAGGGTGGGGGAAAATACCATGTGTTTTAAAATTAAAACATTGATATTCCCGTTTTTTCATCGATATGGAAACGCCTTTTTAGTGATGTGTCGATGATGTTGCTAAAATTTTGCCATGCGCTGAACGGGTGCAATTGCGTCCCAGAATCAACTTCACAAAGAAATTCAATTTAGAAATCTTAAAACATCATATTCACAAATCTCGCCGGTCACTTTTTCTCAAACTGGCGAAAAATAAACCCGGTTTTGGGCTATTTTCAGACTCGACAAAACCTCCATATCACCAATACCACATTCAAAAATAAATATCCTTATCGTCGATAGGATATCTATTTTTGTCGAATGTTCAATCCTGCTTGAAAGAACGAATCTTCCTCATCCCTGTAAAATTTAAGTTTTAGATAAATTTACTAAGAGCCTACTATGCATATGTAAAGGTTAAACATATCTGTGGTTATGAACCTAAAAAACAAATAAAATAAAAATACATTTAACATATACAGAAAAGATACAAAAAAACTCTGTGCTGACCATTTAACTCGTTAGCTGAGGCTTCATTAATGGGATTATAATTCTAATGCAGTATTTTTGTAATATATTAAAGTATGTCAATCAATATAAAAAATGTCAATTTTACTTATTTTTCATTTGTTTTCATTAAACCAAAACTTTCCTAAAAATAGCAGGGCTTTCGAAATTTATTTCGCCAAAAAGCAATTACTTATGTCAGCATGGAAAAACGAATCGGTAATTTCTAAATGGTCCTGGATTCTGGGACCCACCGCCTGGGGCACAAAAGTTGTACTTGAAAATTGAACTATCTATATATTACTTTCGATATTTTAGTGTAATGCGTTGAACAGAGGGCCATAATTAAGTAGTGGCAGGTTTACGCGGGTGGCGTGGCGGGTGGGCGGAGTCCTCGCCGCCCGGCTGTCGAAGCTAATCGCGGCAGGGCGTAGCAGCTGGGCAGC
>BOPP01000339.1:53071-58071 GCA_017312745.1 Gryllus bimaculatus | reverse complement strand
AAGATAGAAAAATGTAAACCAGCCCGTTTATTCATTCCCGTTTTTGGTGCCTGATTTACATCAGAGCTCAGTTGATGACTTCATTATTTTGCCGTTTCATATATCCTCAATATGAGATTCCACACGTGTCACACGAAAACAACATTCACTGAAAAATGGACGCACAGATATCTCCATATGTGGAATTGGATTGTTTTTTGTACCGTAGTGTTTATGCGTGTATGCAATTACTCTTAGTGTCCTGCATAAAACACAGCGAGAAGTACGTTTTGATATTAAAAGATATTGAATTTGATTTGCGTTGTTTTTGATTTCTCTGAATGTAAATAGCTTCTGGCAAGTTATTTTTACTTTACTCCAATTCATAAAGCTAGAAAGCATGTTTATAACCACGGATATAAAATGTACCTTCTCTCTCTACTCGAAACAAAATTAGCCAACATTACGGGAATGAAATGGAATATTGAACGAAAACAAATTGTTTGTCGTGTAAGTTCTGTTTATTTTGCACACATACCTGAATGAATACAACCTTTTATGACGTGCAAGATCTGGTATTCTCGTTCAGATTGAACTGTAGAAAATATCACTGTCTTGCAGTAGCTTTAAATCAAGGTACCACAAAGTTGAACATCAAAATGAGTGCACACATAAAACTAGACAATTTGGGGAGCTTTGCAGGTTGTATACCCCATTGTTGCAAGTCTAAGCCTTCTGCATCTTTTTTGGAGACTGCATTTTATTCCTTACTTACAAATGAGTGTCTGAGATGAAGTTGTCTAAAATGGTGGTCAACAAAATGTAAGATAAAATAAGAGGATTTTCTCGATATTTCGATTTTTATTCCATGTTTTATTCAGTTTTTTTTCAAAATTGTAAAATTCAACATTTCAAACTTTCCTAAAACTTCACATACGATTTACTATTGTAATATAGTTCTAGAGATAGTCTTATCCAACGTTCTAAAGATGATGTTAAGTGCAACTTGATAATATGCCAGTTTTGTACTTGATATTGATTTCCTATGCTTATTAACGAAAAGTATCTCTCATGGAAAGTTGTTTTAGATGCATCAGTACTTCTCAATGGGAACAACTGGAAGATACAGTATCGATAAAATTATCTTCGTTTTATAAAACGTCTATGAGAACTTGGCTGATATGCAACAAAACAAATGTATTTGGAAAGCAGATTAAATAGGAGAAGAAAAAGACAATGTAAATGACTGATTAAATTTTTAACAGTATTATTTACCGTCTTTGAATAGGATTGTTACAGAAAGTGTAGCTTTCGTGTCACTACAGACTACTTGTGAATTATTGAACTCTACACATTTATATAAGGTTCTTTCAATTGAATCTTGCAAAATAGATACTATCTGTGAGAGATATAGTTATTTCGGGACGATGTTGACATGTCATATGAAATAGCTTGTATTTCCGCAGTGTCTACTTACTGTTGAATAGGCAGGGGACCTGAGCACTTCCCGTTGATTGAACATCGTTCGTAACATTTGGACCCACAATTTGCAACTGTCCTGCAAATATACACAGCACACTATCAAGATCCGCCTGTGAAAAGACGAATTGCCGCTACATTTACGAATCTACCATCTGTCAACAGCAACAGCGAGTGTGACGGCGCGATACATTCCTATCGACTTGACAAATACACGCGACGCTCCGCAAACGATCTGAGAGAGGTCAAATTGTCGCAACAATTACGAACACACCATCGTGGATCTGGAAAGTGCGCAGTACCGTTGCACGCCAGGGACGGCGATCCTCGAGGCCGAAATTCGGACATTATGGACCCCTCTCCTCCCTTCCTCGCCCCACCCTGTTCGTTTGCATCTCTGTCCACCCCTCATACCACCCATGTATTGCTCGTTCCCATTCGTACGCGTCCTGCCCCGCCGCCCCGCCAGTCCCGCCGCGCCAATGCCGCCGCGCCAATTCCCGCCGCGCACTATCCCCGCCGCGCCAATCCCGCCGGCGCCAATCCAGCTGGCCCAATCCCGCCGCGCCAGATCCGCCCGCCAATCCCTGCCCCGCCAATCCGCGCCGCACCGCCAATATCCGGCCGCCAATCATCCGCCAAAGTCCCGCCCGCCAATCCCGCCCCGCCAATACCCGCCCCGCCGTCGCCCACCAATCCCGCCGCCCCCAGCCAATCCCGCCCCAGCCAATCCGCCCCGCATCTCGCCCCACCATTCCGCCCCCAATCCCGCCCCGCAACAATCCCGACCCGCTTGAGCAGCTCATCCCGCAACGCGCCCTGTCCTGCCTTTGGTCTGCCCGATTTCTTCCCACTTATCGTCTGTTCCCTCTCGTCCCATTTCCGGTCACGGCTCGTCTCATCTGCTCTATCACTAGAAACTGTTCTCTCGTACTCCGTTATCCTATTTAAACACTTCCTTCCTCAGCTGCGCGTCGCCTCTCCCCCTTCGCTCCTCTCTTTCACACGCTGTCTTTCGCCCCTTCGCTCTGCTCCCTCTGCGCTCGCCGCTGCCCGCCCTGAACTCGCGTTTTCCCGCGCGTGCCCCTGCGCCCAATTAACTATGCGGGACGGGCTGTTCCAATCACGCGTCACGTGACCTTTCCCGGGGGACGCCGTCCCGCCCTCGCCCTCGCCCCCGCCCCCGCCCGCCTGTCCCCGCTGCCGGATGATGGCATTGCCGGGAAGTTCCTGTTTCCGCGACTTCGGTGCGGGGCTCCCTCGCCGGACGGGGCGGGGGGTGGTGGAGGCGGCAGCGTTTGGCTACGCTGGGCGGCGGCCGCGGCAGCAGGCGTTAGCCCTATGCTGACGATTCTACCGAAACTGAACCCGCGCGTCGAGTATCGACCCGTTCTGACAGCGGTGGAGTGCTTTGTCCGTTTTTGGGGTGTGGCCATGAGCTTTGCAATGAGCAGCTCCCCCTCAGCTGGCTCAGTGCTGTATTAAAAAAAAAAAAAAAACATTGAACGGATGAGATTAGAATTCGCGAGTCGTTTCGGTGTTTATTGTTGGGACTATTGGGCTTATTATTCTGAACCTATAATGTTCGCTTTGAGATTGAGAAGTTGTGAGTTTATACTTTTTTTCAGATTAGGAAGTATTTGACGAATTCTACGGCCTTCACGAAGGGATATAATAAACGAATGAATACGTTTTATGAGTGCTATTAATTAACATCACTAGGACCATTGCTGCTGTGATTGTTGTTAGCTGCACAAAATAACAGAAATTGATGTTGAGATCTTTTTTTGAGTATTAAGAGCTTCTTCTGGGATTTTGATTCAGAAATGAAACAAAAAAATATTAATCGAAGAAGATAATTTTACAAAATATAATGTTGATAGAAAACGGAATTATTAAAAAGTATTAAAGAATAACAATGTAAAGATGAAGCAATACTAAATTATTAAAATGGGATAATAATATGCTCACAAAATTTAGTGCGTTGTGTATGCTATTGCGTTGCTTTCACTGATGGCCTTAAGTGCGTCGTCCGCACCTTTTGAGTGAACCTCTACATCTACGTCGTGGTCTCGCTTCGCGTTCTGCCTCAACCCCCGCGTCGCCGCCGCCGCCCCTGCCGCCTCCAGGGCCCTCGGCGCCGCCAGTCATCGCTTTTCATCGCGGTAATCGCATTAGCATCGGCAACTGCGGCGAATCGCTGCAGCCGCCGCCGCCGCCGCCGCCGCTCAACTTGGCCCGGCGCTGTTCACGTGGGCTCAGCCTACAAGAGGGATTGTATCCGGTGCACACGGCCTGGCACATTCGCGCGAATAGCGCCGGCGGCCGTGTTTGCAGACGGAGCACAGTTGGTTCGAGGTTCCTCAGTTGAGTGGATGTGTAACGTCCTTGGTACATGTCTCTCAGACGACAGATACCGAGGAGAATTATTGGTTAGTGGTCCGGGGATAATGAAGTCATATTTCAAAAGTCAATACTTCATGTGGAACAGATTTTCTGCAGTTGTTCAATGTCTTTTTCGAAGTACTCGTATTATATCGTACTGAATTTTTTTACATTGTTTTGTGTTTGAAAATTCCCTTTGGTATTTAATAAGTTGTCAATAGGAATGCGATTATACAGGGAACAAAAAGCATTATGTTCAGACTCTCTCTGAGGTGGTTTCCTTCGGGACATCTCGAGACCGCCAGCGAATGCTTATTTCGTTACTGAAGTGAGTGTTCTTCTAACCATTTTTCAGAGTAAGTTAAATTCAAGAGTGACGACACAATCCAAGGAGATATTTGTTAAAAAGTATTAGACTATTAGAGAGAATGATATTCTGATTCATTAATTCCTCTCCAAAAATGTACCACTAATTGCACAGGGCTGTTACTTACCTAATCAGATGATTTTTATGATGTCCCTCACCTGGTTAATAGAGTATATTCTAAAACAGGTTCAATATGCATCCAGACATTTTGAAGTATAGTAGGTTTAACTATTGTTAAATTGATAATACATTTTTTGGAACAATTGTCTTATATGATCTCTCAAAATTAAATTAAGTATTCTTCCTTTGCTAATCGATATCAAACTCTGTTCAACGTGAACGTTGCAAAGTTCTATTTCAAAGGAAAAATAGCATTGGGCATCGGACAGTCATTTTTTTAGTGTTCAGACTCAACCATTTTCCCCGTACTCCCTATGTCACGCAAACAGAGCTATAAAATATTATATACGATACCATATTCGTTTTCTAGAGCTACTAATGTTCGTTGGTATGGCACTTTTATACTCCAGCGTCGAAGTTCTTATGTCACGAGCTATATTCTGGAGTGTTGACGTCTACCGTCAGTAGCCCGTTCCGCCGTCCAAAAGAGTCCACCTTCTGTTTGTTAATGTCCTACAACCAGTCGCAAATCGCTCCATCTCCGTGCAAGCAACCAGTCTGGCAGCTCATTCTTACCGGCGGGCATCGGCGCGCCAATTGCGCGCGCTGCATGGCAGATGAAATATCCCCTCAATTTGGCGCGCCTCCACACGCCACCGACCACGCCTCC
>BOPP01000339.1:26278-42190 GCA_017312745.1 Gryllus bimaculatus | reverse complement strand
GGGGGAGGGGGAGGGGGAGGAGCGTGGATAGCTGTGCGGCGCGGAAGCGGAGAGCCACGGGCGGGGCGAGTTCCGACAGAGTCGCGCGCGCCACCCCGCGTATATTATGCCTGTTATCATGGTGCTATGGCGCGGTACATGACGATCGCTGGCGTTTGCGGGTGAAAATGCGAACCGAACGAGAAGGTTACACCGGGGGGGGGGGAGGGGAGGGGGTAGCGCGCAAAATGGCGCTCGTTCATAGCCACGATAATATCCGTCCGGTCGCGCCGCGACTCGCGGAAGGGGCAGCGGTGGAAGTGGGGTGGGGTGGGGGGGTGAGGTTGGGCGTGGAGGGGCAGGTTGGTCCGCGCGCCTGCATCCGGTTCCAGTGGCAGAAAGTGGAGTGGGGATGGGAGGGGAGGGTGATGGTGGGAGGGGGTGGAGGGGAGGGAGATGGTGGGGCGGGGTGGAGGGAGGGTGTGGTGGGGAGGGGGTGGAGGGGAGGGAGACATGGAGGGGCCGGGGGATGGACGGGAGGGAGATGGTGGGGAGGGGGTGGACGGGGAGGGTGGAGGAAATGGGGATGGTGGGGAGGGTGGAGGAGGGGAGGGGGATGGAGGGGAGGGGGATGGACGCCAAAACATGAGCAGCACTGGCGGATAAAGCATTTAAGTGGCATGTAGATGATGAGGGCTATGATGTTATAATGTCGAACGTGTCCATGACGAGATGTAATGTAATGACAAGTGATGAGACGTTGATGTCATGTGATTTTGATTGCATATGATGTGATGTGATGATACGTGACGCGATGAACGTGACCGATTAATGAGGTGTTAATGAGACGTGACGTAAAGGGTGATGAGATGAACGTGATGGTGGAATAGAACGTGAATAAAGTGATGTGAATGAGATGTGGATGACATACGTCATGTCGCGAATGCGCATTTGAATGGTGAAGCGTAATTTGTGGTGAAACGTAAAATGTAGTGATAAAACATGATCTACCATTATTCAATGAAACGTGATGTGTGAGAGATAAGCTGGGAAATTCTGACACTGCAGAAATTGTGGGTCTATTGAATGTCTGGACAGATTTTGATTTGATTTTTCAAATGATGAGCCCAAGATTAAGTTACAATGACAATATGGATGGGTAACCTTATAAGATACAGCTAGACAATAAGAAAATGAAAGATAGCAAAGGACACGCGGTCAGGGGAGATGAAATATTAAGAATATAGGTTGCAATATATCAATAAATAAATGTCACTGGAGGTCGAGAAGTAGACTAATTTGTTAAAACATCAAATTGAATCACTAGGATCAACTCCGACAGCTGAGCTCTAAATACAGATGGGAACAGAGTGGTATCATGAATCAACGGGTTTCATTTTCTACATAGCTCTTAACAATAAACAACTAAAGCGTGTGACGAATAACAGGAACTCAAGCCCACCGTTTCGAATGCCGGAAGGAATCCACTTCCATCGAAAGGGCGCAAAGCTGGAATTTTGTCAAAATGAGGGCATGCAGTGTCAGGTGGTGAGGAAAATACGCTCTGAAAAACTGCAAGTTAGTATGCTAAACACGCAGAGTAATTTTCAGAAACGCTTCTGAAAAACGCAATAGACTGAGCGTAGCAGGACGTTCTCAGCTGCAAAGTTGTAATTTCGTTGTCCCGTTCCACCCACTCCACCCAGCGAGGGCTCGTTCGCGTTCACTCACGCGTTTTAGTTTGATTGCAGGTAGATTAGAGCGATATCCGGGCCGCATTAAATTCGCAGGCCTCGATCTCTATGTAAATTAAACAACTTAATCCGGCGCCGGCGAAGGCGGCGGGGGTTGCTGGGAGTCGTACAGCCAGGGGAGTGGGGCGGCGGTCTCTACGCGAAAATCAATCGCCTAGCGCTGCCGAGTCATACTAAGCGAGTACGAAAAGGCGCCGCCGTCGCGCTGCTTTTGTTTCGGATGGCGCCGAAAGCGCCTGGGGGAGGGGGCGGGCCGGCAAAAACGAAGCGATTATTCCAGAAGGGCGAAGAGCCTGGGGGCCTTGGACGGGGCTTTCTCGCGCACTACGATTTCTTGGCTGGGCGACCGCTTTGTGCTTGAGGCAAGAATCGGCAGCCGTTACGTTGGCTCTTCTGGGGTAGGTATTCGTACACGGACGAGTTGCTGTGGTGATATTTAGTTTCAGAGGTTCTATGCCGAAAGACGTGACGGCGCACACGATAACCTAGCTTTTATGTACAATTGAATATCTATTCATTTTGCGAGGTTTGCCTTTTTACACTTCGCTGAACCAGTCTCGTCAAGAGAAGGCACGATGGAATAGGATGGTCTGGATAGAATACCATGAGAGGGGAGCGGTAGTCTAGTGTGAACATGGTTAATGGTTATGCGCTATGATGGTGACATATGTTGAAAATAAACGATCTTTTTCTCTACACATGTTTCACATATATTCTACTTAAAGCTCTATTTCCACGCATATTTCACATATATTTATGAAACATGAGAACAATTACTTCATGGGATGTTGTGTTCACTGCTGCTGAGTTGCTTCCTCCCAAGATGCATTGTCGACTTATTTACTTTCAACTATTACTTTCCATCATGTTGATTGCTTTGCTCCATCCGGTTGTTCCTTCCCCATTGCTCCGAAGGCTGTTCAAATGGACCTCCCGTAAGTATTAGACCGGGACGGGATGATTAATTTTTATATCGTTGGGCTCCCATAACTTCGGATGTAGGCGGGCACAATTCTCGTAGCGTACATCGCCGACCCCTCGGCGAAGGAGAGTCGGACGCACCCCTGAGGGAGAGGGGGGGTTGCGAGGCCCGGGAGCGGCTGCGAGGGCGGTGGAAGTGAGCAGAAGCAAGGAATCTCCCCGCCCACGGGGAAGAGAGTTGGCTTATCTGGTTACATTATTTATTTACTGGCGTCGACTGCGTTGCGAGCGTTAAGTAAAGATCCGAGTAGCTTACACGAAAGAGTAATGGGGATGTGTCTGATGTGTATTGCTGTCGCCGTCTGTGTGCTTTGCGCAGCAGAGGTGGGTGTTTTTTCGCTCCAGGAAGATACTGTGAGCAGGGGAATAATTGATGGTCCCAGTTTCGTAGCGACTGGGTCGATCGTTGCAGGCTGTAATGGACTTTGGTTGTTTCTGAAAGTAGCACGTCATCACACTACACTGAGTATTCACTGTTTAAATAGTTGACATTGGAGAATTTTAAATATCAAGGTACTCTTCATTTAATGACTAGTAATATTCACATCTTAAATTATCTTTTGTTTCCGGCCGTAGAGGAATAAGTCTCTAAAAACTCTCAAACTGTGCGTGATAAGTGGAAGCAATTTTGTTTAGTATTGGAAATTTCATTTACATTATTTGGTATGCATGGTCTCGGAATTCGAAAAAGTGAATTTCATTGCCTATTTAGTAATGTAGTAAGTAAAAATAACTGTTCTGTCGCGTGTTCCTTGAGTTAGAGGTCGCGTCTGGTGGTATTTTGTAGAATGTTTGAAAGAAGTGCATTGAAGACATCGCGTGCAAGAATCTCTCCCTTTTTGAATTCACTTGTAGATATTTAAAGATCTGACGTCACACTTCGCCTAGATTGTCATGCGAAGTGACGTGTTTTAGAATAAAATGTTCAGCGTAAACCTTTATACATTTGTAGTCTTTTTTTCATATTGCCGTCTTCCAGAAAAGACAACCGTATATGATAACTTCGCATGCTGCGTCGGTGGAGAAATACATATAGGAGCATAATGTTGTTTACCATGTTCTTATTGGGTGTCGTATATCATTCTATTCTGTACGCTGATTCATGGCAAGGCACGAATCTCCTACATGCTTCTCATTTTATTGGACAGAGCACTGTACATAAAACGCTTTTCTACATTGTGTGATTCCGTTGCATCTCGGAGCGATAGACACGTCACATGAAATGTTGAGTAGCCGCGACACACAATGCTTCCACCGGCGTGGGCGGAACGCACGCTCTTGGGACGTGCGTGGGGGTAGGTAGAGAGCTTTGGGCAGGAGCGGGACGTGTTCTTAAAACTTCATTCGTGTCGGCTAAATGAACGAAACGGGTCTCATGCAATATGCATGCGGCGGGCGTACAATTAATTACGGTCAATGTTTGTAGTTGGCACGTCCATTTTTTGCGGCTTTGAGGTGCGGGCGGGCGTCACGCAAGCGGTGGATTAAGCCCGGGCAGACCCCGCCCCCGCCGCCGCAAGGTCGTCGTTTGCTGCTGTTCTCGGACCCTTCCTCAGTAGGGTGACGTCCGCCGGTTCCGTGGACAGCTGCGACACTTTTCCGCCTTCCGGTACGTTGGGCTCCACGTCGCCTCCACTCCGACCTTTGTCGGTTTCGTTTCTGTTGCGTCCCCAGACTTTTGAACTCCTATTTCTCTTCGCTTTCGTGCTTGATATTTCGGTCGGCCTTTTTGGTGTGGCTTTTTGTCGTGACCATTGTGTTGGATGTAAAATTCTCTGCGGTCTATGCGAATTATACAAGAGTTTACTCTTTGGAAGTAGCAATATCGTCTGTTTTACTCTCGTCTCTTTTCAAGTCAATCGAACATTCAGATAGGTATCTACCAGCAATTAATTTCTCCCCAATGAGAAAAAAAATCGCAGCCAACAAATTCCTGTACGCCGCATGCTGACTGCCCAATGCCCCAAATAGATATTCAGTTTGTTGTAGCGACGTGGACAACTGCCCCCCCCCCAATCCATGTTGTTTAGATATCAATTCAATCTAAGATATTTCTTTTTCAAACAAACAAGTTCACCCCAACTATACTGAGTGCTGTAGAGAGCGCATTCACCCACTAAATGAAATTTCCTAATAGCAATAATGCAACCAAGCCGCCCGTCCAACGGTTGTTCCCGAGAGATACTCTTGACACACTATCGCGGAAGTGGCGGGCTGCAGTGTTTCGCCGCGGCCTGGACTTAGACACTTGGTGGCTTTCTCGCTGCCACCTCTTCCCTGGCGGCGGCCCGCTGACCCCCGAACGACCAGCCCCGACCCCCGCCCCCGCTCCGCCTCCGGGCCCTCGGGGGACCGCCCCCTCAACTCCCCGCCCTCAACGCCCCGGCCCCTCAACGGCCCCCTGCCCCCTCAACTCTCCGCCCCCCTCAAACGCCCCGCCCCTCAACGCTCCGCCCTCAACGCCCGGCCCCCTCAACGCCCCGCCCCCTCAACGCCCCGCTCCCTCAACGCCCCCCGCCCCCTCAACGCCCCGCCCCCTCAAACGCCCCGCCCCCTCAAACGCCCCGCCCCCTCACCGCCCCGCCCCCTCAACGGCCCCGCCCCCTCAACGCCCCGCCCCCTCAACGGCCCCGCCCCCTCAACGCGCCCCCCCCTCAACGCCCCGCCCCCCAACGCCCCGCCCCCTCAAACGCCCCGCCCCCTCAACGCCCGCCCTCAACGCCCCGCCCCTCAAACGCCCGCCCCCTCAACGCCCCCCCCCTCAAACGCCCCGGCCCCCTCAACGCCCCGCCCCTCCTCACGGCCCCCCCTCAACGCCCCCGCCCCCTCAACGCCGCCCCCCTCCAACGCCCCACCCCCTCAACGCCCGCCCCTCAACGCCCCGCCCCCTCAACGCCCCCCCCTCAGAACGCCCCGCCCCTCAAACGCCCCGCCCCACCTCAAGAAAACCTGCCCCCTCAACGCCCCGCCCCCTCAACGCCCCGCCCCCTCAACGTCCCCGCCCCCTCAAACGCCCCGCCCGCCTCAACGCCCCGCCCCCTCCAACGCCCCCGCCCCCTCAACGCCCCGCCCCTCCAAACGCCCGCCCCCTCAAACGCCCGCCCCCTCAACCCCGGCCCCGCTCAACGCCCCGCTTTCAATGCCCCCCCTCTCAACGCCCCGCTCCGCATTTGCGGCCCGTAGGGGAAGGCGTGCCGGCTCACGCGAGCCCGCTAACCTCGCGGGCTCCCGCCGGAAGTAATGGATGTACAACTTAAATTGAGTGTCTACCGCCCACACCGTTGACGTGGACCGCCGCCCCCACTCGCGTTCCGCCTCCTGTGACCCCTTCTCCGTCGCCCCTTCCCGTGCTTCGCTTCTAACTCGTGCACACCTGCGGCTTTTACGCCTGCGCGGCCTCATCTCTTCCTCTTCATTCACGCGTTTCGCTCCCAAGTAATTTCCTGCCTTTTCTTAACTTTCACCACCTTCCCTCCGCTGGTTCAGCTTTATTGTTTGTCCTCACTCATTTTGTTTGTGGCGCTCTCCCTTCCTCCGGCAACCACCTTCCGCAGTTGCGTAAACTGTCCCTGTTCCGCCCCCTGCATTACACGTAATTCGCCCTGATCCACCCTAAGCCCAACCCGGCCCCAAGTTCCGGTCTCACGCTCTTCACATTTCCACGCCGTCTATCACCCAAGTTTAATTCCCCCCCCCCGCCCAGTTCCTTACCCCACCAACTCACGATCTTTCCGCCCCCTGCCTGACCTCCGTTCTTCCTTCTTTCGTTTCCCACTACTTCTCACCCTACCTCCTTCTTGGAACCACCTCCCCGTTCACTAACTCTCCCGTCGTTGTCTCCCAGTCGCCTCCCTGCTCTCTGACCACCCCGCGCCCGCGCCCGCCCCTCCCGGCGCGACGGCCCCGCGACCCCGGCGGTCTCCCCGAGGCCGCCACCCGCAGCGCCTCGAGTGCCCTCCCCCCCTCCGCGCAATCGTGTTCTGTTGATGCCTCTCGCCGGCCCGTTCGTGTGCGTCACTTGACTGTGCAGACTTGGCTGCGGTAGACTTGGCTTGTGCATAAAACAGTGATTCAGAATTAAGTTATCGTAAACCTCTGTTGGCCCTAAGTAATGGTATTTGAATAATTTCTTCAAACTCAAATGGCAAAGTTCATAACCATTCAAGTATTGTAATAAGAATGTTCGACTGCGAAAATATCATTACAATGTGTTATTCACTTGGTAAAATTCATCTTACTATAAATTGTTGAAAATTTAGTAATTCAGCCTTTGCAAAATGCACCGTCTGCTAACTTAATATAGTTAAGCAAGATGTTCCATGAATCATCAGTACACTTTTAGTCACACGATGGATCTTTCTATTATATTGAATTAGAAGTATTTTTTAATTTACTACTATATTTACTGTTACACAGTATCATGACATCAATGAAGTAAGAATTACACTTTTTTGTTCCGGAGGAAATCTTGGATTAGGACTTTCAAAACGTATAAGTTCAGTGGTACGATGCCAACTTGCTAGTACAATTTTTAATCTACTGATTAGTCCATTAAATAATTTGGAATATGATTGTTCAGCTAGTTTCTGTGGATGTTCTCATCTTAAACTGGGAAATAATCAAGCAATGTAGATTGGGCACTTGAAAATTTAAAAATCGAAAATATGAACTTATTATTTATGATACTTTAAAAATATTATTCTTCATACCTCGGTAAATTTAGACAAGACTGAAAATGAGACTTAAGTGACATGCCTAAACGAAAAAAGATAACGTAAAACGTATGTTGATCCTGTCATGTCAAGAATTCGTCCTACCCATAAGAATAAAAAAGAATAGCTGCAGTGCTGAAGCCGACTAACAAGTGCCTTTGCGCGGTCGGGTGCTGTGTCAAGCAGGCCTGTGTTCGTCCCCCGAACGTCCCCGCGCGGATGGCGAAGTCCCGTCCTAACCAGAATTAAATTGGTGCCCGTCAAATCAAGATTATGGCAAACACGTGCATGAGGCCAATTTTCGTTAATGCGTATCAGCAGCGTACCAGAAATAAAACTGATGTAGAACGTTTAATTATTTACGCCTCATTACGACAAGCCCTGTATTAGTATAGCATCCCTGCCCAAAATCTGTGCGTGTCAGCTGAAATCGAAAGCAACAGTATTTGGGTTTTCCAAGGCGTAAATGTAAATTAATTTGGCCTGCTAAAGGCGAAATCTTGTGCGTTGATGGTTCATTGATCGCTAACTAGCCGAAAACTGTATGTGAAATGGGTTATTTGCATAGTTCAGTAAAGATTGTTTTGAGATTAACACCCTGAAGAAATAGAAGATTACGTAGACATACGTTATGTAGGGTTGCTAACCATTATGATTGCCCTTATGTTTTCATAAACGAGCTACATTTTGTGCCGTAAGATAATGAATGAGATGCCGGGAAATATCCCACAAATAGAGATGAAGGGAATATTCAAATCTTCGGAACCCCTCAGTCTTAAACGGGAGTGTCGCGGAATTGTGTTGGCGGCACTTGCAAGTCATAATGAACCGCACCCGCTGGTTATTTGAATGAAGGGGAAGTCGTTGCATTCCCTTACACCGAGAATTCCCCCTTCAGTACTTCCAAGTACGTTGAGCGGGAAACCCTTCCCTCTCCCTCTACATACCATTCCCTGGTCTCGCCAGATCCTCGCCGCCAACCCAAAGGACCGTCTCGGAGCTCTCCCTCAAAACCTTTTTCGGCGTCTCAAGGTTGCGCGAGCTGCTTCGCAATCTTCCCGTCTCGCCCCTCTTTCTCCCGCTCTTTTCCTCTGGGCGCGCCGGCCTACTCTCGTGCGTCGCCGGCGCTTGAAGCCGTCGCGTGGGACCCACGTGCGCGGGCGGCAGTCATTTGTCGGAGGTCCCTCCCCACCCCACCCGCCCACCCCGCCGCCCTCGCGCCGCTCGTGCGCGGCACTTGGCCCAACTTTATTAATAGATTCCCGGCGCGGGCGGGCAAGGAGCTCAGAAGCAGATAAGCCTTCCGCTTCTAAGTCACCGGCGCTGCGCGGTAGGCACAGGGCGAGGGAGGGTGGCGCCGCTAGTCACTGCGGGGCGCGCTTGGGAGGGGCGGGCGGGTGGAGGGGGTGGGGGCTGCTGAACGCGACGCGACGCGACGCTGCGCGCATGTGGCAGGTAGGGCACCTCCTCGAGCGACAAGTGTGCGTTCCGCGGTGATGATGGAGTGTTCCCTAGTAGGTAATGGGCACCATGGATCATTTTACTCTTAGCTTCCAGTAGTCGGAGATGGGTCGAGCCGCTGTAGACGAGGTGCGCGGAAAATCTCGATGAACGAAATGCGTTCATAATAGGTGGCCACGGACAAAATTAGTTGTAAGAGAATTATTTTCAAACTACAATAGATTAAGTTCTTGGAGCATAAAATGGTCTAACATTTCAATTAACAATTTCTGAATAAAAATGAAAACTTTCTACCATTTTTGTTTGCGGATATTTAATTATTTTTAAAACGTTCATTTCACGAAGTAAGACTCTATTGGAAGGTATGCTTTGTCTATATTTCTTTGCAGCGTGAAGGAAAGGATTTCAACATTCAGCATTTCCCACTACTAATGTGCGCTAGAATAAACATTGGTTTGTCTACAGTTAATCAAATGTCTTGTGCGTTAGTATGACGTCTGTCTTGATTACGTTATAAAAAAACTACTCGTTTTCTGGATTGCCAAATTAATTTGGAACTCTTTGTGTTCATATGTGCGTAGTTATTGGGAAATCGTTGCTTTAAACAGGTTTTTATTTTATTCATTTGTTGGATCCGATGTATTAATAGTGGACAATAGACCTCTCTTTTTGCTTCTGACTTGATAAAACGCCATGTCTTCAGTTACGCTCTGGGCGCGTATGTTAAAACATCAGCAACGGAGGCGGAACCTGATCCACATTTGCGCCCGCGTTCCTTTAATTCAATTGTCTTGACCTTTGAGCTGCCATTTAATTAATATCTGCGTTAGCTCGTATTATATCTACACGGATGATTATTGTTAATGTCAGCGTCGTTGCTGACGTTGCGATGGCTGTATTGTGCCAGGCGAATGACTTATGCGGACATCCATTAGTGCGTGGGCATCCCGTCGTTTCCGCCATCGCCCACCCTGCCACTGGGGTGCCGCGCCCCGCCCTTGCCCCGCCTACGGCCCCGCCCCCGCCCCCCCGCCCCGCCCCGCCCCGCCCCGGCCCCGCCCTCAGCGCCCGGCCTTTGCTCTCTCGCCACCACCGCCGCATGTGTAGCTGCGCCCCATCCCCTGCCGCTTTGTTCGGTTTCCCTGCTGTGTGCCGCCTTTCGCAGGTCCTTTGCTTCTGGAAGTTCTTTCCTCGGTCAGGCCTGGTCTTTGTCGATTCTCCGCTATTATTCCTCGTTGGAGCTTATCCCATGATTTCTATTGCCGAGGACCATTCTCTGCCAGCTCTTCCCTGCTGGGGCCGTGTTCGTCGGCTCCCTGTGTGTCCCATAGAGCGAATTTCGTGTTCATGATACGTGAAGCACGTTCTAAGAACAATATTTTTTATTTTGATTACTGATGTTCCTAGAATAATTATCCGAAGTTTCTTCTTTGGACAGGGGTTACGTTTTATTGACATTCGTCTTGAAATATATGTCTGTTTTTTTGGTTGTTTGTCTTTAATTTATCTAGGCATGAAATTAGGGCTTTGGAGAGAAACATCGTAATCAGAAACGTGAGTAACGTTTTTTTAAAGAAAATTCAATTTTTCAAAGAATAAAATATTATATTTTGAGAATAAATCCAAGAATTTTTGATTCGATTTATTTTGTCAGAGGAGAGTAAGAGCAGTAAGTGACGTATGGGAAAGAAGCACAATCTGCGCACGTTTCCTTGAGCTCCAAAATCTGTTCCCCACCTTTTAACCACAAATAGTCAAATGATCAATAAAAGTTCCGACAAAACGAAGATAGAAACATTTGAAAACTAGACATTTGCGCTCCCGAGTGAACAGAACCCTTCAGAGATAGGGTAGTAGTGTTCATGATTTTGAAAATTGTCACGTTTATAAACAAGATAGATACTCACTCACTCATAAAATTTACTCGACAAAGCATATGTCTTCATGTCAGACACATCACAGATTATTTTTGTGGGCATTAACGAAAACTATAGTCTGATTTAAATATGCTGATTTGCGATAGATCATCAACTATGACGCGATGATTTAATCGGGAGCATCAATACCAAAATTTAAAGTCGTATATCGTGATTGAAAGATTGAAGCAAAGAAGCTCCTAATTGTAAAACCGCGTCCAGCGAATTGAATGGAACAAGTCACTACATTTAAATCGAATACGAATCGAAAATGCAAATTCACAAAACAGCCATATATTTCGACTTTGCATTGCCTTAGGGAGCTCGAAGAACGTCAGGCAATGGCAAAATCGTCGTAATATCCGCATGAATCTTCGTGTATCTTCATACTCATAATTTGCGAACATGCACCGCGTAGGTATCAGACTCCTACAAATACGGTTGCGATTCCATTGATTACACAATGCGACACCAAGATTACCTGAAAGTAATATGTTAGACACGGCGGAGTAAAAAGCGATGTGTAACTTATGCTATCCTAACGAAAGAACGTAACATCGTAATGCAAAGATGTGTTGTTAAGGTTCAATTCATAAACAAGACTTTAGTCGTGTATCAGTAGACTACTAGATACAATGCCACATCTTTTTGGAACATCCTGCATTTTAACATATATTTTGCATCTACCGTTAGAACCACCAAGTTCTCGACCAGGCCTAATTAGTAGATACACATTATATGGAAATCACAACAGATAATTTAGAAACGACTATATTAGTGTTATTGTCGAGTCCAAAACGTGGGGATAGTCGCATTTCGTCATTGCAATGCATGATCTGTAACAAATATATTGTTGTAATAGTAAAAGCACCTGAAGCGGTGGGAAACCAGTATTATTCGGGGAGCTGAAGTGTAATATCAAAAGAATCTCTCCAAGAACAGGCATTGACAGTACAAAAGTATGATAACCAGTTTCCCAGGCAGCTGCATCAAAACCACGCGACATTGCTGAAAGCGAAATGTTTAGAGCGGCGGGAAGGGCAGGGCCGGGTATCAGTGCACCGCCATTTCCGACTGTCAAGTGAGGCAAATACGTGCATAAAATTCCCAATTTTTGTTTTACGATTGACTGGTCTCATAAACAGCCCGTGACAGAAATATTCGTGTCTGCGATTGGAATACGATATCATGGGCTTGCACCGCAGACATCGATACTACATGGAATGAACGGAGCGACTTGTTTCGACACGAAGAGAATATAAAACTAGGCCAGACAGAGCCCGCGTGAAAAAGGGCGGGGAACGGTTTGGTCGAGGACAGAAGTTTTCCCTTCGTCAGCTCACCAGGCTGCCTGGTCGAATAAGATGTAACATCGCCAGAAAGAGTGCCGATCTTTAAAAAAACCGTTGGAGGTAAAGGATAATAAAGGCACATGGTAGAATTTCTGAACATTTCGCGGTGCATTGGGATTTTTAAAATTCAAAATCTTTGATTTGGTAGAACTGAGAGAGAGAAAGAGAGAGGGTAAAAGAGAGAAGAGATGAGGTAAAAGAGAAAGAGTAGAGAGAAGTAAAAGAGAGAAAGAAAGAGAGGGTAAGAGAGAAAGATAGAGAGAGAGAAAGATAGAAAGATAGAGAGGAGGAAAGATTTAGAAACGATAGAGAGAGAGAAAAGATTAGAAAAGATAGAGAGAGAGAAAGATAGAAAGATAGAGAGAGACAAGATAGAAAGATTAGAGAGAGAGAAAAGATAGAAAGATAGAAGAGAGAGAAAGATAGAAATGATAGAGAGAGCAGAAAGATAGAAGATAGAGAGAGAGAGAGAAGAGAGAGAGAGAGAGAAGGAGAGAGAGAGTTAGTGAGACAATGTAGGTCTTTTCAATTAGAAGTTGTTACCATGAAAGTTAAATGCAAATGTGAATATTGTGCGTTATACGTTAACAAGAATCTTTGAGGTAAGATATGACTGGAACAGAAAAGGGGGCAGAATGGGTTTATCACGGATACCAAGATTTTTGCAGGCTATCAGGCTGCTAAAAGAATGTGACGCGTTATTGCAAAAAAGAGTGCAGAAGGATAACGGTGGTAACTGTTATCTAAAAACCTTCGCCCCATTTCCGTCATTATGTCTAAGGTGTCATGTTAATATTTAAAATATATTCGATGGTCTGTTTATTGAGATGTGTATTTTACTAGACGATACGATACGTTATGTGTAACGATGAGTTAGATGATGGCGTCTTTATAGTATCGTATTGCAGGTGTAGAAGTTACATCGCCGGTGAGACAGATGACAGCAAATCTCTTTTTGCTCCGCCGCGATAGCGAATAGAGAACAGAACACTGAGTGTAGGAAAGAGGGGTGGGAGCGTTTTTTTTTCGAGGACAGCACGAGAGCAAAGCTTAGCTTCGCCCGCTCACCAGGCAGCTGCCGCTTCAAAGCGACACGGCATCACCAGAAAGAGCGCACAACTCCGAGAGCAGCGGTGGCGGCGGGGGTGGTTATCAGAGCGCCGTCGCGCCATTTCCGGCCGTCTCGGCGCGGCGGCTTAATGCGCAGTCGCAAACTAGGCCAAACGCGCAGCGGCCCCGCGTCGGCTTTTTGCCTTTCCTTTCCTGCTGTGAGCGAGATCGCGGGCGGGCGGAGCGGGCGCTCTGGCTTTCCGCGATCTCGTCCCGCCGCGCGGCTTCTTTTTACGAGCTTTTGTCGGCGCGACGGTGATGCGCTGCGAAACGAGACGTGATGCCTTCTGCGGGTCAGGTTGCCCCCCCTGCGCCGCCACCGCCGCGAGTGAGCCGTTCGGATCCGCTTCGATTCGTTTTCCATCCATAGGTTTAGATGATCCGTGGGGGAAGGTTTTGCGACGGGGTGGTTGACATTATATATGAACTTAATATTAATCTTCTTAATTTTAAAATAAGGGAAGTAGACGAACAGATGGCCTAGGTCGCTAAGACAGCAGTGCCGTAGTAGTTTTGGACTAGAAGTTCGCGGGCATGAGTGTATGTCTGTATGTGAGTGACGTCCTTTCACCCTTCATTATCATCATCATTTCATCTTCCATACCGCCAGGACTAACAACCCTGGGGAATAAAAATCATTCTCATCTAAATGCTGAGTTACATGCACCGGCCACCGCGATAATGATACTGACCCACGATGCATGCATGCGTGGTCCTAGTCGGCCGATTCGCTGGCAACAAAACAAGTAAGGGAAGTAGAGATAAAGTCAATCAGTATTTTGTCAGTTATGTGATAGAAATTTTCATGTAACGAAGTTACACATCTGGCTGATGTTGGCTGCGAATCCCTGAATGATAACCAGCATTCATTGCTGGTTTTGGTACGCGAACTTTCAAGGAACGATCTAGTTACTTGCTGAGTACGTAACTCGGCATGATTTTCTTGTAAATTATTCTCTCATCACATGAAGCAACTAACTAAAACTAGAGGGCAGTGCAAAGATAGAAGAATGTGTTGAAACTGATCTATTTAAAAACAGTACTTTAAAATGATGCACAAACATTAATATGAAACATAGTATTTCCACACTATCCTTAGTCCTCACGCAGACAAAATAACCAGTAATTGCCAAAACATTCATTCTAATTATTTCGTTTTCAATTTCCTTACGCCATCTTTTGTTCTTTTACTTCGTATCTTTTACGGATTATGCAAGCTCGTCTTCTATTTTCTAGTTCATTTCCTTTCTGTCATTCATTCCTTCCCTCCAGACCGTTTCCCTTCTGTCCTTATTTTGCCGTCGCATAAAATTTTTAATTTTATCAGCCGTATTTTCCCGCCAGGCGTTCCATTCCGCGCCAGAATCTTTTACGAACATCCCCGAGGTGGAAAGTGAGGGTGCAGAGAGAGGTACACAGGAAGCGGTGGAAAGCCAAGAAGGGCTTAGCGCCCCTTACGGGAACCTCCAGCTCTGGCGTAATAACTTTTTTCGCGAGACGTATTCGAATATTTTTTGCCTAAACATGGCTATCACCGTATCTCTTGTTCTTTGCCTTTGGTGTGTCTCCTTTAATAGTCCAATTTTTAACCTCATCAGTCACGCTTGTTTTTAGTTATCATAATTTATTCTCGTGCATATTTAATTTTTCTGTTATCTTTTCATTAGTTTATTTTTTAGCCATCGGCGTCTTTTCTATATTTGTTTTTTTCATTACACTTGCGTGTACACTCATAGCATCTCTTTACCCTCTGTATTTGCTTTGTTACAGTAAATACGCGACTACCTGCTCTAAGTGTAACAAATAAATATACTCTTTAATTTTAGTACCTCAATTTCTACAAACTCTCAAGTTTTCTACCTGTCATCACACTTACGCTTCAAATGTATCGCATAGTTTATTCATGTAATATATTATTATTCGATTTCATCGCCGTAATAAGAACTTTACATATCGGTGGGAACCATGCCTACGAATAACTTTGTGAATGCCTTCGAAATTTCTTCGATGTTTTGGAATTTAGCGCCTGATACCGAGTATTGAGAATCTGCCCGCAGTACTTGCGCGTTTTGCGGGATTGTATAGGCATTCGATGTGGCAGGAGTTAGTCCAGTCCGGTCTCTCTATGGTCGCATTGAATTAAAAAGGTGTTGGGCAGTTTCATTTGAAGAATGAATTTAATAATAATAATAATAATAATAATAATAATAATAATAATAATAAACTTGAATTCACAATTTGTCGTGCGAATTATATTTCATTTGAAGATTGAATTTTAAAAACGATTAAAGTCTAATTTCGTGAAATTAAGGTATATAATTTGAACTACAATAAAATTTCCTTTTTTTTGTGAATTACAACAGGTGTAGATGACCTCTTAATTTTCTTAGTGAACTTAAATTGTGGTTTCTTTAAACATAAGAACGAGAGTGATTTACTTTTTTGTTTCATAATGAACACATTTTGTTTCATTCGAAAACTCGAAATATCAATTTGCAAATGCCCGCATTCACGAAACAACATTCCTCTTTAACCTGTGCCGCTGAGTCAGGTCCATGCCTTTCCCTCTCCTGGCCTCGTTCCCAGTAGAATTCAGCTCTCCATTGCAGGAGTGTGGTGCTGATCGAGAGCCGTGCCCGGTCGTGGG
>BOPP01000339.1:10610-23740 GCA_017312745.1 Gryllus bimaculatus | reverse complement strand
CCAACCGCCCACCACCACGACTCCCGCCGCCAAACTCACCGACCCCACCACAGGACCTCCACGCCTCCACCTCCCCACCCCCAAACAAAGGACGGCTACACTAACACCCCCCGCCCTCACGACCTCTCGGTCTTACCACACGACTCACGCTAATACACCCAAACAACTCCCACCCACTACGAACCTCCCACTTCATCTCCCCACCCAAATGCCCTCCATTCCACCACCCGCCCATACGACCTCTCGTCTTTAACCGCACACGACCTCCGTCTAAATCACCCACAACCTCCGCTTCCACCCGCACCCACATCAACGCTCCACCTCAACACCCACACGTCCTCACCACCTTCATCTCCCACCCAAATGACTCCCACACTCACCGCGCCCACACGAGTCCGCCTCCATACCCACTCACATGATCCGCTTCACTCCACGTCACATGACCTGCCGCTCCACCTCTCCCCACAGAACGCCTCGCACCACCCACACGACCTCCCGCCTCACACCCCGACTGCGCGCTTATCCCATGCCGCCACAGTTGCATTATGACTTAACTCCGCTCGCTTTCCGTATACATATTCCTGATGAAATAGGCTCAGTATACATTTGGTTAGTATTATTGTGCCTTTTGTCCTCGATGCCGCTAAAGTTTCGAGTCCTGAAAGTTTCTGACAACTAACGACATAGTAGGTAAAATTCACCCTCTGACTGTCGGCGATTTCTAGGGGTGAGCTGCTCTGTTCGGTGCTACTGCGATGTCTTCGTATACTGGCGCTGGAGCTAGTACTCTAACAAAAGAGAGACAGACCGCACGCGATCCGCGTTCTCATGCCGGTTCTCTCCACTCGGTTAACACCTTCAGCCACTCCACTTCTCACGACATGTCGAGAGACTAATCTCGACCTTGGAGCTTGCCAGGCTGGCCCGCACTCCGGCCCTTCTAAGAACACACCTACGAGACAAAAACCCTCTTGTGAACCGGTTCGAATTCGCGTTTTCAGCGGAGGCCACATCCTGTCTTCAACTTGCACTACATTACAGGACTAACGACAAAATAGCTGACGCGCGCCAGAACACTTATTGGTTCTCAGTCACTAATTGGCCTCAATATTGGGCATTTATATCAACCACAAAGTAAATACGTTCTCACTCGTCCGATGACCAAGCAGTGAACACGCACCGACGGACTGATGCATCAGAATGAGGACTTTACGCTTCTATCTACGAACCAACAGGCAAAATAATCTTGTATGGACTTCTGGGATGTACTCAATCGATATGATTAACGATCATTCAATTCCACTTACAGCCGCCAATCATTACAATTAACAATTACTCTCCCAAGAATATTACATTATACTTCACTGGATTATCAACGCCAGTTATCACCATGCATATTGTCTAATTAAATTCTTCCGACACCATACCTGTGTCTCTCCCAAGAATCTCAAGAAAGCTTCTGCCTAAGAACCGTCTAGAAACCGTGTTCCCATCCACAACCTACACTCCATTCGTTCTTCGTTTGCCCTTGCCTCTCATCACCCGTAACCCTCGTTTGCCCATTCCGTCCACATTCCGTCGCTGCCCCCCCCCTGGCGGCTGCCAAACATTTGCTGTGCAACCCAAACGCTCCCCCCCCGGCGCCAACCCCCTTATTTCCGCGCCCGCGTCCAACTCTCTCCGAGCGCCGCCCCACCCGGCGACAGCAAGGCGCCGTCACATACGCCGGGCGCCGCGCGCCCTTTATATTTACAGTTTCTGCTTACCCGGCGAGGCGGCCCGGGCCCGTGCCAAGGAAATATTAGATATTTCGATTCGGCGGCTGGCATTGATCCTCTGGGCGGGGAAGTCCCAGGTAGAGGCAGCGTGGCGAAAAGCGCCGGGGCGGGGCGACAGGCGTGGCGGAGGGGGCTGGAGAAACACATCAACTTTCTCCAATATTTGCGGGCCCGCCGCCCGGCGCCTGCGCCGTCCCCGCCCGCCTCGTCCCCGCTTTCCGCCCCGCCCGCCGCGTCCTCGCTTCGTCGCCCCAAGCAGAAACAATATGCGAGAGCGGCGGCGCTGCCGGAGCGGCGCGGCGGGGGGCGGGGGCAGGGGCGGGGGGGAAGGGTGACCCGAGGCTCGAGGACGACGGCGGTGGGGGCGGCGGCCGAGCGGCGGCGGCGGGGCTCCGAAAGAATAGTACAAGAGCGGGAGAGCGGGTGCAGACTGCCCGGGGGAGCAGGGCAGGGCTGCGAGGCGGATCGTCTTACGCAGGTTTCCGGGCGGCGAGATAACGAGCGGGCGGGCGTGCGGGCTGCGAGGCAGGGATTGGGGGGACGCCGACTCGGGCAGAGTAAAGACTAGCGGCTGCGCAGCCCTCCACGGGAGGCCAGTGCGGCAGAGAACGACAGGGGCAGTGGAAGAAGGTTCTCAGGGAAGCTGTGGAAGAACGGCGGAGAAGGAATGCTAGACAGAACAGGAGAGGAAACGGCAATGAACTTCTCGGGTTAATGATATATGGAATAAGGCAAATATTGCAGGAGAGGGGAAGAATAAAGAAGTCGAGGTATAATTCGAGGAATCGTTCCTGCGTAAAAGCTGTCAATAATAATGACAAAAGATGGTTGGACAGTTTAAGATTAACATTGAAATATATATTGAGAATCGATGACGTTAGGAATATGACTAATGTGACGTTTCAAGGCATATAGGATGTCAAGAAATACACGGTGCACATGCACAAAATAAACAACATGGAATACATCAAGAATGGTGGGATATGGGAAAACAGAGGACGTTAACGTTCTTTTCGTGGAGTACGCGGTACCGTAAGAAGCGGAAGCGGACGGAGATACCCCGGGGGGGGGGGGGGGCGTAAACGCTTGCGAGGGGCAAGAAGAGCGCGCCCGAGGCGAAGGGGGGGAGGCGGGCTAAGCCGCACGCGAGGGAATAGAACGCGCCGAAGACTGTAGGGAGGGTGCTGGGGCGGGCGACTGCGACGGTTTTATCGGAGCTGCTGCCTCCTCGTCCAATCCCGCGAACCTCCATGGGCGGCGGCGTCGACGAAGACGCATGGTGGCCACGGCCGGCGACAAAGCCGAAGAGGCAGGGTAGGAACAAGAGTTCAGGGGGCCAACGTAGTAAATTTGGCGGGGGCACAGGTGGTGACGACGCAGCAAGGGGGCGTTGAGCTCGGTCGGGGGGGGGGGGGGGGGGGGGGGGGGGGGGGTGGGGAGGGGGGGGGACGATGACTCGGAACAACAGGGACAATGGGTGCGAACCAGATTAGTGGGGAGTCAGTGCGAGCCGGGAGGAGAGAACAAAGCAATCTGTCGAGAAGGCGATAGGTGGGGACGATTGGGTGGAGCAGCAGGGAAGGCGGAGCAGCGGGAACGGCGAGGCAAATACGCAAAAATACAAATTAGGAATGACGAACGGACAGTGGGTAAAATAGAAACAGGAGGAATAAGCGGAATGGCAGCCTAGGACAGAAGAAAATAGGGAAGGGAATAACCGGTAGCAGGGACGGTTTATGCAGCGGGTGCGGTACACAGCGAGACGGAGAGAGAGAGAGAGAAGAGACGGAGAGAGAGAGAGAAGAACAAAGAAGACGGAGAGAGGAAGAGAGAGAAAAGAGACGGAGAGAGAGAGAGAGGAAAAGGGACGTTGTTGGAGAAGAAAGCCGGGAGGTCGTGTGGGTGGGTGAGGCTGTCACCCGCGACGGGTGCCGCTCTGCAGGACGAAGCAGCGATGGTCGCCCTTTGAGCCTCCCTCCTTTTTCCTGAATAACTCGCTCGCGTGACCTGGAAGGCTGCTGATCTCGCTCGAGCTTCCGCTGCCGTCACGCTGTTCCTCTACCTTTGCAAATTCCGTGTGTGGTTGTTCGGCGGAGGAGCGTGTGTCTGTGGCGCCTTTCAATGCATTCGTCTTCCTGAAAGCGCCTTCATGCCTTGTGGAACATCTTTTTGCTTCTTTTAGGTTGTCGCATGTTTCTTGTTCTGTTCAAAGGGAGAGTGAGTTTCTAATGTAATTATTTTTGATGTTCAATATGAAATGAATTCGCCCTTTAGCAGTACTATTTCTCTTTTAAATGAAAATGTGTGTTAATACGCTACACAATAGAAATTATTCTGAATGACAAATCGTTACAGTTTTTGTTCCCGAAAGTAATAATAATAATGATATTTTTTATTGTCAAGTCTTGTAAATAAAACTTTATTGTCTTTAAAATTACCTAAGTGACCCTACGATAAAATGTATTAATTAGTTCGAAAATAATAAGCAGACGTAATGAGATGTATACTTTACTACTTTACTTGTACTGTATACTTTACTACAGTTACTCAAAAAATGTTTGATGAATGGATTTGTGGCCATAATTTTTAAAAAGGAAAGTACCAGTACATTAGCTACAACGTACGTCCATGCGTAAATTCGTACTTACATGTACATATGGTACTCGGACTTTGGAGTATATACACACATGGAAATGCATAACTCTCATAATTACGTAGAAATGCGATTAACTATACAATTATTTTCATCGCATTTATACCAACAAACTCGTAGATTTACGTAGCATTGATTTATTTAGAAAACAGGCATAATGTAATTAACAAATTTTGTATTAATGTACATTTATGTTAATGCTGGATCAGAGAATAAAATTATTTGCATATAATTGTTTGAATGTGGGAATGAACTGATGAAATATTAGTACTGCATTAGTTTGTCCGAAGAAAGGGGGAACTTTTCACAATAATAATAATAATAATAATAATAATAATAATAATAATAATAATAATAATAATAATTTTTCGACAGATGTGAATTTTTTATATTCGTGTACTTCATCTGCTACTTTTATTCAAAGTTTCTTGTAAGTGACTGTACCAACTGTGGATCGGTTCTCTTTTGTTTGAATGAAAACTCTTTCCCAGCTTTTCGAAAGTTTCCACGCCGTGCAGAATGTTTTCTGGCCGCTCTCGACTTGTGCAGCATTCTAGAGCAGATGGCACAATGCACTTGGCCTAGCACGCTACTGCCATCATTATAACCAAAATCATCATCACCACACCCAACTCCACCTTCATCGCCACATCTACATTCACTACCGCATCCGCAGCCACCATGACTATCACTACCAGTATCATTGCTCCCACATCATCTGCACTTCCCTCAACTTCTCACCCCTCATTGCCATTACAATCCTTCATTTCTTCCACGACTGCATTCGCCAGCACCCCTTCTATTAACTACCGTCGCCTACTCCCGCAGCTGTACCTTTCTTTCAATTTTCTCCCATTAACTTCCAACCCTGCCCACCGTCTTGCCCTATCTATCATCTTATCTGCTGTTTCTACAAATGCCTGAATCATTTCTAACGCGTGCAGCGCCATTCTCCGCCCCGCCCCGCCTCTCCTCTCCCGCTTACTCGCCGTTATCGCCGCTCTCGGTGAACCGTCTCGTCCCTCCGCACAGCGGCACGTTCTCCGGTCGCCGACACGCGTCCGCGTCCGCGTGTTGTGCCGCCGCGCCGCATCCACTCGCGCCGCCGCCAGCGTTAATGATGCATTACGTAAATTGCGGGCGAATTGATGCTGCGGCCGCGCTTCGTTCGGCCGATGTGCGATTGTTCCGCTGCGCTCGCCGCCGCCGCCGCCGCCGTCTGCCTACGCAACGCGGCCGGCGACCGAAAAATTGAGGCATTTTACTCGCGGAAAAATTGTAACCTCCGTGTGGCTTGTGTTCCGAATTCGGTTCCGATGTGTGGTCGCAATATGTGTGTGTGTGAATGTGCGTGAGGGGGGCCTATATTCAAGTGCACTGCACCCGGTTCGCTTCCGTTGCAACACGAGGGAATAATCAACTTTCGATTGTTATTTTCGGTAGATAAATCGGTTTCCTAACAATAAATTGCTGCCCTGCTGCCATGTTACGACTAATGTTTTGCTTTTAGTGTTAGTTGCTGTGTTAATAGTACAGCTTCTTGTGCTTTTTATTGATGGGGCAGTGAAGGTCGCTGTAATGATGAATAATTTTATTTTACTTTACATTGAAATTATAAATTTATAACATATGCACTGGATGAGATTTTAAAAAAAATCTTTGAATCTGGACTTCTGGAATTACGTTTTGTTTCTAAGTCGTGTGTAATAAGTGGATAAATAAAATATTTCCCAAAAATGTAACCATATAAAATAATACACTACTAATACACTACATTTGATTGGTGCACTTAGAAACGATGTTATATGACATGTGCGAACTAAATTATCTTACATGATGCAATGAAATAACAAGGCACGTGTGTTAAGCCCATTCTTAGTAGATTTAGATAAAACACAAGAAGTAATATTTGTGGTCAGGTCACTTATATTATATTGCATTTAAATTTTATAACGCAATGAAATACTACGATATATATAAAGAAGTAACTAAAATGCCTTAGAAACAGAAAACTCACTTTCACGTTTTGCAAATGTTTATTGATGTGCCATGTGTGTGAAATATGATTCTGCTAAAAACGTTTTGCGACTTGAATTGCGTTCATATCAGTTGCATGATCTAGCCTCGTGAACGAACATTTTCAAATCACAATAAAATTTAATTTTTAAATACCTGTTTATAAAATGTATGTGATGTGGAATATACTGCGTGTAACCGTACTTCAGTTTAAAAATAAAATAAATAATTTTAATTCAATTATTAGTTTCGCCGCAGTTTGTTTCCCTGTTAATTATTCTGAACCAGTGAGTAAATGGAACTGGGTTTTTCACAACTCGAATGGGTTTCATGTGTGGTGTGTGGTGAATTGTTCTATGTTTGTTGCAGCGCGTTAACGCTTGTTGTGTAAAGGACGGCATGGAGTTTATTTCTGCTAATTTTTTGCAATCAGAAAATTGTATTCAAATTTTTATGAGTTTCAAGTTGGTATTTTATATTAAGATGAAGTTCAATTGATATTAATGTACATAAAAATTATCGTCTTCATAAGAATGTTATTGCCATGGTCGTCTCCCTTGAAACCATTTTTTAAGATCTTTTTTACAGTGAAATAGTTTCGTCATGTTAGATATAATTTATTTTTACCCATCTTTATACAATTTACTTTATTACATAACTCTTTATTATAATGTTTTTGTTTTTATTTTATCCTGCCAACTGTATTTATCCATGTTTCCGGACTTGAGAAGGAACGTTCCTCGTAAAGTCATTTCAGGTTGTTTATGATATTTTTAGAAGTATTAAGTTGTATTATGTGTTTGCGTAACTTATCTATCGTTAATCTCAATAATTGGTAATGAAAAGTATAAACAACCCAGACGGTTTCGTACTTTAGTAATAACTTATTTACATTTCATTCATTATTACATTACTCTACATTTCGTTTCTTACATTAGTAATAGCAATTTCATATCAGGAGACAATCGCGTTACAATTGATTCTAATCTGTTTTTTACTTTCTATTTTAGTACATCTTGATAATCGTGGTTCATAACTGTACTCTATACTTAGGCAAACTATGCACTGTAATTATTGCGAAATTCGAACAGATTCGCTCACAGACATGTTCATTTTTGGATAAAATTATTTATCTGTATACTGTGCAGTCAGGTAAAATATTGTGCAGAGTTTCCAAACGTGAATGCGTCAGTGTACAAAAATGGGGAGGTTAAGGGGACATGTCTTCCGTCGTTTTAGAAACTTCGACGTCAACACGAATAAACATTCGTTGTATTTTCGATTGTAATTATGCACATATTTTTGGAAATTATTAAACCATTTGTTGCTTACAATTACTCAGTTTTCTAAGTAGTGAAACAGATATTAAAATATATTTTTTCTTAAAATGTGGGACTTGTCTCCGTTTTGAACCCTTCTCCCCATCTGCATGAGCGACTTTCGGAATGATCTTTGTCACCGAAGAAAATTTTCTTTTGCTCCGCCAGCAAAAAATTGTGCTTTTTCTGAAACGCGAGCCTTCCCTTTTGCTCCTGTTACCGAGTTGGACTATTAGTTCTCCGAGAAAAGTTTGCCCACTTTTTGGGGTTTCTTGCACCGCGACGCTTTCTTCGAGGAAAATATCGCCTCCCTTCAAGTTACGTAAAGTGCCCGTTTATACAGAAAGTAAAGTTTATCCATCGCGCGTCGGGTGTAACGGGGACGCCCTGGAGTGCATTCGGACGCAGGCACTCGCTCGGGAGTTTTACGACGTCCGTGGCGTGTGCTCGCGTGTGCGGGGTTTTTGTCCTCCGCCCACGCACTGGAAGAGCCTCCTGACTGTCGTGTGTGACGTCGTGGTTAAAAGAGACACACTCACGCACTCTGTTCACAGTTTATTTACTCATTATTTACAAGAATCTATGTTGAAGTTCTGGTGTCTTCTCCCGATTGACAGCCGAATGCTGGAGCAGTATCCTGACAAATGGGCCACGGGCGCGCAATCTTTCCTTCCTTTTTCCTGAAGTCTCTTCTCCCCGTACTCACACGCACTTGCTCTTATACCCTACACTACTACAAATGTCAGAATCTTAGAGCTTGTTCCGGCTGGGGCGGTGTGTCGCTGACGTAAGATACCCAGTAGGGAGAAACCTCACAAGCCGTTGTGGAGGTGGGTTCTCGCCATCCTACTAAGATGACCCTTGTAAGGCAATACCTCGAAATTTAAGTGAAGGTAGTTTTTGGAGCAAAATGTTATGGTCAACGACGTCAAAAGCTCGGAATAACATGCAGTGTTATTCGGAGCCCGGAATAACATTCGGAACGTTTCTGAATAACATTTGCTTACTTGCATTTTTGACATTGTTTTTAAACGCATTTTGAGTTAGAACTACAACCAAATGGGCGTATTTTGCGCTTATTCTATCAGATACTTTGTAAACTAAAGTGTATTAAGTTTAAAATGAGTTTTTCTAATTTATTTCTGTATTAATAAAAAACATTTTTTCTTGTTTCAGGTGAGTTGGTTGTTGCAGTTTCTCTGAATAGCGTTAGTTCGGGAATGGGGTGAGTTGAAAATGAAGTTCATTTAATTTTTCTGGATTAAAAAAAATATACATTATTTTTCCAATCAGGAAAAAAAAATAATTGAAAGATATTTTCTGTACATTTTTGTCGTTGTTTTCGTAAGTCGATTCCCTACGAAAACAAGTCATTTTTTCCTCCCCTTCATTTAGAACCTACAATATGGCCGACCCGTTCTTCAGATATTCATTCGATAATCATTCGCTTGTAAAATGAACGGATCTAATTATTCTGTTACCATTGATCCATTAACTTTTAAATCATTTTCAACCGAGACCTTGTTATCTTTTTTGGCCAAACCAATTTGCCGCTAATCAGGATTGAAGCAACGGGTAGTCATACTAATACTACTTTTAATAAGGGATCACAAGAAGCATCATACGTATCGGATCAATTTTGGGACATGAAAAAAGGGGCAAAAATGTAAATATGCAAATGTAGGATGCAAGAACAGGCACTTTTTTCATTATCAGTGAAAGAAGCTTACAGATTATTAAAAAAACAGTGTGAATATTGGTTTTAAGTGCGTGTTATTAAATTATCTTATACGCGAGTTCTCTTCGTATGAGCATGTAAAATAATCTTATTACACTATCTTGCGTTGGGGATAAGATTTTTCAATAATTTGAAAATAATTTATTTCGTCTTTCAAACTGCAATTACTTTACAATTTCTACCGCATAAATCGTACGCATTTAGTATTATCGAACATTCTCCTAGCAGTGGTCGGGTACACGAATCTACTGCCTTTCGGCTGTGCTCACAGTTTCAAAACAGCGCTCGAAGTACGGAAGGCTTCAAATATTTCCCCGCTTTGCAGAGCAAGTAGTCCGCTGCAACGCCCTTTTTTTTTCGGGGCAGCAGACGGAACAGACGGACGTGTAGCGGCGGCGCGGGGCGGCTGAGCCACACGGGGGGGGGGCAGGCCGAGCGCAACAACCTCTGCTTCCGGCCTCGGTATGAATATCCGGTGGAAGCGGAGGCTGAGCGGGAGCAAGAGCTCATTTGGCAACGCGTTCCGGGTGCCGGCCGCCGCCAAGGCTGGCCTTTGAAGGGCGGCGCCGCCGCCCCCGCCGCCGCCGTCAGCGCTTTGTTCTCCCATCGCGAGTCGAAACACACCGGCCGCCCTCTACGACTCGGCCGAAATTTTGTTTCGCTTGGCGTTGGCCGCTGCCGCTGCCGCCGTCTATCTCCCTCCCTCTCGCGCACCGTCCTCTCCTCCCCTTCTTCCTCGTCTGCCTCCCTGGCTCTGGGTTGCGTGGTTGCCGCAAATCCACTTGTGGATTCGCAGAAACGCCACCCGGTCTCCCTCGACGCGCCGTTCCGCTCGCGGTGCCCTCGGGGGCCGACGGAATAACGGAGGGGAGGGGGAGGGGGTTCGGCGAATTTGCGCGGAGCGGGATGCAAGCGTCGCCTTGGCGGCCATTGTGATGGTCCCCCGGATTATGCCACGGAATAATGGATTTTTGGATTGGGACGAAATATTTAACAGGTGTATTAACGCATTTCGCAAGTTTAATAAATCGTACGCACTTCCATCAGGGAATGGACCCGCGAATTGCGGTGTTGTATGCGGCGGGATGTGTTCATTAATTCTTGGAATGACGCTGCGGAGATTCGTGTTTGTTTTGAAAGAGGCACGCTCTGAAACTCCATATGGTTTGTTTTCTGTGGGAACATTGTGCATTTCGAAGTTGTCAAGATGCGATATTCCTAGTGTGGATGTGGTTTGTTCCCACATCCGCCGGCATAAAAAACAAAGTTATTTTTACAATAATTATTTGCTGTCTATGGAGATCAAAGGAGACACGACATACGTGCTCAGTTCCTGCGTAAATTCGATTTATTTTCATTTTAGTGTACAAAATGATTTGTGATTTTTCTCTTTTTCTTTGCTTGATGTAGATATAAAATGGAATTCAGAATGCTGAAAAATAAATAAAAAGTGTTGAATATTTTCATTGTGAAATGATTAATGTCGCAGGAATTCGGGACCGACGAGTATTCTGTAAAATTTTGAGGAGCTTCTGGTTTTGTAATATTCACGCACTATTTCTCACTTCTCTCTTGGAAATTCCGTCCCCAAAAAATCTTTTAAATGCACTAAAAGCTTGTGTAACAGAATGTTTTTATAACCCATGTTTATATTACATACGGCCACAACCAATATTCTACCTCTCGTTCTATTCACTCGTGCGTTTTTAACAGTTTCAAACTTCTAGAACTCGTACTTCTACAGGCAACAAATTACCGCGCAGTGAAGCGATAGAGCATAACAATTAGTCTCGCTTTGTTTCGAGCCGCACATACGTAGTGCAATGAATTATTTCCTTCCCGACGTAATAAATACACCGGGGCCGGCGCCGAGCGGTGGTAGGGGGAGGGGGAGGGCGCGGGGGGCGTGCTCGCGGACTGTAATTGCGCGTCGTCGGTTGACGGTGACGAGGATCGACGCGGAGGACGTAATCGTGACGTTGACGCTGACGTTGACGCGCGAATGAATTTGTCAGCCTCTAATTGGCGGCGGTGTGTTTTGCGGTCGCGCCCCCTCAACACACGCCCGCCATTTTTCTCGCTTCCGCCCTCGGGCTGGTCCTTCTGTGCCGGCCGGCCGCCCTTCCCGACTTCTCTGCGTGTGGTCGTTCCGTCCTCTCTGTTTGTGGGTCTTCGAGTTTACCCTCTCCGAAGTGATTTATTCGGTTTGTTTAGATAAGCGAAGAGTGGAGGTACTTGCTTTTAATGGAGGGGAGTGTTTTAGTGAAAATAATTTGTTTGCCAGAACGTTAGAATGGTATTTTGTTGTATTTGTTCAAGTAGAATATCTACAGAAATATTTTCCACTATATATGTGCTCAATCTGCGTTACCTAAAAATTGGGAATACATTCACGGTATAAAAATGTCAAAACCTACATTGTACAGACGGAATTTGATTCAAAGGGTAAATAAATGTTTATTAAAGAAATGTATTAAGTAGGTAGTATTCATGTTACACTTATCGAACGTATTATTGCCAAGAACGGCTCATATTCTTCACTGTGCTAATTGTACTAATTATTTACTTTAGCACATTCTTCTATGTAGTCTTTCTTCGCTTGGCTCTTACCCAACACAGTTGTTTGTTTCTTTCGTTTTACCACCCGCCAGGGCATCCTCATTTTCATAACACCGTCGTTTTCCGTTGTCTCAAACGTTATTTGGATTAACTACTCCGGAAACACGCAGCAATTCTTATGCTATTAGTGCTAACACTACCGTTTCTACCACCAGCACAATCTTCATTCGGAAACATTTCCTTTTCCCTCCACGTTTCCCGACTCATCGTTCTTTGCATCTCTCACACATCAAACTTACTTATTTCGTATATATAATCTTTCCAAGTACCCTCTTTCAATTTTCCTTATATATTTAGCTATTTGATGTCATTTACGTGCTATTATTTCCTCCAACCGGCGTAACTACCGCGCTAACCCGTAATCTAACCTAATTTTTCAGGCTGTGACTTCCGAGGCTACTGCATCCTTCGTCGCGCCGCCCCCACCGCACCGCCACCGCCACCGCCCCACCGCCCACCGCCACCGGCCACCGCCACCTCCACCGCCACCGCCACCGGCCACCCGCCACCGCCAACCGCCACTCGCCACCGCCACCGCCACCGCCACCGGCCACCGCCACCGCCACCGCACCGCCCACCCCACCCGCCACGCCACCCGCCACCTGCCACCGCCACCGCCACCGGCCGACCGCCACCGCACCGCCTCGCGCCTCCGCCATCCGCCACCGGCTCCGCCCACCGCCTTCCGCCACCGTCCTCCGCCACCGGCGCCTCCGCCACCGCCCTCCGCCACCGCCTCCGCCTCCGCCTCGCACTCCGCTCTCCGCCACCGCCAACCGCCACCGCCACCCGCCACCGCCTCCGCCTCCGCCACCGCCACCGCCACGCCACCGCACCGCCCACCGCCAGCCGCCACCGGCCTCCGCCTCCGCCTCCGCCTCCGCCCACCGCCTCCGCCACGCGCTCGCGCACCGCCTCAAATGTAACCGTCGTAATGTCGCTAACACTGAAGCGCTCCCACGCTTGATGACTGTGCTTTATCACTACGCGATTCCAATATCTTTGTG
>BOPP01000338.1:710655-762990 GCA_017312745.1 Gryllus bimaculatus | reverse complement strand
TGGCTTAGTGTGAGACATGTAAAACACGATCAACAGACCGGCACATACACATTGTGCAGGAGTTTTAGATTTGAATCTGCTTTCTGAAAATGAGGAAGTACCTTAAAACAGCGTTCGTTATGACATAGGAATTAACCTATCCCGAAGATATGATTTTGAACTTCTTTTTTCGCGAATTTATTTCCTGTCCACCTCTCCAACATAGTATCCCGTTTAATTTTTGCCAGCGGCGTGGAGTTCGTAGGAATAATTGTAAACTGCCTTACATACGAGATCGGTTTACCAGCGTTGGAAACTCCAACTTTTCCTGTTTTAGGCGCGCTATTTGCCGCATGGTAAGGTGACTGTAGGGACTCCCACAGCACAAGTGCACTATTTGAAGATAAGGTCGTACCTTAGGCCTAGGCAAGACGTATATGACTCAAGTCTGTCACGTTGACTGTTAGTGCCATAACGCCGCTACCTTAGCGTGGCGCTAAAACTCCCCTAATGTTAGTCGCAAATAGGTTCTCTCACCTGTACTCGTTCTCGCTCAAATATTGCATTTCTTGAATGTAGTACTTGTAGTTTCTGGAAAACGTTGCCGAAGACATCCAGCCCTCTCTTGGTAGATACATTCGAAACAATGCCTTTCTCTCCATTGATGAAGCACATGGTTCTAATAGATAAAATTCTTCCATCTCTATCCGCTGGCCAAAGTTATGCTGACGTACGGGAAGCCAGCATTGCCGAGGAAAGAAAAACCAAAGTTTAAAATTATTAAAATCTTTGCGATAGTAAAGTATAGGACAGGACAAAAATGAAAATTGCACTCTTGCAATTTTCGAAATCCCACATTTGTTAATGGCGAAAACAGGACTATGCTATTTTTTTAAGAATTGCTATATTTGAGCCACCAAAAAAGTTTGGAGATAGGAAAAGCTTCGTTTGTAAATTTTTCAAACAACTGTACACGAAACTAATAATTTTCACCATATTTCTCATTACCCTTTATCGAAAAATTTCATGAAAATCAGAACCTGAGGACAGTTTTATAACGTACAAAGCACTAATTACAGCAAAGTTATTTGGGGAACATTTTGGTAAATTTCGAAAATAATGTATTTATTTACTTTATCCAAAAATCAGTTAAAAACTGATATGTGACTTATGGGGAGAAGATCTAGATCGCACGTTTCCATGTGAGTTTTCTAGAATCCCTTCAATTCATTTTTAACTTATAAATAGTTGAAAGATGAGTAATTGGCTTTAAAATAAATAAAATAAATTTAAAAATGCGCGGAGATTTAGCAAATTTGAAAAAAATCTAGACATTTCTTCCCGAGTATAGAAAACTTATTTGCACGCGGAAATGAACTGCAGATTTGATTTGTCTGCATGCTTTCAAAAATACTAACTCTCCGGTACCTCCATTCTTACCACTTCAAGCAAAAGGAGAGTTCCCACAAAACGTCGCGCATAGTGAAGCTACATTTACGTTCAGCAAGCAAAGCAAGGCCCATCTCAGCATTTGCTCAATGTATCAGGGGAACTGGGCAAAAAACCTTGATCGAGATAGTCATTAACCCGGAAGCTGAAGTGCATTATTGTTACAAGCATATTAAGTCGTTTAAAAATAAATCAAATATAAACTCATTCATTATATATCCAGTTGTTTTGTTTAAAAATAAACATTAACTGATCAATAAAGAAAAAATAGGTTTTAATTGGTGCGAAATGTATGCACAGAAAGAAATTTGCTTTCAACTTTAAATTTGCCCGTAGCCGACTTCAACTGTTTAATTGCCATTTGGCAATTGCGTGTAAACTTAACGTACATGTATTTATGTGATCGCGGACAACATTGTCTTTACTAGCTACTTCAAAGCCAGTAGATAAGATGTATCTGTCCTAAATAATGCTTTTCATGAAGTAGGTTTGCAAGTTTGCAAATCACTTTAACGAAAACAAAAAGCTGTGACAATGACCACCGAATCACAATAACAATTAGGGATCAAGTGTAGAATGGCGCCAAGAATATGTATATTTAGGTCAACTAATCGCATTCTCTAACAGTTCGGACAAGGAAATAAAACGTCATCAGGGAAAAAAATTCTGTAATTTTTCTTTGTACTTCTGACAACAAATTAGTCTAAAAAAATCAAAAAGCTATAACGGATTTGTTATGTTTTAGCGATTATCGGATATACAAACGTGGTCTTTAATAATAGCACAAAAAAATCAGTTGCAACGCTGTGAACGTAAAACACGCTTCGCTGAAAGCATAGACACGTCAGTACAGATATAATAACAAAAACCCCATCAAAGATGCAGTTTTCATGCGATAGAGAAAAATGAGATAGAGGAGTCACGTCCTTGACGCAGAAGCAAGCGAGATGGCGAACTCTACAACCATCTAGACCAATCCAGTATTTGGACGGAAGATCCAGCAGACCAGATGGAGCGACAGCCTTGAAGTAACGGATCCACTTTAGTTTTGACTGGCTCAGGCAGAGGTGCTATGGAGCAGCTGGAACGGATCAGTGTGGCAGTGTTTCCTTGTATTTAAACATTATGTATGGGTATTCCAAACGCGAACTCAGCACGACCACACATCCGATCATCTTCAGATATTTTACAAACGATATAATAACTTTGTATTGATATGTGGCAAAGATTTATTGCCAAAGTTTCAGCCTTCTACGATAATTTTCTGTTTAGTGTGCGGTCGTGTGCTGTTCGCGTGGAATACCCATATCAGAAACTATCTGTGAAGTGTTTTTAGTGGTGTCTTTATATAGTGTTGGTTCACGTCAGGACTATAAAAAAAATTTGATTTTAACCAGGGGAACCAACCTAGTTTTTCCACCCCGCATGAAGTGGGAGACTTTAGCCCTTTAATGGATCGATTGTAGGCTACCATAAATAAACTGCTTCTTATTACACTTTTGTTGAATGGTGTCTGTAAAATTTAATATATTTGTGTTCTAGATGAAAAAGAATGACTTAAAAGCAATTTGCGGGGGACCTTGCTCTCCCCAAATGCATATGGAAGGCAACACCACAATCAGTAAATTTGTAAGCATGGAACATTTTCCTGGAGCCAGCATTATATCTGCGACTGAAGGACGTATTATCATGCTGGTCCAGTAAACGTTGCGGATCCAGGAAGCCCCTTTACGAAAGAAGCCATTTCGGAATTCAAAGCAAGCGCTTCCAGTAAAAGAATAATTCATTTTTCTTCGATGTGCTTCAGGCACTTTAATAGTGCATCGTTAAGTTATTCTACTCATGTTTTTTTCAATTTCAGATTCAAAATCTACCACAAATTTTAGTGGATGATACTCCTGGTAAGACGTTTTTTCAATAGAAATAAGTATAATTTATTTATTCAGGAGAACAGTTTGTGGCAATATGCATTGTCTTAAAATACTAAATAATTTGAATGAGATGACTCATCAGAATTTTCTTTCAGAGCCTTCTGTAGAAAATGGCGCAGTGTGCTCTAAATCCATGCCATACTATAGATGGTAAATTTCTGCTCATTGCTAAAATTCATGTACAATAATTGCTATTAAATTAACATTTTTCTCAACTTTTTATCTTTCTAATTGTAGACCGGAAATATTAATTTTAAATTAGGCAGAACTAAAAAACCTCGTCCAAAATGGCAATATTCTTTGAAGACTTGGAGCCTTTTTTAAACCCTTGCCACCCGAATTCCATTCGGAGAGTATATTGTGGGGGGACACTTCATATAAAAGCCATACATCTTTAAAAGTACTAAAAATATGACCCAAATTTTTAATATGTAGCTTCAATGTGATAAAATGCGCTTGCAATGATGTTTATGCTGCGTTCTGATAATTCTTCTAGAATTCGGAAAATTATTTCTTGTGATCCATGGCCTACACACATTCACAATTGAAACTTACATTTTTGAAATGAAATATTCCTCAATTTTAGATATTTCAATTTATAGTGTACAGTTTTTAGAATATTTATATTTTTCCATCCACAAAACGATTTGTTTCATTCGACACTGTTCACGGAGACTATATTGTTTCGAAATATTGTCCCCCTCTTTATGAAAAACCTTGATGTGTGCGCAGTACTTTCTCGAGTTATTTATATCAAATACTATAATATAAAATCCAAGTTTAGCCCGAGCGAACAGAATTTCGCAATTTCCAACTGCATTGGCAAATGTTGTCGAGTCAATGACGTTTCATGTCTTAAGAACCGCGACATTGCATCCAAAACTTCTTTTTGGGATGTTTCAACCCGCGAACCCACTGTCCGGGATGGATTTGAACTTTGGAAGAATCGATTTCAAGATTCCATTACACAAATCCAGCTTGTTGATATATGGGAAGTCCCATGAACTACGGGCCACCCTATAACTTTTAAACGGGTTCCGGATATGAAATACAGTTTTTCGCCCATCAATGCGGAATCATGGGGCCAGCGATTTGATGTAAAGCTATGATTTGAAATAGTTGTAGTGTCGAGAAATTTAAATTTGATTTTGACATGAAACCATATAATTTTCTCACTAGTGTAACCACTCTCTCCGTCGTGGTCACATCCCGACTCACCTGATTACCTGACTTTTACTTCTCGGATTCAGCATTGCCCCCGGCGTGCTCCGTCGGTAGAATTCCTAGAGGAGACATGCGTGTTTGGGCCACTCAACTACCACGACTACATTCAAGACGAATGTTTAATTGTTTAGGCTAAATGTCCTGACACATAGCTACAATTTGTAGCCACCACGTCGGCACCACCAAAATAGTAAAATTTACTTCCGATAACGTCTGAACAATCGGGTCCTATTTTTCTATCTGTAAAACGCATTGACAACCTTTTTAAAATAGAATTTACGCTACGATGACCTTCCCAAAATCTAGCCAAAAACCCGAATTTGAAATTAGTTCTGAAACTTCCGAGAACAAATTAAAAAATGTGAGGCTTATAGCGCGATGGCGACATGCTTCCTGAATCCAAAGCCTGTGAAAAATCATTAAAATCGGACGAAAAGGAGCGTCGTTAAGTGAAAATTTACGAAAAACACCCCGCCCCCTCCCCTATCTGCTGCATTGCGTAACCCACCCACCCACCCGGTTGTGCGCATCTGTCAGCGCGGCTTGCACGCCAAGGCACGGCGGCATGCGACCAGCCCCGACGGAGCAGGCGGGTATTGCGGGACCTGCAAACCACACATCCCAGTTATGCCGTTCGTCACTTTGCATCTCAATCTATTTTCCCACATATATCCAACTAAAAAGAAACTTTCGATTCTGATACCGAGCTTGCGTTTGCCACCTTTTGAATTTCTCCTAAATGTTTCTACTGATATCCAGGAATTTCAGATGTCAGCGCCGAAATTAATATTTTTCCAAATTTGTCATATAATGGGGGGGGTGTTTTTTACTTGATCACGCGAGGCCCACTTTGTTTCTCGCCTACTCCCGGAAAAACGTTTCGTCTGATAGGAGTTTGGTGCACCTTTGAAAATTTCTCTGAAAGTGTTCTACTGTATTCCCAGAATTAAAGTGGCAGCGCCGAAATTAATATTTTTCCTAATTTCTTACCGTCAATGGGAGTATTTTGTAACTTCCGCGAAAAATAATCGGCTGGATCCGCCTCCTGGCTGTGACACCTTCTCCGAACTCCGTAAGCGGAGGCCGATAAAACTCAGAGGCCTTCTCGTTATGTCATCGAAAGCGTCTCCCACAGCCACCGCTTCTGGGACCGAGGCGAAGCGATGAGGAGACTGGAATGATTCATGACCGCGATATTCAATTACTGGTAACATTGGGGAAAGTTTTATCTCGTAAACTAAAAGTAAATTATAATTTGAATGTGTTGGTTCTTTTATGCATGTAGCCGCAGTTATCTACATGTAACATTTTGTTTATTTATTATTATTATTATTATTATTATTATTTCTATTACATTTATTCAAAAAGTACCGAAATCAAGGGTAGACCTCGTGAGACGCGGAGCGCTATGACAGATATGCCAATTTCTGTTGTACAGACTAACAGGCATGATAAAGAGATAACATAAAGCTTTTGTGACTCACAATGTAATTCTGAAAGTTTGTACATTATGCTTTGCGAACATGAAAAAAGTAAATTATGAAAAGTGAGAATGGTTTGTCTCTGCCGACTTCTTGCACTAAAGAGTGGTGAAGTTTTATTGAAAAAATATTCATAAACAACACTCCAATTCATTGAACATTTTTTACCTTGAATTATAGGTGCAGTATACTCTCTATAAATCGACTTTTTAGTACCTAAGATAGTACAATCTAAAAGCCCCACTTTCACACTTTGCGTTTCAAAAATTACTTGACGTTGAAAACCTGAAAAGTGTGAAATTCGGCGTCCTTTGCAGCGGCGCTAGCTCAATGTCATTATTAATTTCACGCGTCGCCCACCAGACACGTGCGATCGTACCATCACACTAGAATAGCATATCATAAAAAGCAAAAATCGAAGTGATGTAGCATGTTAATATTTTGTGTATAAAATTATAGTTCTTGACCTGAGATTTTAAATTAAAACGTTCAATTTTACTATAGCCAGCCGTAACTGTCGCGTTTATGCGGAAATGTAGCCTTCGGGGCCACTCCTCTCCTCACCAAAAAAGTGCCGGCCCCTATGGCAGCCTTCCTCAAAGTGACAGTAGCAAGGCGGTTGCTACCCAAAGAAATCTCGTACTATTATTTTCAAAATCACATGTCCAGAAATTTTCAGATCATTCTGAGGGAAAAAAAAGTGGTTCTATTTAAAAATCAAAGTTAATTAAAATTTATCGAATACTGAATAATTCCGAACAATATCTCTACGACACATTACTTGCCCCATGATTCCGGTTCTTGGAGTGAAAACTCATTTCGATATAAAACTCTACAATACCATTCGTTAATAATATTTATCGGTCACATGCCTTTAACCCTTAATATTGCAACCTTAAGTTGCTTAAGTTGGCACTTGCTACCTGTATGTTAAGAAATTTAAAGTCCTTAGCAAACGGGTTTTAACATCCTTAGTAACCTAAATAAACAACCACCCTTTCATCGCAAGTCAACATTATTACGAAAAAACTTCACATGATTAATTTACAAGACAAAAATAGTAATCACAGGAAACGCATTATTTTGGGGGATGTTTCATTATTAATTATAATGTTATTAATTGTGGCATTTGGAAAAATAAATATTTGGTTTAATTCTTGACCGGTTACACACGAATTTTCAGCCGTCCCATCTTCTTCGAGGCCACGGATACAAGTGTATTGTGAAACATTATCGCAAAGCAATACCCAAATTCGCGATTATTCGTGCCGCAGCAACAGAATTCATGAGTTTCATATTGCAGTAATGTAAATTTTCTTCCAAAAAAAAATTGATTTTTATTTATGATGAACGATAAAATGCTGAACATACCACGAAATGTTAGTTTTATTACTGTTCTCGTCCAAATTAAAAAATCTCGGGTCCGCCTACGCTTCCGCCTCGATTCTCGCAATTTTTGGCATCGACAGTAATAACACTCATAAACATTTTCTAGGTATTTAATAGCTATAAACTGACATGCTTGCTACAACTATTAAAAGCAGACGTAACTTGCCCCTGGCCGAAGGATGTAATGTGATTGTGAAAGGCAATGTAAGGATTAATGTAGTCAATGACTGAGTACATTAAAAGAGGAATTTCAAGGAGGATTAAACCCAAGCCGCTTCCAATACCCCTAGAAGAGCTTATAAAATGATTTTACGAAACTTACAACACCCCAGATATCTTATGCTACTTTTTGATAAGAGGCTCACTTGCGAAATCAAAAATTCTTCACAGAATAACTCTGCCAGCTGCAGAACCCAATTACATCCCATACTCAAAAATCATTCACCCCTGCGACTCATGGAGCTTCTCTTCTATTTTTACCAACAATATTCGTCCATCTTATCCTACGCTTCTCCTATCTGGGCCTCAGCCAACAAATCAAATATCCAAAAAAATGCAGATTTTCCAAAATAAATTTCTCCGAATAGTTACAAAAAACTCCCTGTTTTGTTACTGTAACTCCCAGTTACATAATGAACTCAGCATCCACTCCGACCTCCGCTCCTCTTCTCGCTCCTATCCTAAATTCCCCAGATTCCTTCAGCCGTATACTTTCAAAAATCGAAAAAATCACAACAGACTTAAGCGCAAACTACCGCGGACAGTTCCTGTACCCCCTGATCATGTACCTGATGTGGCTTCGCACGTACAAACACACTACTCAATGCTATTTTATCTTGAATAATGTTTCTTAAACCAAGACTACCGGGAAACAATTCAGGTGTACCCTCAAATATCCTACTCAGCTTCTGAGGGTCTTCCAGCCATGCAGAAATAAATGAAAAAAAAGCGCAACAATTTAAAAAAAACCAACTTGTTCTCCTTACCAATGGTTATTATTAGTTTAAATGGTAGCGTCATTGTTTGCTTTTCAGAAACGCTAGGCGCGGTTTAAATAACATAAAACATTAAGAAATTTGGATGTTACGACTATTTAATGGCAGTGCATCGTTAAATGACTGCATTCTTTCATATTGTAAACGAATATTGCATATCTGCCGGAATCTCTGCGCGGATTGCGTCATCAGGCCCGCGCCCTGAAACTGACGGTAGGGAATTATTCACGAGTCTCGAAGTAGAATAACGTAAGTTCCGGAAAGACCAGGCGGGCGCCACCAGATTATAAATTCGTCGTTGCCGGCCGGCCGCTTAGTAAGTCAGTGTGCAAAGTAGAAGCTAGCTGTGAAGTGTGCATTCGGTGAAACAGTTGGTGCAGAGGGCACTTGTGGACAGTGCATCGCGACAGACGATAGGGTTACAAAATGCAAAAAAGTGAACAGTGTACAATAAATAATCAAAGATAGAGAAGCGAGTCGTTTTGCAAGGAAATTACCAAGTTGAACACAGGAATGAAGCAAACCTGCCTATTTACATTAAATCAAGTATTTTTAGTGCTATCATTAAGAAACAAAATAAACGTCTTTTTTAAAACATTCCTGGTTTAATTCACCACTATGAAACGTTACAATACGCTCACAGAATTTGGGCGTTCCCATAAGGTCGGACCTTTCATAGCATTAACATATTCAGGTGACATTTGTAAGGAACTCATAGCGTTTCCATGATTTTTACTCACATTAAGAATTGACCTCAAACATCTGAAGGTAGTTTCAAATAGCATTGTGGTATCAGGGGGGATGGACAAAGAGTGCCGCTAAAAGCGTGAAGGGTGGATTTTGCGGAAAGATTGACTCCAAAACATTGCGTAGTGTACGAAAAGCAAATTATCGGTATAAACAATTACATACCTCGAAAAACGGAAGTCGATAGCGCCGATCGGATGGAATGTTGCATCTCGTTTAAAACGCCAGTTTAAGCAAACAGACAAAAAAACATTGGCCAATTTTGTTAAAACAACTTCCATATTTGGCGCAAATCTGAGTGAAGGGCTTTCCCAATATTCAGAACCAAAAATTGGTAATTAACGATTTTGCAACAATAAACATTTACAAACAATCCGAAACTGTGCATTAACACGGCTTGGAAGTCTGAGGTGAATACTGCAAAATAACCAATTTTGATAAGAGATACAAAATTATTACTAAATACCAGTTGAAGTGTGCTAAAATGTTAAATTTCGTAAACAACTAATATTCGAAACACCTATGATTTCGCCAAAAACTTCCCACTCCCAAAATTTTTCCCGATCCTGGATCTGCCTTCGCCACACTTTCATTTCTTTGCTCTCGGTTTTCGCTAATATTCGTTCGCCATACAGTAAAATTATTTTAAATTAAAAGATGGGGAGATATTCAATGAGTTTTCGCAAGCTAAATCTGAATGATGGAAAAATCTACTAACTTTTTTCAAATTCACTAAGTGTATTGCATGTGCCTACACATTTTATGTCGTAATGTGTGATTATTATCTTTATTGATATTATTATGTAGGCGATTGAATGCCGGCTCAATGCCCCACACTATGGCCTTCAAATGGCTACCAGGAAATGCATTCAATTTGCAACGCATACTAGCGCTATGCGTGGGCTAAATTGCGATTTTGTAACTCTGCCTCTCAAGCGCCCAACTTTACTTCACGTGGCATGTCACTGGTTTTCGCGTCTTTCTCCGCTCGCCCCACAGTGGAAAAAATGATCGGAAAATCTGCCATTAGTCTAAATAGTAATCAATTTATACCAAATTTAGTATGGATAAACTAATGTTTAGAAATAAGGATCTATGCTAATTTCGAAAATTTGGAATGCTGTATTCTCAAATTATTTTAAACATATTTGTATTTGTATACAGTATTATTTAATTACAATTGTTCACTACAATAATTCGTTTATTATGTTCTAATACAACAAGATATAAGTTTAGCAAATGTATGTAATTATATATTAAAGTAACATAAATATAAAAATTGAAATAGTTGAATATTTTTTATTAATATTCGTTTTTGTTCCTCACAGAAAATAAATACGCAGCATAGCATTTATGTAAAAGACAATTAAGTAACATTAAAAACCGGCCAAAAAAATGTACAAATATACAAAAAAAAATCATCAAAAGCATTCTATCAAGTGGAAGAAAAATGTAACTCTCACAAGGCAAGGGCTACAAAAATTACCATAAATCATCAGTGCAATCGCATTTTTTATCATCTTGATAATTCAGCAGAGGACAATCACGAAGTATGACAGCATCAGTGAGAGCATGCTTGTATGCTTTATGGGAAGATTTTCTTTGGCTGGATCAGGCGGGATCTGGATGACACCAGCAACCAATAAAAAAATATTCTTTTCCGCGTAACCTTTTGAAATGTTTATTCTGGTCTCTATCATTCCAGATTAACTGACCAGTCGGAAGAATAGTATAAACTGAATATCTTGGACTGTGGATCAAGAATTTGTTTAATAGGAAGTTGCATATATACCACGGATAAAGTTTAAACAAATGTTGTGCAGCTTCTATGCAGTGTCTGTAAATTCAGTAATTTTTATTTATAGCCACTTGATTAACTTGTAATATTGTATTTGAAATCTGTGAAATAATATTGAGATCCACTCCCGTAATATTGCGAGTCAGTACTTCAATCTTTAAAAAAACGTCCTGGCAGTGTGCTATCATTACTACTACAAAAGCCAGGTTTTGGATGATCAACTAAATTGAAACCCAAATTTGCTTTTTAGTTCATTACGTATTTTTTGTTGTTTTCTTTCTGCAACTTTTGTGTTTATTCTTGCCCTCTGTTCGTTAACTTGCCATTTCTTTTAATCAATGCTTGCCTTCAAGATAAATGAAGTACGCATTCAAAACTCCGAATCCAAGCGTGCAATATTGAAAGTTGCAAATTTTAGGTTTTTCTTCCTTACAAGGAAAAGAAATCTTTGTTTCAATATATGAAACTCTTTTGCATGTGCTGCAGCATAAATAACGTTGAATTGAAGCGAGAAGTACATGTTTACTGATTTTTCCATCGATTCATGGTAAGCGCTTGTTTATAGTGTACCCACGAAAGGTCTCCATCTATTGGGTTTTGTACGATACAAGTGAAGATATCTGATTTTTCCAATATGTTTAACTTTCCCAAACAACTTATTACAGAAAAATTCCCGAACAATTTTGCAATTTAATTTGGGTCGGCAAAACCGCGGAGACGAAGGTATACAGTTTTTCCAAACAATTTCTCATGTTGTTTTGTCCTTTCTGTGCGAATGGCACCAGTGAAAATAAATATGCTTGGAATCAGAGTCATCTAAATTGCTAAATGTTTGTATTTACTCTGCACCGACTTCCATCGCATCCCCATTTAATTACAAGTCACAATTTAATTCACATTTCTGTAATGAAAGGCAGAGATTGCAAAACTTCCTTTTGAACTAAAATGCGTTCCGATATATGTCCAACAATGCTTGTAATTGAAAACTTCTGCACTATTTTCAAAATCTCAATGGTTCATGGATAGCATTTCTTATTAAGCCTTCTGCTCATCCACATAAACTGGGATTTATAATTTTGCCATTTTCCTTCCTTCATTGTCTTATTACATTGTATTGGTTTTGTGACAGTTTGGCTTGGAGCACTATTGAAAGAGCCCTTGTCTCCTTTGAAAAGGTTTCCTTGTTTTTCCTTTCAAAATGCCCACTGATATTTTGATTGCCCTTGTAGGCTGGTTAATGTACCATTTTAAACCACATTCGGCAGCATCTGTTCTTTCCTACAGATTCGTAAACTCATCTGCATTCCCATACGACAGTCTTTCGGTGAATTACTTCTCTCATTTTTTCAGTTTTCCACGTTTAGTATTTTCACAGGAAACAGTAAACCCACTTTTGCGACGACCCGTTGTAGCAGAAGTGACAACGAGACCAACACTTTTGCTGAAAAAGATAGATTTTCCTTGAGCCACCTTTTTCATTCTCTGTCAAGATGCTATCTATTTTCCTAGTGACTGCTTTGCAGTTGTCTTTAAATTTAAAACACTAACTTCGCGAAAATCTTTTTCTTCGTTCTAGCATGTACTCTAACACGTGCCAGCCATTTCATTTTGACCTCTGAATTCAGCTTTCTACATGAAGAACAATTTTCCAGAAAAGAATTGGTTTCATGCCGAAACAATTTGAAGCAATAGAAATATTTCCCTATGCGTATACAATATACGTGACCCTGGAAAGAAATAAACAAATAAAATACATTTTTATAATGAAAAAGGTTAACCATTGACTAAAATAAAATATTTTCTAAAATAATTTGCTTCCAATCGTTTTATAACAAAGGATTTCAGTTTTGGTTAATCCAAAAATATTGCTTGGTATGCAAATCAGCAATGCCCCATATAACAAAGTTTTTATGCCCAATTTTAAGTGATTTATATCAAGAAATCTACTATATTCAATATCACAATAGTCATAAAATAATCCTGAATAGTCAAACTCGTTCTTTTAAAATTCATTAAAAACTAAAGAATCTTTCGCAGGATGGATCTCACGATGCTTCGGAATTACAGTGTCACTCTCACGCTTACCAGTTGCCCGCCCACAAAAACACGATCATTTTCAATTCTTATTTGTTGGAATATTACGCTTTACCCCTGCTAAAATGCTCAACAGCTCTAATTTTTAAACGCATGTTATATAATATTAGTATTAATAATGGTAAATAATAATATGCAGTTTTTTAATGGCTAGCCAGGCCGTTATGTCTGCTCTCCACATGATCACCTTGACAATTGCAATTGGAACATCTTGACAATTGTTCATTACGAATCAAAAAAAATATAATCCTTACAATTGACACAAAAAATATACGCCTTACTGCGTGAATAGAACGAACCTCCACAAACTATCTGTGAGAAACTTTGTATCAAATGCGTTATCTCTATTGTATCAATGAAGTATATTCGTCGTGATAAATTACATATTTATTATAATTTTATATCAAAAGTATAGTACAAAACCTCCAGAAACACTGTCCATGTTGTCTAACACTGTTTCGTTGCTATTTACAAGGAAGTTATTTGTGCTGAAACGAAGCCACGTGGCAGGCTTCGCAGCGCGGGAAGAAGCAAAACAAGAGCAGATTAGGACTAACGGTGTCATGCACCGAAGCGGCGCCTTCCCACGTCGGACGCGCGCGCGCTTCTGTCAAGACAGCAGAACCCTTTCCGACGCCGCCCACCGCTGAAGGTGGTGGGAGTCTGCAGGGGTAGGTTTCGCCGACCCTCGAGCGACGACGAACCAAAGGGACCGCACAGCAGTAAAACGCCGCGACCGCCGACACTGTGGGTTAGGCTTACCATTTAAAGCCGTTTGTTCTGCTAAGCGGTGGCGCGTACCCTCCCTCCGCTTCGCGTAGCGAGAGTTCTCCGCTGCCTTGGCGCAGCAGCGCCCGCCCGCTGCATGTGGAAGGCCTCCATTGCTTACCAACCTCTGTTACGCGCCGCGGTGAATCGGAAGCGCGCTGCGGTGGCGGTTTGTGTGAAAGGGCAAGTACATGTATATCAGTTGAAACCGGTATTTAATGCAGAATTTAATCTAATTCTACCCCACAAATGCCTATTTTCCGAAGTTTGTCTTCCGACTATTAAGCCGAGGTTGTGGCCGAAAATTTTCCAACAGTGCGTCGCGTTCGTTAGAGGTCGCATCCAGTACTGCTATACGGTAGCGACCAAGCGACATCTAGACGGATCGTCGCGAGAAAGACGCGAAAAACATGACAGATGCCACTGTGAAGTAGCCTTCAAGGCGCTTCAGGGACCAGAGTTTACCAAAAAATTCGCAATTTTTCCAATGTCGCGATACTTATTCCAATGTCTTTGGGATTGTCGCGCCGTGACACTGCGGCTCGAATGGCCACCGCCGCTACGACAGTGACACGCATAGTGTGAGACCAGAGGACAGAGGCAGGAAAATTTTTTTTTCATACACAGCGACGAGAGGGATACAGGGACCATACAATGCTGACCACATTGCCGTAATCCGGACCGGACCGGCGTCGACTCAGTGTGGCTCGTTCGTTGAGATACTACAACCGGGTGTGGTCATGTCTGCGTCGACGCCGTCCACGGAGGGAACGCATGTGGGCCACTGCGTGGCATTCGAATTGTCCAGAAATCCCCGCACGCCTGAGTCTTGCAAATGGGCATGTGAACGTGATGTTGATTATTAGGGTTTAATGTGCGCTCAACAGCTAAGGCCATTGTCTGGTGTGTCAAAGTATTTTAAGCGCTCTCGCAGTGTTCAGACTAAAGCATTTTTTAAATGGCAAAGTAAAAATGTGCAGTAAAAACTGAAAAATAAACATTTAAATATTTTAAAAAAAATGGCATATACTAACTTTAAAAAATTTCCAATTAAAAAGCCAAATAATTGCGTAATCCTCTTCTTCGGATAATGCCGATGCCTTCTTCTAAGAAGCTAAAAAAGCTTACAGAGAAGAAGATTCGGCATTTCCAAGTACTGCGCTAGAGCTAGGAAGGTGAAGTATTCTGCGGCTATCTCTTACCTTGAAGAGGTGCACACAAAACATGCCTCTATGGAAAGATTTGCGGTCTCGCAACTATCCCAATTTAGGGGGTGGGTCACCGCGGAGATGGCCGTGGAGAAAATGGCAGTTCCTTGATCCCAAGGGGTGCTTAGGAATTATCTCTTCCGCCCTAGATCGAACGAATGAAGACCAAAGTTTTGGGGAAATTCGTTGATTCTCGTTAGTTTAAAATCTGAGTTCAGCCATTCCACGCACTGAGTATTGAGCGTTTTCAATGCCTCTGTTAAAAGTCTGCTGAGGGGACATAAGAATGTCAATAGATGATTTCCGAGGCAGTATTGCGCTTGATCGGCTAATCTCATTGCTTGCGTTCCAACATATTCCCGCGTACCCGACAATACACTAGATCATAGAGCAAGACAATGTCGTAGTCCATGTGATCCGAGAGCGAAAGAGTCAAAAGTGACTGAGATGCACTTTGCGGAATCAGTTGCATATAACTACTCGTCGTGCAGGACACCTGATTCTATGTTATTTCAGCCGCTTGCAGAAAGCAACTTATCAGCAGAGAAAACGCTGCAGTATGGGTAAAATGTTGGATGCCCTCGTGTGGCGTCGACATGTCAGAACGTACAGTGCCACAGTGATTTGTGGCAGAGGCCGCCAGTGACAGAAAAATATGGTCTGGATAAGATGCTCTCAAACTCATTGAAGCTTTTGATATACTTTGGCGAAGTGGAGGTTGTAGGGAGGCTGAAATCTATTATTCGCTCGGGAGGAAGTTGTCAAGGAGGAACCTATTTGGGAGGGTTTACAGGGCAGAAGTTTTCAGGTTAAGAACCCGCAACGGTGTAAAAGCAGATCCAGGCGGTAATAGGTAAAAGATAGCACGTATGATGATTAGAGACCTGGGGGGGGGGGGCTGGGGGGGGGGATACTATTATGCTCGCCAAGATGGACCATCTAACTTTTGCACCGACTAAAGGACGGTTGTAGGGCTTCGCGCAAGAAGACTCTCGATAAGCGCTCGTCGATAAGCACCTCGTGCGTGATGAGGATTCTGGAGTAGTTTTGAGAGGTGTAAAGTTGAAGGGTGACACTGGAGCCGTTTACAATTGCTGCCATAGTCCAATACAGATAGATTTAGGTATTGTAATGGCTTTAAAGCCTTCGGCCTAGCACATAGGATCAAGTATCAAATTGTTTTGTAATAATTACCTATTAAATAAAAATAAAATAGAGCCCCATGATGCTACAACAGATTGCGAAAGTAGGTTTAATTGCGGACATCGTAGGATCTGAAGGCTGCGGTCATTGATTTCGCCATTTTCGGGACTGGATTTTGTCAAACGTCAGAGCCAGAGAAGGAATCTGCATCAACAATCGGAATCCAAGGAATAATATCAGTGTGATTGTGGATGTTATATATCCTTCAGAAGCAAGTGCACTTTGAATTTCGAGAACGTAAATTCCATTTTTTAACAGGCTCCCATTTCAGGAAGTCTAATCAGGACGAGATATAGTCCTTTGGATGGCGTTCATTTGCTCTTGGATATATTGTCCTCCTTTGTGCTTGTTACGAAGTTTCGGCGCAGGTTTGGCAAGGTCGGTTGACTCAGGTTGCTTGTGCTCAGCCACGTAAAAGAATGAAGACTTGTGTGCAGATGTGAAAAACAATTGCAAAATAGATACAGTTGTATACAAATAATATTTCTTTAGAATAAGACAGAATTACGTTTGCTTGAGCTAAATGCCGGTGGCAACATGATAACATTAGAATTAGAACAATTACAAAACGATTACTAACATGGTACAATTAGAATTAGAGGTCGAATATCCTAGTTCTAAATCATTTCCAGTTATCTACATTGTCTTCTAGTTTATCTAACACTCACTCCCTCCACTGCTGTAACTTCACGTATAAGGTCACGGACATAATACTAATATAATAATTGGTAATGGGACGTCGCACATATTCAGAAGGCGACGCGAAGTAAGATATATTTATTTAATAAGGAATTGCGCCTTCGTGAAGGGCGGCCGGAAATGTGCCGTTTCCTGCATACCTGGGTAGGCGCTAGCGCGCGGGGGAAAGGAGAATCGCCTCCCTTAGCTGCAGCGCAACCCACGCGGACGCGCCCTGTGACGTATGGGGAATACGCTCCCAAACCACACCCCAAACCGAGAACGGAATTACCCGCGCCTATTCTTAGAATGTACGTGACGGAGGTTTACTTCGGGGGAAAGTTGCCGGGCGGCGCAGCTTTGCCGCTTGGAGCCGTGAATAGGCGGGGATTCACGGTGGCGCGACAGCCAAATTGAAATATTGCGATGCGCGGGAGGTATTACCGTTGTACACGCGGAAGTCTCTTTTTGTCCTTTGAGTGGGAAACCCCCGCCCGAAGAGCAGGAAATCTATTCACTTGAGAACACTTGTTTTTGAGGCCCAGTGCCGAGCCATTTATTTCATCTCTCTCGCGTTCGTTATGAGCATAAGACATAACCTATCCCGAAGATATGATTTGAACTTCTTTTTCGCGAATTTATTTCCTGTCACCTCTCCAACATATCCCGTTAATTTTTGCCAGCGTCGTGGAGTTCGTAAGGAATAATTGTAACTGCCTTACATACGAGAATCGGTTTACCAGCGTTGGAAAACTCCAACTTTTCCTGTTTTTAGGCGGCTATTTTGCCGCATGTAAGGTGACTGTAGGGACTCCCACAGGCGTGCACTATTTATGAAGGTATAAGGTCGTACCTTAGGCCTAAGGCAAGACGTTATGACTCAAGTCTGTCACGTTGACTGTTAGTGCCATAACGCCGCTACCTTAGCGTGGCGCTAAAACTCCCCTAATGTTAGTCGCAAATAGGTTCTCTCACCTGTACTCGTTCTCGCTCAAATATTGCATTTCTTGAATGTAGTACTTGTAGTTTCTGGAAAACGTTGCCGAAGACATCCAGCCCTCTCTTGGTAGATACATTCGAAACAATGCCTTTCTCTCCATTGATGAAGCACATGGTTCTAATAGATAAAATTCTTCCATCTCTATCCGCTGGCCAAAGTTATGCTGACGTACGGGAAGCCAGCATTGCCGAGGAAAGAAAAACCAAAGTTTAAAATTATTAAAATCTTTGCGATAGTAAAGTATAGGACAGGACAAAAATGAAAATTGCACTCTTGCAATTTTCGAAATCCCACATTTGTTAATGGCGAAAACAGGACTATGCTATTTTTTTAAGAATTGCTATATTTGAGCCACCAAAAAAGTTTGGAGATAGGAAAAGCTTCGTTTGTAAATTTTTCAAACAACTGTACACGAAACTAATAATTTTCACCATATTTCTCATTACCCTTTATCGAAAAATTTCATGAAAATCAGAACCTGAGGACAGTTTTATAACGTACAAAGCACTAATTACAGCAAAGTTATTTGGGGAACATTTTGGTAAATTTCGAAAATAATGTATTTATTTACTTTATCCAAAAATCAGTTAAAAACTGATATGTGACTTATGGGGAGAAGATCTAGATCGCACGTTTTCGTGAGTTCTAGAATCCCTTCCAATCATTTTAACTATAAATAGTTGAAAGATGAGTAATTGTTTAAAATAAATAAAAATAAATTTAAAAATGCGCGAGATTAGCAATATTTGAAAAAATCTAGACATTTTCTTTCCCGAGTTATAGAAAACTTATTTGCAACGGTAAATGAACTGCAGATTTGATTTGTCTGCATTGCTTTCAAAATACTAACTCTCCGGTACCTCCATTCTTACCACTTCAAGCAAAAGGAGAGTTCCACAAAACGTGCGCATAGTGAAGCTACATTTACGTTCAGAAGCAAAGCAAGGGGCCATCTCAGCATTTGCTCAATGTATCAGGGGAAACTGGGCAAAAACCTGATCGAGATAGGGGTCATTAACCCGGAAGCTGAAGTGCATTATTTGTTACAAGCATATTAAGTCGTTAAAAAATAAATCAAATATAAACTCATTCATTATATATCAGTGTTTTGTTAAAATAAACATTATACTGATCAACAAAGAGAAAAATAGTGTTTAATTGTATGGAAATGTATGCAGCAGAAAAGAATTTGCTTTCAACTTAAATTTGTGTAGCGACTTCAACTGTTTAATGCCATTTGGCAATGCGTTGTAAACTAACGTACATGTATTTTGTGTGGATTCGCGGACAACATTGTCTTACTAGCTACTTCAAAGCAGTAGATAAGATGATATCTGTCCTAAATAATGCTTTCATGAAAGTAGGTTTGCAAGTTTGCAAATCACTTTAACGAAAACAAAAGCTGTGACCAATGACCAACCGATCACAATAACAATTCAGGGATCAAGTGTAGAATGCGCGCAAGAATATGTATATTTAGGTCAACTAATCGCATTCTCTAACAGTTCGGACAAGGAAATTAAAACGTCATCATGGAAAAAATTCTGTAATTTTTCTTTTGTACTTCTGACAAACAAATTAGTCTAAAAAATCAAAAGGCTATAAACGGATTTGTATGTTTAGCCGGTATTATCTGGATATCAAACGTGGTCTTTAATAATAGCACAAAAAAATCGTTGCAACGCTGTGAACGTAAAACACGCTTCGCTGAAAGATAGAACACGCAGTACAGATATAATAACAAAAAACCCCATCAAAGATGCAGTTTTTCATGGCGATAGAGAAAAATGGAGATGAGGAGGTCACGTCCTGAGGCAGAAGCAAGCGAGATGGGCGAACTCTACAACCATCTAGGACCATCCAGTATTTGGACGGAAGGATCCAGGCAGACCAGATGGAGCGACAGCCTTCAGAAAGTAACGGGTCCACTTTAGTTTTGACTGGCTCAAGGCAGAGGTGTATGGAGGCAGCTGGAACGGGATGTGTGCAGTGTTTCCTTGTATTTAAACATATGTATGGGTAATTCCACGCGAACTCAGCACGACCACACATCCGATCATCTCAGATATTTTACAAACGATAATAACTTTGTTTGATATGTGGCAAAGATTTATTTGCCAAAGTTTCAGCCTTCTACGATAATTTTCTGTTTAGTGTGCGGTCGTGCTGCGTTCGCGTGGAATTACCCATATAGAACTATCTGTGAAGTGTTTTTAGTGGTTGTCTGTTATATAGTTGTTGGTTCACGTCAGAACTATAAAAAACAATTGATTTTAACCAGGGGAACCAACCTAGTTTTTCCACCCCGCATGAAGTGGGAGACTTTAGCCCTTAATGGGATCTATGTAGGCTACCATAAATAAACTGCTTCTTTATTACACTTTTGTTGAATGGTGTCTGTAAAATTAATATATTTGTGTTCTAGATGAAAAGAATGACTTAAAGCAATTTGGGGGGACCTTGCTCTCCCCAAATGCATATGGAAGCAACACACAATCAGTAAATTTGTAAGCATGGAACATTTTCTGGAGCAGCATTATATCTGCGACTTGAAGGACGTATTATCATGCTGGTCCAGTAAACGTTTCGGAACCAGGAATCCCCTTTACGAAGAAGCATTTCGGAATTTCAAAGCAAGCGCTCCAGTAAAAGGAAGTAATTTCATTTTCTTCGATGTGCATTCAGGCACTTCCATAGTGCATCGTTAAGTTATTCTCTAATGTTTTTTTCAATTTCAGATTCAAAATCTACCACAAATTTTAGTGGATGATACTCCTGGTAAGACTTTTTTCAATAGAAATAAGTATAATTTATTTATTCAGAGAACAGTTTGTGGCAATATGCATTGTCTTAAAATACTAAATAATTTGAATGAATGACTCATCAGAATTTTCTTTTCAGAGCCTTCTGTAGAAATGGCGCAGTGTGCTCTAAATCCAGGCCATACTATAGATGGTAAATTTCTGCTTCATTGTAAAATTCATGTACAATAATGCTATTAAATTTAACATTTTCTCAATTTTTAGGTTTTCTAATTGTAGACCGGAAATATTAATTTAATATTAGGAGAACTTAAAAAACCTCGTCCAAAATGGCAATATTCTTTGAAGACTTGGAGCCTTTTTTAACCCGTTGCACCCGAATTCCATTCGGAGAGTATATTGTGGGGGACACTTCATATAAAGCCCATACATCTTTAAAAGTTACTAAAAATATGACCCAAATTTTTAATATGTTAGCTCAATGTGAGTAAAATGCGCTTGCAATTATGGTTTATGCTCGTTCTGATAATTCTCTAGAATTCGGAAATTTATTTTTTGTGATCCTGGCCTACACCATCACAATTGAAACTACATTTTTGAAATGAAATTATTCCTCAATTTTAGATATTTCAATTTTATAGTGTACAGTTTTTTAGAATATTTATATTTTTCCATCCACAAATCGATGTTTCATTCGAGCACTGTTCACGAGACTATATTTGTGTGTCGAAATATTGTCCCCCTCTTTATTGAAAAACCTGTGGTGGGCATACTTTCTCGAGTTTTTCGCAAATTCCAACTGCATTGCAAATGTTGTCGAGGTCAATGACGTTTCATGTCTTAAGAACCGCGACATTGATCAAAAACTTCTTTTTGGGAGTGTTCCGAACCCGCGAAACCACTGTCCGGGATGGGATTTGAACTTGGAAGCATAGGTTTCAAGATTCCATTACACAATCCAGCTGGTGATATATAGGGAGTCCCACCATACGGGCCACCCCTATAACTTTTAAACGGTTCCGGATATCGAAATACAGTTTTCGCCCATCAATGCGGGATCATGGGGCCAGCGATTTGATGTAGAAGTATGGTTTGAAATAGTTGTAGTTTTCGAGAAATTTAATATTTGATTTTGACATGGAACCATATATTTTTCTCACTAGTGTAACCACTCTCTCCGTCGTGGTCACTCCCGACTCACCTGATTACCTGACTTTACTTCTCGGATTCAGCATTGCCCCGGCTGCTCCGTCGGTAGACTTCCTAGAGGGAAACATGCGTGTTTGGGGCCAACTACAACTACTACATTCAAGACGATGTTTAATTTGTTTTAAGGCTAAATGTCCTGACACTAGTACAATTTGTAGCCCCCACGTGGCACTACCAAAATAAGTAAAATTTACTTTACCGATAACGTCTGGACATATGGTCCGATTTTCGATCTGTAAACGGCATTTGACGCTTTTTAAAATAGAATTTACGCTACGATGACCTTTTCCCAAAATTCTGGCAAAAACGCGAATTTGAAATTAGTTCTGAAACTTCCGAGAACAAATTAAAAAATGTGAGCTTAAAGCGCGATGGCGACATGCTTCCTGAATCCAAAGCCGTGAAAATCATTAAAATCGGACGAAAAGGAGCGTCGTAAAGTGAAATTTACGAAAACACCCCGCCCCCCTCCCCTTCTGCGCCATTGCGTCACCCACCCACCCGTTGTGGGCCATCTGTCAGCGCGGCGGCACGCCAAGGCACGGCGGCATGCGACCAGCCCCGACGGAGCAGGCGGGAATTGCGGGACACGCAAACCACACAATCAGTTTATGCGTTCGTCACTGCATCTCAATCTATTTTCCCACATATATCCAACTAGAGAAACTTTTCGTCTGATACGAGCTTGGTTTGCACCTTTGAATTTGTCCTAAAGTGTTCTACTGATATCCAGAATTTCAGATGGCAGCGCCGAAATTAATATTTTTCCAAATTTGTCATATAATGGGGGGAGGGTGTTTTTTACTTGATCACGCGAGGCTCCATTTTGTTTCTCGCCTACTTCGGAAACGTTTCGTCTGATAGGAGTTTGGTTTGCACCTTTGAATTTCTCTGAAAGTGTTCTACTTATTCCCAGAATTAAAGATGGCAGCGCCGAAATTAATATTTTTCCTAATTTCTTACGTAATGGGAGTATTTTGTAACTTCGGAAAAATAATCGGCTGGATCCGCTCCTGCTGTGACACCTCTCCGAACTCCGTAAGCGGAAGGCGATAACTCAGAGGCTCTCGTATGTCATCGGAAGCGTCTCCCACAGCACCGCTTCTGGGACCGAGGCGAAGCGATGAGGAGACTGGAATATTCATGACGCGATATTCAATTACTGGTAACATTGGGGAAAGTTTTATCTCGTAAACTAAAAGTAAATTATAATTTTGAATTTGTTGGTTCTTTTTATGCATGTAGCCGCAGTTATCTACAATGTAAATTTTGTTTATTTATTATTATTATTATTATTATTATTATTTCTATTTACATTTATTCAAAAGTACCGAAATCAAGGGTAGACCTGTGAGACGGGAGTCGCTATGACAGATATGCAATTTCTGTTGTACAGACTAACAGGCAGATAAAAAGAGATAACATAAAGCTTTTGTGACTCACCAATGTAATTCTGAAAGTTTGTACATTATGTTTGCGACATGAAAAAAGTAAATTATGAAAAGTGAGTGGTTGTCTCTGCGACTTCTTGCACTAAAGAGTGGTGAAGTTTTATTGAAAGAAATATTCATAAACAACACTCAATTCATTGAACATTTTTTACTTGAATTATAGTGCAGTATACTGCTCTATAAATCGACGTTTTTAGTACCTAAGATAGTACAATCTAAAAGCCACTTTCACACTTTGCGGTTTCAACAAATTACTTTGACGTTGAAAACCTGAAAAGTGAGAAAAACAGCGTCCTTTGCAGCGGCGCTATGCTCAATGTCATTATTAATTCACGCGTCGCCACCAGACACGTGCGATCGTACCATCACACTAGTAATAGGCATATCATAAAAAGAGAAATGAAGTGATGTAGCATGTTAATATTTTGTGTATAAAATTATAGTTTCTGACCTGAGATTTTAAATTAAACGTTCAATTTTACCTATAGCAGCCGTAACTGTCGGTTATGGGAAATGTAGCCTTCGGGGCCACTCCTCTCTCACCACAAAAGTGCCGGCGCCGCTATGGCAGCCTTCCTCAAAGGTGACAGTAGCAAGGGGTTGCTACAAGAAATCTCGTACTATTATTTTCAAATCACATGTCAGAAATTTTCAGATCTATTTCTGGTGAAAAAAAAGTGGTTCTATTTAAAAATCAAAGTTAATTAAATTTATCGAATACTGAATATATTTCGAACAATATCTCTACGACACATTACTTGCCCCATGATTCCGGATTCTTGAGTGAAAACTCATTTCGATATAAAACTCTACAATACCATTGTTAATAATATTTATCGGTCACATGCCTTTAACCCTTGTTAATATGCAACCCTAAGTTTGTTAAGTGCAGTTGTACCTGTATGTTAAGAAATTTAAAGTCCTTAGCAACGGGTTTTAACATCCTTAGTAACCTAAATAAACAACCACCCTTTCATCGCAAGTCAACATTATTACGAAAACTTCACATGATAATTTACAAGACAAATAGTAATCACAGAAACGCATTATTTTGGGGGATGTTCATTATTAATTATAATGTTATTAATTGTGCATTTTGGAAAATAAATATTTGGTTAATTCTTGAGGTACAGACGAATTTTCAGCGTCCATCATCTTCGAGCCACGGTATACAAGTGTATTGAAACATATCGCAAGCAATACCCAATATCGATTATCGTGCCGCAGCAACAGAATTCATAAGTTTCATATTGCAGTAATGTAAATTTTCTCCAAAAAAATTGATATTTTATGATGAACGATAAAATGGTGAACATACCACGAAATGTTAGTATTATTACTGTCTCGTCCAAATTAAAATCTCGGGTCCGCTACGCTCCGCCTCGATTCTCGCAACTTTTGGCATCGACAGTAATAACACTCATAACATTTCTAGGTATGTTAATAGCTATAAACTGACATGCTTTTCTACAAACTATTAAAAGGAGACGTGAACTCGCCCCTGGCCGAAGGGATGTAATGTGATTGTAAATGTAATGTAAGGGATTTTAATGTAGTCAATGACTGACTACATTAAAAAAGGATTTCAAGGAGGATTAAACCAAGCGCTCAATACCCCTAGAAGAGCTTATAAATGAGTTACGAACTTACAACATCAAGATATCTTATGTACTTTTTGATAAGAGGCTCACTTGGAAATCAAAAATTCTTCACAGAATAACTCTGGCCAGCTGCAGAACCCAATTACATCCCATACTCAAAAAATCATCACCCCTGCGACTTCATGGAGCTTCTCATCTATACCAATCAATGATTCGTCCTATCTTATCCTACGCTTCTCCTATCTGGGCCTCAGCCAACAAATCAAATATCCAAAAAATGCAGATTTTCCAAAATAAATTCCTCCGAATAGTTACAAAAACTCCCTGGTTTGTACTTAACTCCCAGTTACATAATGAACTCAGCATCACTCCGACCTCCGTCCTCTTCTCGCTCCTATCCTAAAATTCCCCAGATTCCTTCAGCCGTATATTTCAAAATCGAAAAATCACAACAGACTTAAGGGGAAACTACCGCGACAGTTCCTGTACCCCCTGATCATGTACCTGATGTGGCTTCGCACGTACAAACCACGTACTCAATGTATTTATCTGTGAATAATGCTTCTTAAACAAGACTACGGGAAACAATTCATTGTACCCTCAAATATCGTACTCAGCTTCTGAGGGTCTTCCAGCCATGCAGAAATAAATGGAAAAAAAGACGCAACACTTTAAAAAACCAACTTGTTCGTCCTTACAATGGTTATTATTAGTTTAAATGGTTGCGTTATTGTTTGCTTTTCAGAAACGCTAGGCGCGTTTAAATAACAAAACATTAAGGAAATTGTGGATGTTACGACTATTTTAATGGAGTGCATCGTTGAAATGACTGATTCTTTCATATTGTAACGAATATTGCATCATCTGCCGGAATCCTCTGCGCGGATTGCGTCATCAGCCCGCGCCCTGAACTGGACGGTAGGGAATTATTCACGAGTCTCGAAGTAGAATAACGTAAGTTCCGGAAAGGACCAGGCGGGCGCCACCAGATATAAATTCGTCGTTGCCGGCGGCCGCTAGTAGTCAGTGTGCAAAGTAGAAGCTGAGCTGTGAAGTGTGCATTGCGGTGAACAGTGGTGCAGAGGACTGTGGACAGTGCATCGGACAGTACGATAGTGCAAAAGAAGTGAACAGTGTAAATAAATAATCAAGAGAAGCGAGTCGTTTGCAAGGAAATTAACCAAGTGAACACCAGGAATGAGCAACCTGCCTATACATAAATCAAGTATTTTTAGTGTATCATTAAGAAACAAAATAAACGTCTTTTTTAAAACATTTCCTGTGTTTTAATTCACCACTATGAAACGTTACAATACGCTCACAGAATTTGGGCGTTCCCATAAGGTGACCTTCATAGCATTAACATATTCAGGGGACATTTGTAAGAACTCAGGTTTCCATGATTTTTACTCAATAAGCAATGACCTCAAACATTCTGAAGGTAGTTTCAAATAGCATTGTGGTATCAGGGTGGGATGGACAAAGAGTGCCGCTAAAAGCGTGAAGGGTGGATTTGTGCGGAAAGATTGACTCCCAAAGACATGGTAGTTACGAAAAGCTAATTTCGTATAAACAATTACATACCTCGAAAACGGAAGTCGATAGCGCCGATCGGATTGCGGAATTTTGCATCTCGTTTAAACGCAGTTTAGAACAGACAAAAACCATTTGCAATTTTGTAAACAACTTCCATATTTTGCAATTCTGAGTGAAGGGTTCCCAGATGTTCCAGAACCAAAAATTGGTAATTAACAATTTTGCAACAATAAACAATTTTACAAACAATTCCGAAACGTGCATTACACGGCTTGGGAGTCTGAGGTGAATACTGCAAAATACCAATTTTGATAAGAGATACAAAATTATTACTAAATACCTAGTTGAGTTGTTGCTAAAATGTTAAATTTCGTAAACACTAATATTCGAACACTATGATTTCGCCAAAACTTCCCACTCCCAAATTTTCCCGATCCTGGAGCTGCCTTCGCACACTTCATTTCTTTGTCTCGGTTTCGTAATATTCGTTCGCATACGTAAGTTATTTTAAATTAAAAGAGGGGATGATATTCAATTGAGTTTTCGCAAGTAAATCTGAATGATGTGAAAAATCTAACTAAGCTTTTTCAAATTCACTAATTGTATTGCATGTGCTACACATTTTATGTCGTAATGTGTGATATTATCTTTATTGATATTATTATGTAGGCGATTGAATGCCGGCTCAATGCCCACACTATTGCCTTCAAATGGCTACCAGGAAATGATTCAATTTGCAACGCTATACTAGCGCTATGCGTGGGTCTAAATTGCGATTTTTGTAACTCTGCCTCTCAAGCGCCCAACTACTTCACGGTGGCATGTCACTGGTTTTCGCGTCTTTCTCCGTCGCACAGTGGAAAAAATGATGGAAAATCTGGCCATTAGTCTAAATAGTAATCAATTTATACCAAATTTAGTATGGATACTTAATGTTTAGAAATAAGGATCTAATGCTAATTTTCGAAAATTTGAAATGGCTTATTCTCAAATTATTAAACATATTTTTATTTGTATACAGTATTATTAATTACAATTGTTCACTACAATAATTCGTTTATTATGTTCTTAATACACAAATATAAGTTAGCAAATGTATGTAATTATATATTAAAGTAACATAAATATAAAATTGAAATATGTTGAATATTTTTTATTAATATTCGTTTTTGTTCCTCACAGAAAATAAATACGCAGCATACATTTATGTAAAAGACAATAGTAACATTAAAACCGCAAAAATGTACAAAATATACAAAAAAAAATCATTCAAAAGCGATTCTATCAAGTGGGAAGAAACATGTAACTCTCACAGCAAGGGCTACAAAATTACCATAAGAAATCATCAGGGCAATCGATATTTTTATCATCTCATGATAATTCAGGCAGAGGACAATCACGAAGTATGACAGCATCAGGTGAGAGCATGCTTGTATGCTTTATGGGAAGATTTCTTTGGCTGGTAATCAGGGGGATCTGATGACACCAGCAACCAATGAAAAAATATCTTTTCCGGTAACTTTTGAAATGTTTATTTCTTGCTTCTTGAGCATCTTCAGATAACTGACCAGTGGGAAGAATAGTAAACTGAATAATCTTGGAACTGTGGATCAAAATTTTGTGAATAGAAGTTGGCATATAGTACCACGGATAAAGTTTAACAAATGTTTGTGCAGTTTCTATGCAGTGTCTGTAAAATTCAGAAATTTTTATTTCATAGCCACTTGATATAACTTGTAATATTGTATGAAATCTGTGAATAATATTGAGATCCACTCCCGTAATATTGTGAGTCAGTAATTCATCTTAAAAAAAACGCCTGGCAGTGTTGCTATAATTACTACTACAAAAGCCAGGTTTTGGATGATCAACTAAATGACCCAAATTTGTTTTTAGTTCATTACGTATTTTTTGTTTTCTTTCTGCAACTTTGTGTTTATCTTGCTCTGTTCGTACTTGCCATTTCTTTTATATCAAGCTTGCCTTCAAGATAAATGAAGTACGCATTCAAAACTCCGAATCCAAGCGTGCAATATTGAAAGTGCAAATTTTAGGTTTTCTTCCTTACAAGGTAAAGAAATCTTTTTTTCAATATTATTGAACTCTTTTGATGTGCTGCAGCATAAATAACGTTGAGATGAAGCGGAAGTTAACATGTTACTGATTTTTCCATCGATCATGGTAAGTGCTTGTTTATAGTGTACCACGAAAGGTCTCCATCTATTGTGGTTTTGTACGATACAAGTGAAGATATCTGATTTCCAATATGTTTAACTTCCCAAACAACTAATACAGAAAATTCCCGAACAATTTGCAATTTAATTGGTCGGCAAAACCTCGGAGACGAAGGTATACATTTTTTCCAAACACATTTTCTCATGTTGTTTTGTCCTTTCTGTTGCAATGGCACCAGTGAAATAAATATGCTGGAATCAGAGTCATCTAAATTGCTAAATGTTTGTATTTACTCTGCACCGAGCTTCCATCGCATCCCCATTTAATTACAAGTCACAATTAATTCACATTCTGTAATGAAGGAGATTGCAAAACTTCCTTTTGAACTTAAATGCGTTCCGATATATGGTCCAACAATGCTTGTAATTGAACTTCTGCACTATTTTCAATAATCTCAATGGCTTCATGGATAGCATTTCTTATTAGCCTTCTGCTCATCCACATAACTGGGATATAATTTTGCATTTTCCTTCTTTCATTGTCTTATTACATTGTATTGGGTTTTTGACAGTTTGGCTTGGAGCACTATTGAAAGAGCCTTGTCTCCTGAAAAGGTTTCCTTGTTTTTCCTTTCAAATGCCCACTGATATTTTGATGCCCTTGTTAGGGTGGTTAATGTACCATTTTAAACCACATTCGCAGCATCTGTTTTTCCTACAGATCGTAAACTCATCTGCATCCCATACGACAGTTCTTTCGGTGAATGTACTTCTCTCATTTTTTCAGTTTTCCTACGTTTAGTATTTTCACAGGAAACAGTGAAACCCACTTTTGGACGACCCGTTGTAGCAGAAGTTGACAACCGAGGACCAACACTTTTGTAAAAAGATAGATTTTCCTTGAGCCACTTTTCATTCTCTGTCAAGAATGTATCTATTTTCCTAGTGACTGTTTGCCATTTGTCTTTAAATTTAAACACTAACTTCGGAAAATCTTTCTTCGTTCTAGATGTAGCTCTAACACTGCAGCCATTCATTTTGACCTCTGAATTCAGCTTCTATGAAGAACAATTTTCCAGAAGAATTGGTTTCATTTCCAACAATTTGAAGCAATAGAAATATTTCCCTATGCGTATACAATATACGTGACCCTGGAAAGAAAAACAAATAAAATACATTTTTATAATGAAAAGTTAACCATTGACTAAAATAAAATATTTTCTAAAATAATTTGCTTCCAATCTTTTATAACAAAGGGATTCAGTTTGTTGGTAATCCAAAAATATTGCTTTGGGTATGAAATCAGCAATGCCCATATACAAAAGTTTTTATCAATTTTAAGTGATTTATATCAAGAAATCTACTATATTCAATATCTACAATAGTTCATAAAATAATCCTGAATAGTCAACTCGTTCTTTAAAATTCATTAAAACTAAAGAATTTTCGCAGGATGCGATCTCACGATCTTCGGAATTACAGTGTCACTCTCACGCTACCAGTTGCGCCACAAAAACACGATCATTTTCAATTCTATTTGTTGGAATATACGCTTTACCCCTGCAAATGCTCAACAGCTCTAATTTTAACGCATGTTATATAATATTAGTATTAATAATGGTAATAATAATATGCAGTTTTTAATGGCTAGGCTCAGGCCGTTATGTCTGCTCTTCCACATGATCACCGTGGACAATTGCATTGGACATCTTGACAACTTTCATTACGAATCAAAAATATAATCCTTACAATTGACACAAAATATACGCCTTACTGCGTGAATAGACGAACCTCCACAAACTATCTGTGAGAAACTTTGTATCAAAATGGTTATCGTATTGTATCAATGAAGTGATATTCGTCGTGATAAATTACATATTTATTATAATTTTATATGCAAAGGTATAGTACAAACCTCCAGAAACACTGTCCATGTTGTCTAACACTGTTTCGTTTCTATACAAGGAAGTTATTTGTGCTGAAACGGAAGCCACGTGGCAGGCTCTCGCAGCGCGGGAGACAAAACAAGAGCAGATTTGGACTAACGGTGTTATGCACCGAAGGGCGCCTTCCCACGTCGCGACGGCGGCGCGCTTCTGTCAAGCAGCAGAACCCTTCCGACGCCTCCACCGCTGTAGGTGGTGGGGTCTGCAGGGGTAGGTTTCGCCGACCCTCCGGCGACGACGAACAAAGGGACCGCAGCAGGTAAAACGCCGCGACCGCCGACACTGTGGGTAGGCTACCATTTAAAGCCGTGTTCTGCTAGCGGTGGCGCGTACGCCCTCCTCCGCTTCGCGTAGCGAGAGTTCTCCGCTGCTTGGCGCAGCAGCGCCCGCCCGCTGCATGTGGGAAGGCCTCCATTGCTACCAACCTCTGTTACGCGCCGCGGTGATCGGAAGCGCGCTGCGGTGGCGGTGTGTGAAAGGGCAATTACAGTATTCAGTTGAACGGTATTTAATGCAGAATTTAATCTAATTTCTACCCCTACAAATGCCTATTTTCCGAAGTTTGTCTTCGACTATTAGCCAGGTTTTGGCGAAAATTTTCCACAGTGCGTCGGTTCGTTAGATGTCGCATCCAGTACTGCTATACGGTAGCGACCCAGCGACATCTAGCGGATCGTCGGAGAAAGACGCGAAAAACAGTGACAATACCACTGTGAAGTAGGGCCTTCAGGGCGCTTCAGGACCAGAGTTACAAAAATCGCAGTATAGCATACTTTTCCAATGTCTTTGGGATTGTCGCGCCGTGACACTGCAGCTCGAAATGGCCACGCAGCTACGACAGTGACGCATGTGTGAGACCAGAGGATAAAGGAGGATCATACACAGCGACGAGAGGGCACAGGACTATAGAATGTGACATTGCCGTAATCCGACAGACCGGCGTCGCTCAGTGTTGGAGTACTACACCGGGTGTGGTCATGTCTGCGTCGACGCCGTCCACTGAAGTGGAACGCATGCCACTGCGTGGCATTCGATTGTCCAGAAATCCCGCAAGCCTGAGTCTGCAATGGGCATGTGAACGTGATGTTGATTATTAGGGTTTAAGTGCGCTTCAACAGCTAAGGCCATTGTCGTGTGTCAAATTATTTTAAGCGCTCTCGCAGTGTCAGACTAAAGCATTTTTTAATGCAAAGTAAAATGTGAGTAAAACTGAAAATAAACATTTTAAATTATTTTTAAAAAAATGGCATATACTAACTTTAAAATTTCCAATTAAAAGCCAAATAATTGGCGTAATCCTCTTCTCTCGGATAATGCCATGCCTGTCTCTAAGAAGCTAAAAAGCTTACAGAGAGAAGATTCGGCATTTCCAAGTACCTGCGCTAGAGCTAGGAAGGTGAAGTATTCTGCGGCTATCTCTTACCTTAGAAGAGTGCACAAAAACATGCTCTATGGAAAGATTCGTCTCGCAACTATCCCAATTAGGGGGTGGGTCACCGCGGAGATGGCCGTGGGAGAAATGGCAGTTCCTGATCCCAAGGGGTGTTAGAATTATCTCTTCGCGCCTAGATCGACGAGATGAAGACCAAAGTTTTTGGGGAATTCTTGATTCTCGTTAGTTTAAAATCTGAGTTCAGCCATTCCACGCACTGAGTATTGAGCGTTTTCAATGCTCTGTAAAGTCTGCTGAGGGGACATAAGGAATGTCAATAGATGATTTCCGAGGCAGTTATTGCGGCTTGATCGGCTAGCTCATTGCTTGCGATTCCAACATATCCCGGTACCCGACATACTACTAGATCATAGAGGCAAGACAATTGTCGTAGTCCATGTGATCCGAGAGCGAAAGAGTCAAAAGTGACTGGAATGCACTTTGGGAATCAGTGCATATAACTACTCGTCGTGAGACACCTGATTCTATGTATTTCAGCGCTTGCAGAATAGCCAACTTATCAGCAGAGAAAACGCTGCAGTATGGGTAAATGTTGGATGCCCTCGTGGCTGTTCGACAGCAGAACGTACATGCCACAGTGATTTGTGGCAGAGCCGCCAGTGTACAAGAAAATATGGTCTGGATAAGATGCTCTCAACTCATTGAAGCTCTTTAGATATACTTTGGGCGAAGTGGATGTTTTAGGGAGGCTGAAATCTATTATTGGTCGGAGAAGTTTTCAAGGAGGAACCTATTTGGGAGGGTTTACAGGGGCAGAAGTTTCAGGTTAAGAACCCGCAACGTGTAAAAGCAGATACCAGGCGGTATAGGTAAAGATAGCACGTATGATGTTTAGAGACCTGGGTACAATAATGCTCGCCGAGATGGACCATCTAACTTTTGCACCGACTAACAGACGGTTGTCCAGCTTCGGCCAAGAGACTCTCGATAAGGCTCGTGCGATAAGCACCTGTGGTGATGAGGATTCTGGAGTAGTTTTGAGAGGTTGTAAAGTTGAAGGTGACATGGAGCCGTTTACAATGCTGCCATAGTCCAATACAGATAGATTGTAGGTATTGTAATGGCTTAAAGGCCTTCGGCCTAGCCACATAGGATCAAGTAATCAAATTTGTTTGTAATAATTACCTATTAAATAAAAATAAAATAGAATGCCCCATGATGTACAACAGATTGCGAAGTAGGTTTAATTGCGACACTCGTAGGATCTGAAGGCTGCGGTCATGATTTCGCCATTTTCGGACTGGATTTTGTCAAACGTCAGAGCCAGAAAGGAATCTGCATCAACAATCGGGAATCCAAGGAATATATCAGTGTGATTGTGGATGTTATATATCCTTCAGAAGCAAGTGCACTTTGATTTCGAGAACGTAAATTCCATTTTTAACAGCTCCATTCAGGAAGTCTAATCAGGACGAGATATAGTCTTTGGATGGCGTTCATGCTCTTGGATATATGTCCTCCTTTGTGCTTGTTACGAAGTTTCGGCGGCAGGTTGGGCAAGGTCGGTTGACTCAGGTTGCTTGTGCTCAGCCACGTAAAGAATGAAGACTTGTGGAGATGTGAAAAACAATTGCAAAATAGATACATTTGTATACAATAATATTTCTTTATAATAAGACAGATTACAGTTTGCTTTGAGCTAATGCTCGGTGGCAACATGATTACAATTAGAATTAGAACAATTACAAAACGATTACTAACATGTACAATTAGAATTAGAGGTCGATATCCTAGTTCTAAATCATTTCCAGTTATCTACATTGTCTTCTAGTTTATCTAACACTCCACTCCCTCCACTGCTGTAACTTCACTGTATAAGGGTCACGGACATAATACTAATATAATAATTGTAATGGGACGGTCGCACATATCAGAAGGCGACGCGAAGTAAATATATTTATTTAATAAGGAATTGCGCCTTCGTGAAGGGCGGCCGGAAATGTGCCGTTTCCTGCATACCTGGGAGGGCCGCTAGCGCGCCGGGGGAAAGGAGGAATGCGCCTCCTTAGTGCAGCGCAACCCACGCCGGACGCGCCCTTGTGACGTATGGGGAAATACGCCTCCCACACACCCAAACCGAGCAACGGAATTACCCGCGCCTAGTTCTTAGAATGTACGTGACGGAGGTTACTTCGGGGAAAGTTGCCGGGGGCGCAGCTTTGCCGCTGGAGCCGTGATAGGCGGAGGATTCACGGGTGGCGCGACAGCCAATTGAAATATGCGATGCGCGGGAGGTATTACGTGACACGCGAGCTCTTCCTGAGGGACCGCCGAAGAGAGAATCTATCACTTGAGAACACTTGTTTTTGAGGCAGTAGCGAGGCCACTTATTTCCGGGCCTGGTCGCCCCGAATGCCACGCCGCCCGACTCGCGTGACGGAAGCCGAACGATGGGACGGGTCACCACGAGTGAGTGCGTGACCGCAAGGGCCATGTGAGTACGAAGCAGGGCGTGAAATACAATATCACGAAGCAACCCGTCATCGCCCGGGCGCGGCCCTGCCGACCGCCCACGCTGAGGCGCCGTCCGGTCGACGCACGCCGTTGGCCTAATCTGTGGGCCACCAAAAAGGGACCTGGGGCAAGCACCGACCGTGGCTGCCCGCCGCCAGACCTGCCGGGCGCTGGGATGCCCGAACGCCGCACCTGTAAGCTGGGTCACGACCGCCCGGGAGGGCGATTAAGATTAACTCTGGCCATGCCGGGCTTTTCTAAGTTAAGATTAGTTATAAGTTAATTGTAAGTTTATGTCCCTGTGCTTCACCCGCACCGAATTCAAGATTAATGAAAGTAGTATTAAAAAAATGCCTTAGTCTTTCTCTCTAGTAGTTAGGCAATCACGCATGCCTCCCTCTAGGGAGTCTGCCGACGAAGCAGCCGGGCAAAGCTGAATCGCTGAAGGAATTCAGGTAATCGGGTGAGTCGGTGGTTACATAATATAGTAATAATGTCTCAGTATTATTAGTGATCTAGATTGAATTAAGCATATTTTTAAATTTGACATTAGAAAGAACAGCCTCTAGTACTTTTGCAGGTAGATTGTTCCAATTCACTACAGAGCGATTCACAAAAGAGAACTTGCCTATATCAGTTCTTTGTTTTCTACATCGTATTTTCCAGTGATGGTCTCCCCTGCTTTTATAACCTGATTCCTGAAATTTTCTATCAATACCTGCCCAAGCTATGTCCCCTCAATATGTTTTGTACATAACGTATAAACGCACCCGTTTCCTTCTCTTAGATAAGGACTCCCATTCTTCTCGTCCATCAACTGCGCCCATGATTTACAAACTTTCCGGCTAGTTTTGAATTATATCTAATGCACTGATTTGTCCTTTTCTATACGGATCCCAGCATGCCGTTCTGTATTCTAAAATAGGACGATCAAGTGTAGTATATGCTAGGGATCAGTTATTTGGACTATTTTTTACAATACGATTACAAAGTGCATTGCCCTCCAGGATTTTTGACCGTATTGCTAATATGATCTGACCAACCCTGGTCGCTTCGCAGTAAACCCTAAAATACTTAGATTTTCACACGTGGTATAACGTTAGCTCCTAACTCATAATTGGAGTGTTCACTCGAGCGAGACTTAGTAAAACAAATGGATTAACTCTTTTCGGGTTTAATTCCATCTTATTTCAACCCAGTTCCATTAACAGTTTAGATCGTTCAGTACGCAGTCATCGGCGAAAAGTCTGACTTTCGATTTTATTCCAGTTGCAATGTCAATGAACGCTAATAATAGCAAAGGCCTTAACACACCCCTGGGGGACCCCAGAGGTTACATCGGCTTTCGATGAATATTTATCACCTACTCTGAGTGCACTCCGTAAGAAATTCTTTCATACACGAGATTATACGATGGTCTAATCCAGATTCTGAAAATTTGGCAATTAAAAGTCCATGCAGAACAAAATCAAATGCCTTAGAAAAATCTAATATTGCATGACCCTACTCCCGTCGTTTAGTGAGTCTGCTATGTCCTGACAAAAAGCAATAGTTTGACTGTCGCACGACTACCCAGGACGAAAACCGTGTTGATTGTGGAGGAGCCAATCAGTTTTATTCCAAACTCATCTAATATACTACGCAATTATGTGATCTATCAGCATGCATACGACTAACGTCTAACTTATAGGTCTGTAGTTGTTAACAATCCTTTTGTCACCTGCCTTGTGAATCAGCACTACAATTGCTTCTTTCCAATTTTGAGGTATCGTATTATTTACAGTAACTTCCATTAACCGTGCAAGGTACGAAATCATGGCTTTCCCTCCCAATTTTAGTATTTCTCCTGGTATTCAATCAAGACCCACAGATTTATTTCTCCGGATTTTTGCGATCCTCTTTTGAATAATTCCTGCATTGACTCGACATGTATCTACTGTGTTGTTTTTCTCGGCCTGAACACGGATACTATTGAAACAAAGCCGCCTTTTTACTGTCGTCTGAAATTAATCAACCGTCTGTTTCACATATCGCTGAAACACTTTCTTTGTTCCCTTATGTAACATATACTTGAAGAAATTTTGCGAACAGTTCAATCGATCGATCAGAATTGAGTGCAGGTAATTTTCTTTGGTATGTAACTAGTAAGTCTTTAGAAAATTATTTTTCTTTTCCTTGTTTACATTACGTTTACTATACGCTTTCCTAACCTGCCTTTTCAATCGTCTCACGCTTCGTTGTACGACACAAAATCCGAATGGTACAGTAATTTCTTGGATGGCATGAATTTTGCTAAACATTGAAATTATGTTCTTAAAATTTGTCCCTATCTGTTCTACTGCACATCCGATAATGCCCAAGTAGAAAAATTACTCTTCAAACATAATTGCTGGTTTGTGACGTGTTCTATAAAACAAACCTTTGTCTTTCTTTTACACGATCATTTCGCTTACCATCTCTACGCATTTTAGGACCCTCTTGTGATCGCTAATTTCAGGAATTACTTCACAGGCAAGAAGTTTATCCACCGGTCTAATAAGGAAAACCTTCAGTAAAACATTATTGCGAGTAGGTATGGTCATTGCGTTGTTTGTCCCAAACCAGCTCATTTGTGAGGTGTTGGGCGACGCCTTCGGCCCCCACACCCTCCTCCCGGGTAGCGTGCGGTAAATTGAAGTCCCCTCCAATTATGTTTTTTTCCACTTTTTCTGATCACGCGTGTTCGCTCTATAGGTCTTTGCAACGTTTCGTTTCCATCTCGCTGTTATCAGTATGCGCCTATAACTTCCCATTGATTTTGCGAGTTTCTATCTCGAATGTCTACACCTATGATTTCAAATTTGCCATCCACTCATGACTCTACGGCTTTCAAGTTGTCTTTTATACATAAAAACACCATCACCAATGCGATCTACTCTATCAAGTCTGAATGTTAAAAATTTTTCTCCGAAGGTTTCAGCGTTAATATTTCCACATTGAGCCATGATTCCATACCTATCACTACATCTACTTTATAAGATTACATCGTGTTCCAGCAATGAACAGTTGTAATGAAAATACTTCTGCAATTAACCTGCAGAATAACCAGAGACTCACCTTCTACGTAATATGTAATTGTAATATCGACGTCTCTCGCCACCGTTCCCACATCGCTGTCCGCCGATATGTCGCCTTTCACCGTTACCGCCACCAGTTCGCTGTCCCTTACCACCGTGTCACTGTCCCGTGCCGCGCTGCCGTCCGTCGCCGGCGTCCCCGCACAAACCATCATAAAGCCTGTTTTACACGGTCATTCTTGCATCCTTTTTTCATTTTTCTGTACAGTAAATGGATGGAAAAAGGACGTTCGTTTCTACGCAGTATGTTTCGGTGTCGAAACTGGATGAGTGTTTTACACGGTCATTTTTCTGTGTTTGTACGTATCATGAAGAAAATACTTCCTCCGGACGCCGCTTACAGCGCTGAAGTTCAAACATTTGAACATTGCATATCGCTAAAAAATAAACGTGATCAATTATTTTTTAAAAACGGGTTGGCAGAAAAGAGACAAACACTTTAAACTTCCAATTAAAAGCCAAGTAATTGGAATAATCATCTTCTCTCAGATAATGCTGAAATGTCAGACTCATCAGAAGCTAAAAAGCTTGCAGAGAGAACACTCATTTCCCAGAGTATCTGTGCTAGAGAGCTAGCAAGGTCAAGCCTTCGGGAGCTATCTCTTACTGTAGAACAGTGCAGGAGAAAGTACTCTACGATAAGATCCGTCTCGAAACTATCGCACGTAGACTGTGGGTTACCGCGGAATGCCTACGGGAGAAAAAAACTGTGACCGATCCGAAGGCGTGTCAGGAATTATCTCCTTGTGCATTGACCCACGAGATGAAGGCTTTATGGAATCCTTGATTCTCATGAGTTTTATATCCGAGTTCTGCCACTGTCATGCACGGAGAATTCGACGATTGATTAAGAGCTTGGTATTACTCGAGATGTGACATTACACAGAAGATAGATCTCCGAGGATGTCTATCACAGTTTTCTTTGCAGCGAGTTTTGCTGTCAGATCAGCAATTTCGTTCCCTATGTTCCCAACGTGACCAGGAATCGAATAAAAAACCAAATTATAACAATGCACCAGTAAGTTAAAGATTTGGTTTTGGATGATCATTGACAAGTCACAAAATGAGAAGCAAGAGATAGATTCGAGCGAGGTTTTTGAATCACAGCGGATCACAGCTTTTTAATGTCATCGATTCAGTGAACTAAGTGCATCCAAGAGCGCATATTTTTCTGTAGTAGAAGAGCTGCTCTAGTCTAGTAGAAGGCACCCTACATTACCATCTTGAGGAACCATCAGCGTATATGAAGTTATAACCGGGATACATGAATTTTGCCTCCTGTAATTCTGCCAGAAATGTACTGGGGGAGTTTATGACTTGGGGATGTGTGATAATTTCATGTCTATTTTAGGCTTCCACGGAGGAACAAGATTTCGGGGGGTTTCACAGAGATGGGCAGTTTTATATCGAGTTCCTGAAACAGCGTGTAGAGGATACCCGGAGGATGAGATAACGATCGAGTTCGTACGATGTCCTGTGCGTGAAAAACTGCTTGGCGCGAATGCGTATTTATGGCTGATATTTTCGCACCTTAGGAGCCGATTACAATATCTCGCCTTCGGATCGGGGATGGTTCACGAGTCTTGGCCAAGAGGCATTCAATGCGACTCGTGCGGTAGGCGCCTGTGCTGATCCGCATACCGGCATTGTGTATGGTTTTCAATGACCGGAAGGACGATGGAGACGCTGGCTCATAAACAATACACCCATCATCTAAGATAGGACGGATGATCGACCACTACAGGCGTGAAATACATACTCGGTCAGCGGCTTTGAATGTGCTTTCGCCATGTTAAATTCTTGTCCAATGTTAGGCCAAGGAAATTGGCAGATTCGACGAAGGGAAGTTTATGACCCTCTCCCAAAACATCAGGATGATTATGGAGGTGATTTACTCCACAGAAGTGCATGCAACTGGATTTTGATGAGAAGAACTTGGATCCAGCTTTCTCGCAATTTGTTGAGATCAAACTGTAGATGCCTCTCAATAACTTGCATGCGTTCCGAGGAGCAGAATATATATAATATATTCAACGAGCGATGCTTTCACAGGCTCTGGAATTACTAATGAGATATTATTGATAGCAATGGCAGAGTAACACTGAATTTATCCCTGGGGAACATCGTTTTGTAACTGGTGACTTGAAAATAACGTGTCAGCAACACGGACGCGGGAAGATCATGAGGAAAGAAAATCTACTGGAAACGAAGGGTGCCGTCCAACTAAGGCCCACTGCGCAAACTGCGAAGAATGCCGTACCTCCAGGTGGCGTCATGCGCTTTCTATAGGCAAAAAAATGCTACCAGCTTTTGTCGTAGCACAAAAGTGGATATGTGAGTGGCAAGGGACAAAAAGTGGTCCATGGTTAACCTGTGCTTCCTGAAACCACACTAAAAAGGTGTCAATAGATTCCTTCCAGAAACGGCTAATGAGAAAGACAAAGGAGGTGATAGAATGCAGATGTATGAAATGAAAAGGATGGAGAAAAAACGAGAGCCTTCTCTGCATTCTACAAGACTTGGACCAATCCACCTCCCCGGGCTTTAATTCGAAATATTGGATACTATATTAAATTTAAGCATGCTCTTAAAGTTCATGTATGTATGTGTGTGTATATATATATATATATATATATATATATATATATATATATATATATATATAAAATGTTCGTGTAAATCGAATTCTGTATGCGGATAATTCCAAGTCGGCAATTCAAGTTGATTGTATTACTTGTGCAACGTGTTTTTGAACTCCCATTGTAAGAAAGTCCCAAGATTTCAGTAAAGCAGGACGTCCGTTGCTTTTGTTCATAGTTCAAGCGTGTGTTCATTCTCCCGCCCCGTCCGTCGAAGAGAAGCTCTTGGGCGAACGAGCCAGAAGGGGAGCTCTTCTGACCGTCAATTAGAAAGGGCCGAAACATTTTCCGAAGATCAATTTTCAGAGTTCTTCAGATCAAGTGTCTTTCGTACCATGTCTAAGCGGAGTACGTACTACACCTCAAAGCTATAAGTTTAACTGCTAAAAGACATGGAGGGGGGAGTGAAGTTGCGAAAAGGTATGGAATGCAGCTCATATCAACGTTCATTAAAAACAAATACAAAATCGTGGAGAACTGGAGTCAAGAGAGGTGGCGAATTTCTCAATATCAACAAGTGTACTTCAAACATTCACTCAATGAAAACGTTCCGATAGCAAGCGGTCCACTACTGTGTGAGAAGAGATTTCGCGAAAACAATAAACACTCGAAATTTTAAAGAAAGTGTTGGGCACTGGATTAAAGGAAAGAAACTGCGCGCGGTGATGGTGTAACGGTTAGCGTTTCGGACTGTTGTACCCAAGTTGGCGGGTTCAAGCACAATCGAAGCGGGATTTTTCGTGGATTTTTATGGGCGAAAAAATCATTCGTACGCCTTCCTTCGAAGGGGAAGTAAAGCCGGCTGTCCCATGTTAGTAGATTTACTTGCATGTAAAAGACCCTCAAGTCTAAATGACGCCTCTGAGCCAAAATCAAATTGCCTGTTTCTCGCCCAAGAAATGCCTCCTTTCTCTGCTAGTTGGTGAAAGGAGCGTAGCGAAATTTGCGTGGTCAGACGGAAGAGCAGGCCTAATGGCCTGAGTCTCGCCACGTAAAATAAGGCAATCATTCAATCCAATTCATTTTTTAAATGTTTGTGGTGATAGTGATGCAGTAAACAAGTAACATGATTGGATTGTCTGTTTATAAGATACGGTTAAGAATTACGAACACAAAGATTTTCAGTGGACGAAACTGGCCAGTTTTACTAACGCATGTCAAACAAAACTCTCCCTATTGACCCGTACAGTGGTGGAAAGAAAAACAAAGAGGGTGAGTGTTGGCGGGCGCAAACATGGCTGGCTCTGAACAATTGCAATTTCTGATAGAAAAGTCAGTAAAACCGAGTGGCTTGAAAGGTGCGAAGTCTTCCAATACAGTGAGGCTAATCAAAAGCATGGATACATTGTTTGAAAACTGGCTGGTGACTAAAGACAAACTATTCAATAGAAAAATCATGATATTTATCAATAATTGTAGTCCACAAGGTGTCTAAATTGAAGTGTGCCAAAGTAATTCACTTCCCTCCTAAATGACGTCTTTACTGCAGCCTATGAATCAATGTGTAATTGGGAAACATTTTTATCAACATGAGGTTGGGCAAAACATTCATGGCGAACAAGAATATTGATCTGCTGGATGCTAATCGAAAACTGAACAAAGCTTATTCACACAAGAGTGAACTGTTTCCGGCAATTCCGAAAAGACTGATGAAATCTAAACGGAAGAATGAATTGTCAGTGGTAAGAGCGATCGTAAAAACTTTCTGATGTGTTACGAGGAATATGGTGATGTCGTTCGCGAAGTCGTCGAGATTGTACACGGTGTGTAGCAAAATTACAATCAGTCTGATAATGTGAATCAACAGCAAGTGGAGCCAGTACCGATTACTCTTGAAGCATGAGGAATAGTGGAATGTTTACGAAGGTTTGTTGAGGCTCAAGAAGACGTAAGTGAAGGCTTTGTTCAATCTTAAGTGAAGCCTAATTAAATTGAAGATTAGCCTCGTATTATACTAACAAACCCAACGAAAATTATACGGCTTTTTTAAACTAGAACTGGAGCTCTCAATAGGCATTGATGTGTTCATGAAATTATTGTTAATAACCTGTGTGTTACTATAGTGTAATAGCTGGTTTAAGGCAGGATTCGCTTGTCGCTGAGTTTTCAAACATGACATAATATACTTCTTGGTTCAACAATGCATTATAGTGCTTTGTTAATTAATTTTTTTCCCATTCCTCTTGGAGTTCAAATTAAACAGAGACGACTGTACATACACACACAGTAATATGAAGTGAGATTGAATTCTCTTTAAAAGCTTTATTTACAATGAAAGAACACAAACGAGTCTTACAAATGAATGGAAATTACAGTGAATCGACCACTATATCTATAGTGGTACAGAAAGAATATGTCTTTCTGATATTTATTATGATGAAAACCAGATCAGTTAACATGGTATTGAAACCCGTGGTCCCAAGTACTTGGGCCGAACAATAGTAAGGTACATGACACAAATATATAAAATATATAATCTTTTCATTAATAAATGAAAGATAACAAGTGGAACACATTGAAGAAATCTTCATCACGATTAGAATCCAAGAATGTATGACATTTCAAACTTGCAACAAATTCTTAACACTATCCCTCACAGAACTTCTCATAATAAATTAAAACAAACAGTATTTTTTTTTTTACATTGGCACTAGGAACACAACTCTCACAGAGCAGCAACTCTTCTGCCTTGGGTTTGGGAGTTAGAATCCTGATCCACATCCACAATTGTAACAAAAATAAACCATCATTCATATTTTCATCATTGCCCAGGAAACTGAATCATATCTATTCTATATATGTTTTACCAACACTACATTAGAATAAAGCACCAGAAGTACATTGTCTTTTGAATTTAAACTGTGCCTCTTGGTTAGCAGTTAATGATCTCCGAGCGTTGGAGAGGTCGTTTTGTTATGCCAAACCTCTTTACTGATGTCAAATTCATTAATACAAACTTAAAGACTCCAATCAATTAGAAAGTGACTTTCTCTGTCTAATTTAACTCATCATCCAACAACTTTCTCATACCCAATGCCAAGTGACTACAGCAATCAATTATAACTAATTTATAAGTGTTTAACAATCACTTAATATTTATCATATTTAAAATACATATTCTTTTCATACATAGTAGAAAAACTCATTCAAAAATATTGTACAATTTATACAATTCCATACTAAAATTATCACAGTTTTCCAAGTACACATGACTATGTACATAGTGTAACAATGTACTTTCCATTCAGAAACCTTCTACCACAAAAATTACAGTATGATGACTGAAGAAGCTTAATCACCACTGTGTTCTTATCATAACATTATTTATCACATGCTTGCTAGGATCTTTTTCTAATTCAAATAACAATATATCTGATTAGATACAAAGAACAGCACACCCTGATGAAAATGAGGTAAAAAGGCAGTGTCTAATGGTAACTTTTCTCAACCTATACAAACTGTTGATCTCTAATACTTTATTTTGCACCAAATGATTGTAGCATTTGATAAAAATCAATTATAACATATAAGAATGGTTAATTAGTTAAATTCACGAAGAGTCATCTGTATTAAGCGAGGCCATACTTATAATGCTGGCAATTATGGTACCAACCACACTTTGCCAATGAAGTTAGATTTCAGAATCAATAAGTTAGAATTACACACACTTGATTGGACTGCCTAACAGATTAAAATTGTACCTCCTTCAGTTTAAATTATCACAGATGTTGAATACTTAATAAATAATCATGACACAATGAACGACAAATTCGATTAAAATTACTTTCATTAACACGTTCCATTATCTGGAATCAATAATTAATTAACAATACATATGTAGTAATAAAACGAAAACATTTCGATGGCCACAATATTTTACGCAGATTCGTATTCGCCGCGCGTATAACCGAGATTCTGCGCGGCCGCGTCGAACCCGAACGTGTATTAAAAACAAACGTGTTGTATTAATAACAAACTCAGCGTTCATTTTTACGTTACGTTTCATTTGATACAATGCCATTCGGTCGGAGATTCTCTTTTCCGGCCTATTCACAATTATCGGTCTGAGTTGACCGACAAATTCGCGGTGGATGCCGAGAATACGAACGCGGATAAAATGACAAATTCTAGATACGCGCGATATTTTTTCTGTCTTCGCAGTGTAGAGTTACGTCAACATTTACGGGTTTCATGTCATGGAGTGGCAATGTAAAAACTTAAATCATAACCTACTAGGCTTAATCTGCGAATATAAGACCACCCCGCACTTTTCGACCGAGATATTTCGAAGGAAAAAACAACAAACAACCTCTCATATATTCGGGTATTACGCGTTCACTTTAAATTTGCACACGGCAGAATTAGGAACTAATGCTTTGAAAGCCGGGGACCCGAGCGTACACCTGAATATCTACGAGTAGAGCCGAAGCGACTCACGCCAGCTGTGAAACGTGCGCGATATTTTTTGTTCTGTTATGAAAAATAAATCTCCTGTCGTATAATAAGCAGATGTGCATGCTTATGGTTAGTAAAAATAATCATCAGATGTTGAACTATTGTCGCGAGTAAAAGAAATAGGGGGATTAGTTAATACATTAATGAGCAGAACCTATGGACAGCAGGGCCGAGCATTAGTAGGAAAGAGTTTAAGAACGTGACAATGTAATAAACATGTACATAAAGCAAAACAAGCGTAAAAAGTTTTGACCCAAGGAAAAGCGACCTGAGAAGAACAAGTTTTTTTAGATGATTTCTCGAAGTGTTTAGTGAAAAGGAAGTTTTTGGAATATTATGAGGATAAGCGAGAAATTCCGACTCTTCGAAAGCTTTACAGTGCCGTTAAAAAAGACCCGGACATTAAATTCTCTGGGAGAAGAACAACATTCTGGAAAATATTAAAGGAAATTGGTTTCAAATTTCAAAAATAGAAGATCAGTGTTAGTGGAGAGGGGAGACATTGTTGAACGTCGGGCAACGTTTCTAAGAACACTCAGAGAGAATGACATAGGTGCTCGGAGACCTGTGATTTACACAGATGAAACTTGGGTGCACACCCACTACACAGTTAATAAGTGCTGGCAACACAATGAAGTACCTAGTGTGCTAAAGAATGAAAGCGCTGGTCAAAGGGCAATAGTAGTTCATGCAGGTGGGGAGATGGGATTTATCGAGAAGGCTGAATTGATGTATCACTATAAATCAGCTTCTGGGGACTATCATCACGAAATGAATAGAGACATTTATAATAAATGGCTAAAAGAGCGTTTGATTCCAAACATTCCAGACGGAAGTATTGTCGTTTTGGATAACGCATCTTATCACTGTTCTAGAAAATAAAGTTCCAAACTCATCTCGCAAATCAGTCTAGGCTACAAATCATGGCTACAGTCTCACAAAATTAATTTCAATCCTGATTTACGAAGGGCTGAACTTTTAAAATGAGTAAGAATTCACAAACCCGAACCAGTTTATTCTGTAGACAGTTTACTAAAAAAGCATGGATTCACAGTTTTACGCCTACCTCCCTATCATTGTGATCTGAATACAATAGAAATGATTTGGTATACAATGAAACAAAAAATTGCCTCAAAAAATGTTAGCAGCATTTCTCTTCCAGTTAACTAAATCAGCAATAGGCAGCATTACCCAACAAGACTGGAAAAAAAAGCTTGTGACAAAGTGAAAGAAATAATGGAAGAGTACTGGCATCGGGACGGTTTAATGGAAGAAGCCATAGAAACTGTAATAACAAACGTGGGAGTAAATAGTGACGATTGCGAGAGTGAATCTAGTACATCAGGAAATTCCAGATCCACGCAGACAGCTGAGCCTGCAAGTACAGGCGATACACACACAGCTGACGAAATGCACCTCTCTGGCAGTGACTTAGGAGTCTCGCCCCTTCTTCATGATTAAGGTAATGTACTAAATAATATAGTAACAACAATCCGTGTCATTCACAAAAGTCACATAAATACGTTTTTAATTTTCTCTTGACAAGTTATTAAACAGTGATACGTTCTAAAACCCGGCCTGGCACTGCGCAGGACTGTGCGGGTTCACTGTGTATCCGGCTCACGGCCATCTACATCAAATCTACTTGATTTGTACCTACTGTAGACAGGCGAATGATTCAGTCGGCGGTGACCTTATGTAAACAGACCGCAGCGCTTCGTCTGCAAATATAAAGTGAACGAGTAATAAATACGCATAATTATTTTAATGTCTTCTTCATTTTCTGAAATAATTGCTTTTATTCAGTCTTATATTAAAATATTAATAAATTAAATTTAAAACAATATAAAAATGAAAAAGTTGTGATGTTGTTACAATGAACAGAATTTTTTCTATCAAGAACATTTGATTGAATTTGTTCGATTATGAAAGAAATATTATAGCCTTCTAGAATCCATTTAAAATATTTATACTCTCATGACGGCTTGTCAAATCTCCTCACCTATGCCTCCTTCCTTCACACAATAATTGTCACCTATCTTAGGTGCATCACCAAATAATTCCGACATCCAATTACCAAAAATTTTAATACGTAACACAAATAAAATTAGTACAACTTGTTTTATTGCCATGTAATTAATTTTTACTTCTTGCACACAAAAATTTGTCTGTCTGTAAATATGGCCCCTAATCCTTCACAAACCAGATATTTCGCAATAAAATTAAATGTATCTTTTGATATTATGTCCAATTTAATTTTTGAGCTCAGGAATATCAAACTGTCAAACCTCCGATATAGTGATTTTTTTTATTGATAAGTTGTAATATTGCATTACATTGCATAATGCATTATTTATAAATTTTAACTGTAGTATGACTTTTTTACCATTGTATTGGACGTCTACTTGTAATAAACAAAATAAAGAAATATTAGAATGATTAATTTCACCACACAAGTGTCCTATTGTAAAGCAAGTTCTGAAACTGACCATTCAAAGGAGGATTCCACTATGAAGCTATTTCCCCTTTTAAAACAATAATGATTATAAAGTGCTGAATCTGCACATGAGTTCGTTCAGCTAGTTACATTTAATTTAATATATAATTTAATGTTTGAAAATACATCTTGACTTAGAAGGCTATCCTAAAAAAAGTGAAGAATGTTGCATAAAGATTTTCTCTAAATGTGTTCCCCAATATAAATACACAGGTGTATTTAGTTCAATGGTAAAATTTAGGCAATTTCCCCCTATTATTACTTTTATGAAAGTTAAATTTATATTTATTTATAAAAAATAATCAGTCTTTTGCATTTTAAGTAAATTCGCTGTTGATGGTTTCATCCAATTGGGAGGATAACATCACTGTGGTGACATTTAAGCTCGCAATTGGATGAAACCGTCAACAGCTGATTTACTTCAAATGCAGCTCTAAATAAATCCTACTATAATGCAAAAACACTAAGTGAAAATGTAATAGTGCTTAAGAATGAAGAAATGCACATGACACTACGTTCACATTATTTACAAGTGCAACATTGTTTTGCTCCATTACATCGTGAAAATAAAGTTATAAAGTTAAGATCCATGAAGTTAACTAAGGACGAGATTTGTATGCACTAGAAATATATTATTCATGTAAGTACTTGTGCAATAAAAACTTCAAAAATATGCTCCATAAATTTTAAATGCAATATTGTTTCTCACAATTTTTATACTGGCACACAATCATCCTTCACTTCATTCTCCCTACACTGCACAATTAAATTTTGAAGTATAGTATTAGTTAATTTCAAGTAACTACTAATAATTGGAAAAGGGGGTGTTTCATGTGTATACCGAGTGTGCACACTTAGTGGTTAATGTGGAAAGCTGAACTAGCATTGAAATCCAGTCCCTCCTAATTACTTACACACATAACATTTTGTTCGACTGATTGTTTTAGAAAGTGCATTTGTTACATACTGTCAAATAGTACAACTATGTGCCAGTGAATGCAACTGTAGGCCAAACAAATTTAAGAGAGAATGATGCTCTCAATCTGTTCATAGGAGAAACTTTATTGATTGAAGGAGATTCCTGTTTCAGGAGGATAAGAGAATTATATTGTACAGAATGGGAGCCAATTGCTAGCAAGGCTGTCTCAAACATGCTTGGCCTACATTTCAATATTCTGGTACATAGTTTTATCATTTAATGGTATGTAGTTACTGACAAGAAATTTGGGTTATTCAAAATTTATCAGCCTTTACATGCCATTACCATTTTCAACTTATCACACTATTCTTTATTGAACGTTTCATTTAACTTCTTTCTTTTGCATATGGCACGCAGAGATTAACAAAATATAAAAGCTTCATTTTCATAAAGATCTTCAATTTTCAACATCATAAATACTCAATTTATAAAGGCTTTTATGATCTAAATTTACCATCTAGTAATTTTATTACCAACCTAATGTATACTAGTCAAATTAATTCCTTTATATCTTCAGGTACAGAGAGCTTGAAAAATCATAACAATTTGCATCTTTTTGTATCACATTTTGAAAATGCATTGCAAAAGGCAACAAACTTATAAGGATAAATTCATAAACATCAACAAAATGAATGTAACACTTGATGAACTAAAACTAGAATGACAACTTTACTTACTACGTTAATCAATGAGCAATTGCACGATTTAATATAGTTAGTTTAGTATAGTCTTTGTACATCGTAAGACCTGTACTTTAGATTGATCAGTCTTTTCTAATCACCTCAGTTATAACTAGAAGAATCTCAAGGAATAAATCTTGAAGTCACCGATCAGTCATATGATTCAAAAATAGACGAAGTCGGCAGGGAATTTTCTTTAAATCCTCATCATACACAGGACGCAACATGATATGCAATTCTTCTAGATACTTGAGAAACTCGCTACAATAATTTAAACTAAGCCTGGTAAATGCAAAAATTCTGTTTACATTTAAATACCTCAGTTTTCTACATTTGACAATATGAAATATTGCTTCATCTCTAAGACGTTCACACCCTTCTAAATTTAAATACTCCAAGTGTCTCAAAAGAGCAATAGAAGGAAAAGCATCACTAGTCAATCCACAACAACATCGAAAGTGCAGAGACTTCAAATTTGGGCAATTTCTGAAAATATATACCAGAAAAATATTAGTTACCCACAAGTTGTAACTGAAATCTAGTTTCTCTAAGTTCTTAAAAAGACCACTCACAATTAGTTCTATAAATTCTTCCAGAATGTTACCTTTTATGCGCCGCAATGTTAGCTCTTTTAGATGAGTCATATGCCTCAATGCTGCGACATCATATGATGTCACATTGTAAGGTGGTTGAAAATGATATCTCCCTACAGGTTCAATAATGCTTAATTTTTGTAACTTATGACAATATTTAGCAATCAGGGGCAGGGTCCTCTTGTTATTCTGTAAACTCCAGGACAGACCCAATGAAATTATTGTGTCATTTTCCCTTTTTAACAAGCATTTTAATCCCCCATGAGCATTCATCTCACAGGCTTTGACATCCAGTATTTGAAGTTTGGCACAACCAACTGCTATAGCTTTAAAGGCAACAGCATCACATGATATTAGTCCGCCAAGAGTCAGAGATTGTAAATTTTGACACAGACCCACACACGTAACAATTTGTGCAGAATAAAGGTCCAAAAACTGACTAACCACAAAACTTTCACAAAATCTAAGATTCAATGTCACAAGACAAGCTAATTTCTTAGGCATTACGCTCTTTAGGGGGAAACGCTTGCTTACTTCAACTGGCAAGGACAAGTACTTAATATTATGGGAATACATGTTAAGATACTTGCAAACATTTCTCACGGTCTCCATTGGGGCGGAATGGGAGATGCTGAGGCCTTCAAGTTTGGGAACGCGACGCAAGCAATCCGCTACGCTAAGGTAATGAGTAAACGAAGCTGGTTCATAGATCTTATTCCTCCATACTTCTGAATCTTCTGAAACTCGTGCCCATCGCTTGCACACTTTAGGAATTTCCCATGCAAGATCCTCAGCTGGCAGGTACGAGAACACTTTCACCAAGACCTCATCAGGTAAACAGTCCACTGTAATGCCCGGAAACAAAACGCCGGTTTGTGAGACATCATCTTTGGGGGAAATAATAGAAGGCTCAAAAGATCCTTCCTCTTCATCAGCTGATACACAACAGGCTGCAGCTAACATCATTCCCTGCACATGTTCAACGAACAATGTTTTCAACTGGACATAAGCAAGAATGCATTTCAAATTATGAACTTCATTATTACAAGACATTGGATGTGTAACGATATTTCTATTTTAATGAACATAATTAATATTTATCTAATGAAGATAATTAGTATAGGCTTTTAGTGAAGGTACACACTAAAATGTACCTTTCTGACCGATTAAAATTTGACTTTTAAAATCTTTTTTTAATAATTTTTATTGTACATTTCTTTTTAGGCATATTTAACTATTTAACCCATTAACGCCTACTGAACACTCACATGTGCATATGGACTACTACCTAGTTCTGGCACGTCATAGTGATTTTGCACCTAATGGATTAATTTGATATCTGATGTTGTTCACAGGACGGTTTAAAAGGTAATTTTAACATGTAACAATACAAACTGTGACATTCTACAAAGATTTTGCAGGTTGCATATTCACTGTTTAGGTGAATTTGAAATCATTGCATTGCCGACATTTTCTGTTACAATTTCATTATTTTGCATATAGTTAGGTTAAGAGTACTTTGAAAATGCCAGATTAGTTTCTATTTTGAATGAAGAGGAAATACAAGCATCGGTTTTGCATTGTACCCAAGCAGGTACAATGGATAAATAAATTTAATAGTTTACCAGAACTTTCAGAATTGGTAGTGTTACAATGGCACCTAAGGTAATTTTCAGTGTAGCTGATAACTATTGTGGTCTTAAAAAGGCCCTTAGTTCTATTGTACATGAAATTGATGATGACTGACGTGAATCTGATTGGCCTTACCTGTACCATTGACCTTGATACTGTAACAGGTCAACAGTGCTAATACAATATATGAAGTTTTCTACAATTCTTCAAAGCATTCTCGGTTCTATGGAAGTTGCTTGCTAGTTCACACGGCTGATAAGGTCAATCTGACTGGGAAAGTAGTGATGTTCAGTCACTTGCAACACTAACTTTCACTGAAAGGCCATATCCAAATTTTGTTAAAAAGGAGAAAAATTTACTCTATTATGTAGGTAGTAATGAAAATCATTCAAGATATCCACATTTCAATAACTGATGCTCTACAAGACATGTTTTTGCTAATTGAATGCCAAGAAACCTTTTTTCTCATTATAAAGTTGAAATCGCAATTTGCAGACAACACTCTGCTATGGTATCAAGTAACAAAATGTGTAATTTAGAAATGGGTACAGAAGACCAAATGGATCACTTTATAAGTATGCGCCGGGATGGACAGTGATCGGCATTATGTCTGTATAGGTAGTCGACAGACGTGGGTTCCCTCTTCCTCCTCCATCTCCCATCCAAAATGAACGTGAAGCAAAAATACAAAACAATTTTTTCGATTGTTATATTTATTATTAAACTGTTCTCATTTATTTTATGTAACTTCAGCACTTCACTTTTGCAATGCAAAAACAGCTCTGCCCTTTGCATTTTTTGTTATAACTCATTTCACAATTTTTGCAAATACATTTTTTCACTCATGTTGATGCAATAGCGAGAAACTTCGTTTATTTCTGGAATTTGACGTTTGTGGAATATTTCTCTCACCCCAAATTCCAAGTGGGTATTTTACCCACTGGGAATATTTTGTGTCGGAATAGTTACCCACCATACTGTGCACCAGATATAAATGAAATGTCAAAAAAGGGAGTGGATAATTTACATATACCTCGCATATTTTAACAAGGCACATGCATGCTATCTGCGTGAACTGAACAGCTGACACGAACTGGTCTGGTTGAACTCTCTTTCAAGAGCAGCAAATCAAGGGCACAATAGTATGACAAGAGAAGTAATTCCCCCTCCATTATCATCATCAATGTAGAAAGTTAAACACATCAAAATAATTG